>BSBM01000519.1:2237500-2837500 GCA_027924585.1 Larix kaempferi
AAGCAGAAAGCCTTGCTATGCTGCTTGGAAAAGACCTGGAAGACCCAGCAGAAGTCCCAATGGGAACAGTGAAAGACCCAGCAGAAGTATCAATGGGAACAATGAAAGACCCAGCAGAAGTCCTTGCTATGCTGCTTGGAAAAGACCTGGAAGACCCAGCAGAAGTCCTTCCTACGCTGTTTGGAAAAGCCCGAGCAGAAGTAATAAGGGGAACAATGAAAGACCCAGCAGATGCCTTTGCTATGCTGTTTGGAATTGAGTTATTTGAAGACTATATCGGCCAGCTTGGAATGGCTTCGATGGTGGCTTCTTTTTCGTTTCTTGATAGCGTGGAACTACAAGAAGAGAAGCAGTCGGGTGCTGTCCAAAAGGAAAGAGAAGAAAAACTTGCACAGATTTTGAAAAATCGTCTTAATCAGTATGTACAAGGTGACAAACAAGGGTTTGTAGAACAAGCTAAATCTGATGTTCAACGGCTCAGTGGCTCAGGTTCTTATGGAGGCAATCTGCTGCAGATAATTGGTTACATATATGAAAGGCAAGTGGCAAAGGAAGCAGATGGATATTTGGGCGTGCCTGTAATTCAATCTCTAATCGCAGCAGCAACAGGCACCTGTGCACTGCTAAAATTACATCTAGAATTGAACCGGCAGCTGCGTTCATCCCAAACTTATTGTGATTATTATAGTCATTTGAAAGCATTTCTACAGTCCAACAAAGAATTACTGATTCGCTCACTCTGGAAAGTAAATGTGCCTGATATTGAAGCCACCCTCTCGCATGTGTGCCAGATGGTCTTGCAAGATAGCAATGCAGAGAAAGAAGATCTTCAAGCTCGTGCAAAGGCTTTGGAAACTCTCGGAAAGATTTTCCAAACTGCCAAACTACAAATTGCAGATGGTATTCCGGAAAGAGACATTGACACTAACGCTGCTCTTTTGCAGCTTTGGAACGATATTGTAGAACTCTGCCCATCCGCTAAGGTTCTAATAACTGAGCCCAGCATGCCTTAAGTTCCCATAAAATGAGTTTGGTTTCTTTTAGTTGACAAGGGCAAGGCAAAGGTTTTTATTTTTATCAGCTTCCCCTAAAGTTTTTATTTGTAATAATTTTAGTTTCTGTTGTTATTTGTCAGTTATCTTTATTGTATGGCACACTCTTGAAAATGTAATTAACAATTCAGTTATTATAGTTATTTTTTAAAAGAGTATTATTATTTTATTAAAAACATTATATTATTATTATTGTTTTAGAAAAATATTATTAAAAAGTTATTAAAAAAAATTCCATGTTGGTTTATAAAAATAAAAAATAAAAATCATAGATTAATCTTAAACACAGATCTATTAAGCAATTGCACTTCAAGAAATTGGATCCCTGTCTGTGCTTGATAGATCCCGGTTTGAGATGGATATATGCTCGTTATGTAATTAAAAATACAAATTTTACCATAATAAGAAACTGAGATATGTAATTTTTCATGTGTAGAAGTTATCTAAGCTATAAATTGTTGGACATGCTTAACAACTTGATTTTGTCAATAGTTTGGGGTCATGTAATACCACTTGATTTATTTACTCCATTTGTGGTTTCTCACATAGATAGGCGGTATCCATATGAGTCAATATCACATGCCATTGTTTCCAAATTCAATTCCTCCTAAAATCAATGCTATTATGAACATCTACATATGATTCAATATCACATGTCACTGTTCTCACTTCAGTTCCTCCTAAACTAAATGCTATTATCAACATATACTCAACAATATTCATTAGTTTCTATTATCAATTTAGGACTACAATTCATTCAAATTGTTATTATTGATAAACTAGCAATTCATTCAAGATCAAATATCACATTTGAATATGTTGTTGAAGACGTAAAAGTCCCTATCTCAAATGTTCATATCAAAATCTCATGATTTCTAACTAAAATATGTCTAGAACCATCATCACCAAGGAGAGTTACTCATAACACAGGGGGGTTCACTTGGTGAACTTGTTACATAGCACGATCACTCATAGGATATTAAATATCCCTTATTTCACTAAATATTGGAAAATGCCTCCTAAAATTGTATTGTTAAAACCCCCTTGCAATATACCTTTCTAATTAAGAAAACCCCTAGTTTCACCAGATATTGTAGGTATCCATTTTTATCAACTCATTTTTAATACTCCCTTTTTATCATATTATCAAGTTCTAACAAACATGATCCCTAATGCATTGTAGTATAAGCAAATATAATGCTAAAAAAATAATAGTATAATGCTAATAAAGATCCCATCGGGATTGCATGAGCGAATGATTAATTTGTAGCATTGGATAGTGGAAGACAACGAAGTAGTAATGGGGAAGGCAAATGCATGAAATGCAACCTAGTCAAGAGATCTATGTAACAAAGCATGTAAAAGACTAATAGTGCAAAGGTCAGTGCAATGCTTAGAAAAGTTGAGAATTGTAGACGTTTCACACCACATCCCACCAATCTACCAATTTTATATCATGTAAATACAAGTATAGGCATAGATAGCTCATGTTTTCTATAAGCTTAATAAATTAAACTCCATAAAAATGAAAAATTGAAACCCTTTCATGGATGGAATTCCCTACCTTCCTACCAAAATAAACATCATTGATGTTTGAATCCACAAAAATTCTTCTTACTTTCCAATAACACTATCTCATCATGCGTGTAGCTTGGATTTGGGTAATTTACAAGATACAATGAATTGCCTCCACTTCCTCTAAATTTATTCTTGCAATCAAGGGAATTAACAACATTTAGTTACATTTTCTTGGGTTATATCTAGTTATTTTTATCATGACAAGAGACGGAAAAATCCCCATTGTTAAGTTTCAAGCATGCAATAGTTATAAAGATACACACATGGTGAAACTTATATGATACCATTTCATGGTAAATATAACACATAGGGTATGTAAATAAGGATTTAGATTTTCACCTATGTTCATGTTAGTTCCAATACAATATTAAGATGGATGCCTTGCATATAAGAATTGAAATTACAATTATGAATCTGCCATAGCTTGGATTTGGGTAATTTACAGGATACAATGAATTGCCTCCACTTCCTCTAAATTTATTCTTGACATCAAGGGAATTAACAACATTTAGTTACATTTTCATGGGTTATATCTATTGTTTTTATCATAACACGAGATTGAAAAATTCCCATTGTTAAGTTTCAAGCATGCAATAGTTATAAAGATACACAGATGGTGAAACTTATAGGATACCATTTCATGGAAAGTATAACACATAGGGTATGTAAATAAGGATTTAGATTTTCACCATGTTCATGTCAGTTACAATACAATATTAAGACGGATGCCTTGCATATAAGAATTGAAATTACAATTATGAATCTACCAAATATATCTCAATCTAATAACTATTCCTAACTGGAAATGTGAAAATGTTAAAGAAGAATACAAAAAATTGAAAGAAATACTTAGTCAATAAATATTGATATAACTTTTCTTGGTTCGAGTGAGCCAAGAAAGATTGATCTCACTTTTCTTGGTTTTCGTCGAGCAAGGTTTGATTCAATCTCAATGCCCACCTAAACCCCAACTTAAAAAATGAAGAGTTCGATCTTTTACTAGAATGCCTACAAAAAATACGATACAATTATTCAACTCCGGAACTCCCGATTAGCTACATATCTTAACTCTGAATTTGATGAGGAACCAAATGCATATTCAATCATAATGAACAGTGTCATACACTGTAATCTAAATTCTATCTCGAAAATAAACACACTTTGGAAACTGGCCTTGTATAGAACAACAAAATGTATAATGTTACAAGACAGACTCAGTTTTAACGATAGCAAACTTAACCTCAGTTATGGAGAAAGTGTGAAATATTTCATATATATTCATAACAAGTGGCAACACTGACCTTCTGGACATCACATCAATAACATTCTGCATAAAAGAACAAAATACTATCGCCATGGTTATCTCAATGCCACAAAATTATAATATCATAGTGCCTTCTATTCCTAGAATCATACCTCATATCTAAATAGCTTTGCTAAACAATAAAAAGAGTAACCCCACAAAAATAAAACACTAAGCATAGTTAAGAGTAATAGTTCCAATATTATCAGAATTTCAAAATGCCAAATACAATTGTAGAAGTTGCTCCAAGATCTTTACAAAAAATACTCAAGTCTTTCCTCGAAGAAGAAAAGATGAAAACAAATTAACTCACACATAAATCCATAAAGTTTCAAAAATTATAAACATTTACATATAGTTTTATAAAGCAAAATGGAAGATATGATAAGTCAAAATCATTGTTAAGTCAAGGGTCATTGCCCTAAATTTTGAAAACATATAAAGAAAAAATATTTGATCATATGATCTTGACATCAACTCTAAATGACCACTGGCATAGACGAAAGCAAGTTCTCCATCTTCAACAATACCATTTTACTTGATTGAGAACCTTCCAACAAATTTAGCCTTGATTTCTAAATCTCGTTGACATGAGTTTGACATCATGAATGACACATGAATTTACATCAACCCATGTACCTTTAACAATCAGAATCTCAGATCAGCATGTGAAATCCAAATATGTATTGAAATTCGATTTAAAATCATAAGATGGATGGTTACGCTAGCACAGTATCTATCTTGAAAGATGAAATATGACTACAAAAGATGAATGGTCAAAGAAACTTACACTAAAAAGTAGGTGGCAAAAATTAGGTTATTTTATCCCAAAATTCACCTTTCAAGCCATTCACTGCACCTTAGGTCAAAAAGTATAAAATCAAGATGGCATTGGTACATTCAAAGGAAAAAAAACACATTACTAGAAAATAAATATCTAGAGCAAAAAAAATTCAAATGGACTCAAGGAGGAAAGCTACATTGAAAGACATTAAAAAACACATGATTTCTAGAAATGAAATATGCACCTAAACTACATTTCCAATTGATATACTCACATAAAATGTAGAAAGAGTAATTTTCCATTACCTCAATTCCATTAACAATTTGAATATCCATTAACCAACCAAGAACATGAGCAACATGAAAACCCTTCAATAGAGCACTAGCATCAACCATCCTACTTCCATATTGAGTATCTCTTGTCCATCAAACTCAATACCTCGTGCGCTTGTCTCCTGATTTTCCCTCTGCCTCCCCTCCATCAGTTCTAAATGAAATGTAATAAAATATACCTTCAATATTTGTATTACCATATAACATAATTAAACCCCTTGGCCCCTTAATATAGGGCAATATATTTTCTCATTTCCATATCATATTTTATTCCCCAATATGAATGGACATGATAGGATATTGCCTACCAATTGACCCCCGTGACTCATAACAAGTTTTCAACAAATATACTATCACGCCAACATACAACTTCATGTTTGATTAAATAATACCACTAATAAGCCATAAATTGTTTGAAATATCCAAGAATAATGCAAGCAACAACACTTTCAATTGAGCTTATTCTACTTGTAAATAGGCATATGTTCCCATGCAAGATTTATAAACATCCTTAGATGTATAACCGAAGGTTTCCTACCAGTCCATTTAGTAATAGGGGTCACATTTTACACTTATTTTGTTGGAACTCTAGATTTTGGATATAGTTTGAGTAGGCTACTGCTTCTGCCAAAAACCTTTTTGGCATATCTTTTTCTTGAACAAAATATCCATCCATCTTGCTTAAATTTTTTTTCTTTCTTTCTACAACTCCATAATGATACTTAGGAGTAAATGACACTAAAATTTTCTTCCAAATGTCCTTCCAAGCAATGTGAGATTCAAAGGCACCTAACATTCTCATCCATTATCAAACTCGGACATTTTTTTTTGTAAGCTAGAATCCACGGAGTTTCGAACCAGTGACCTACATCACATAATGAGTCCAACTTTTAAGTGAGTCCAACCTTGTACATTTCTGTAATATCCCAAATTTTGGACTGACTATTTTATGACGTTATATTGGGACACGGCCCCAGCACATATGATTTATTCTGATTATTGGGCATCAGCCCTAGTGCATATGATTTATTCTTTTGTAGACTGACATATTGGGCATGGACCATCACTGAATTTCATTATTTGATTATATACTGGGCAAGGAAGCCCCAATGTTCTGATTATGTTTTGATGTGGGTACAAAACCCTAATATACTGAGATGACCTTTTCTTACATACTGTGAAGTGATGTGAATGACATAATTGACTTATAAGGTGTGTTGAGCGTGGACTCAGAAACACACAGATTACCTACGTACTGGGCAAAAATCTCCCATGTACCTAGAGGAAATATGATGTACTGGGAGTAAGCCCTGATGTACATTGAGTGTTGGGCATAAGCCGTGGAACACTCCAAGCTTGATAAATGAATACCGGATCCGAGGCAACTTAAATATTCTAGATGTGCCTCACAACCACATTCTAGCACTAGTGTTGAGCAAGGACTCTGGAATTGCACTAGAGTAATGCGCATGTGAGAGTGTTGAGTTAAATGGCTCTGAAGAGCACTCGGGGTTACGAAGTTTCAATTGTTGAGTCAGAAAGACTCTGAAGAGCACTTTTTATCACACTTATTTAATTGGACTAAATGATTCATCTTTTTATCCATCATCACCTAATGCGGGAGCTACCATGTTAAACGAGGGAATCCGACATGTGAAGAGAGAGACTAGAGGTACCTAACCAAGCTGACCAAGACCATCCAAAAGAAATGGACCGTGTCCCTAAAAGTAAAGAGAAAAGAGTGTCATGTGATGACACATAACTAAATAAAAGATAATTACCAGTAGTGAGTAGTCTTTTATGACTGACCTGAATAAAGGCCTCCAAGCTATTATTATTATTAGGAGCTTTAATAATAATGGTGTTATTATTTAACTATGGAATATAATTAGTATACCTCATTTATGCATTATTTAATATTATAAATGGTATATTAATAGTTAAGTGAAAGGTATTTAATATTAGAATAATTATTAATATAATTGTTGTTATTATAATTATTATTAAGACATTAAATCAAAATGACTTATAGTCAAACAGTTAGAAAAGTCCTAGTTTAAGAGGAATAGATATTTAATACTTTCTTCTAATTATTAATTATTAAATTTAAAGAAACTAATTACTTCAGCAGTCCTAATTCAAGACTTCCCTACTTAAAAATTGCAGATCCCAAGTTTTGGGATCATCTATCATTCTTGGTTGTGATCATTCTCTTATGATAGTCGAAGAAAGAGTATTCTGCTCCAAGAAACTGAAGCAGCCTTACTTAGAAATTCTCAGAACTGAACCAGCAGTGGATCTAGGGCCTCTACCTCTCATTGCATGTTGGAACCAAGCTCGAAGGGATCCAGATAGAACCGGGAACGGTTCAGCGGTCAAGGTTGGGAGGAACATGGTAGCCCCAAAGTCATCCAGCATAAGGCAAACATTCTAACAGGTCAGCAAGATACAACAGGCTCTACTTTAACTATTGTTGAGTGTGCAGGCTGATATAAGGAAGATTTAAAGTGCCAAGTGGTTAGGCTTCTACATGAAGGGACCATGTACCCATGCAGCCAGGTATGGTGCAGTTAATATTTCTTTCAAAAACTTAGAAAAATAGATATTACAACATTGTTTTCATTACCAATTTGTCTTCATTACCAAAAGTCGAGGTTCTGCCCAAAACTTAGTGGAGAGTCTAGCAGGGCTAGCCAAGCTATCCTTTGCTAGACAACGTATATTATCTTCTAGGTTAGGGTATTTATAATTTATTGCTTATAGGTATCTATCTTATGTCAAAATCGTATTTCTTATTCACAGTACAGGGTTCCATTTAAGCATGCTGGCTCCTTTACTTTTTTAATATCTCTGTTTCAAAACCATTATCAAATAGAAATAAAACAAACAGACATCGACACTTTCAGCAACACTGCTCTTTTGAACTATCAAACATCGAATTGCAGTACCAGGAAGAAGAAACAAGTTATAGTATGGACCAGAACTTTCATTACCAATGAATTATTCAACCACTACCATGATAGCACACAGTCAACGCGTTACCAAGATTTAAATGGATCAAGTAATTTCCAAGTTTCACGTTTTACCAACTTATTAACAGACTTTTCCATTCTTCACCCTAAACTTGTAAAAGCAGGAAAGATCAATGATTATCATTCTGGAAATCAAGTCTATAGCCTACAAAAACTTCTTTTGCAAACCCTTGTTCTTTACAAAGTCAAAGGAAACAGTAGCTAGGACTACCACTTTCCAAAAGAAAACGCAGAAGGGTTACACAGCTCCCCATTTAACCAACATTTTATTCAAAACATTAACAATCGCATGTAGGCGAAACTCAACGACAAACGTAGGTCACAGTATCAAATCCCTCTAGGGTTTTCAGGTAAAAACAATGTTGGATAGACATTTTTTACATAACCATAAAACAAACCCAACAGCTACACATTCCTCCATTATCAACGTATGTCCTGTAAACATTATTTACCTTAGAGGGTTTAAAGGGCCATGTATACAATTCATATGACTCTTTTGAGGCCCGTTGTTTCCTTTCATGATTAATAAAATCATAAGATAGGGTAGTCTGTCTTGTTTGGATTTGTGTTAACGAAATTGTTATATGCATATTTTATTTAATTCCGCAGGGGTTTAAACTGTTACGTTCCACTGTATACATTTAAATATTATTTCGCGCTTTATTCAAATGTTTATCCCTATTCCTTTAATTATGGGCGTGTAATAGAAATGCCCCTTTTTGATTTGGCTCAATGCCTCATTAGATCCATCGTTCTCTTAGCTATATTGTTTACAAATTCAATGCGTATGTTTATAATGTTTTTATTATTTGTTTTCTTAGCTTGAAAGCTCGCTTATATCTTATAGAATGAACCTCCCATTACATGTGGAAATTCGTATCAAGCGTTTGAGTGTCAACCTTTAGGTTTCAGAAACACTACGGAACCATTGATCTTCTTCTCCCGATTTGATCTTGACCTTCTGATCGCTATTCTACGAACTTTCATGTCTGTAACTTCTTAAATCAATCAGAGGATCGATCGATTCACTCTCGGGTTTGAATGCAGATTCTACAATACAGATCTAAATCGATACACAGTTGAATTACTTGATTGCATTGACAAACAATCTGCACACATTTCTGGTTATTGAAAGAAAGGAAACGACACATGAATCAAATGTAGAGTTCAGACCCCCTGTTCTCCATTACATCAACAACGCATCAAACAAATCCTTTGTTTCATTAACAATGCCTCAATCTAATACAACCAAAGATTAAATAACACCTACGATCCTACCAGATCCAAACAAATAGGATCGGAGCTCCCAGATCTGGAAAGAATTAACAAACCCTATTCTACGACATCCTCATGTAAAATTCAAGGATATGTGTTGCAATTCGCCATTATTACAAACAATCTCAAATAACAACAAATTACAACTGACCTAAGCATTCTAGAACTATTACAAGGAAACGTAGGCTGTTACAACAGAAAACGAGACTTAGGTCGATGCTCCTACATCACAAACTTATGCATAAATAATTTTAATGGTTTCTCTGTAAATGCAAGAGACTATGTATACGATTGTTGATTCATGTGTATCAATTATTTTATGGTTCTTAAATGGATTTGGTTTTGTATTTGTATATTATAGGGTGAACTGTACAGCCTCGTGTTAGCCCTTTATTTGGTGTTCAACCATATATTGTATCAAAAAATACTCTATATTTGCAAAACAAATATTGCCTAAATTGTTATTTGTAATAACAATAGTTCTTATGGCCATCTAAGTCGACCCTAATTGTGTTATACTATAGAGAGAGTTTTCCTCTCTGATCTACGCAGAGCTGTCTGGGACATCAAGTTTACTTTTGACTATGAATCAAGTTATTTGTTAAGCATTCTAATGCGATTATGCATTACCACGAATTTATTGACCTAAGAGATTTCTTATGTTTGAACATGCGATGTTACTGTTTATATGTTGGAGGTTTAAAGAGTATATATGGTTTGAGTCCTTCTCTATCTGTTGAATACAAAGGATTACATAAGTATAATTCTATTGTGATTCGGTATACTGCTTTTATATACAATGACAACTTGTTTTTCTTTGGCAACAAGTGTTGCTTTCTGATGTGAATTAATTTGTTTGAAGTTTGTTTTTAGTATATTTAACATAGTAACTCAGTTTATTAATATACATTAATGTATTTCTTCACATTCACATAGGCATTTATGGCAATGCCAAGGGATTTCCCTTTCCCTATCGTGGTTAGGGTTATTATACATGAGCTTTCTCCTTAATGTATTTATTATTATTTCTAATATTACTTAAATAATCCCAAACTCCTTAAGGGGATAATTCTGCATAAGTAATACAAAAATGACATAGGACTAATTTATCATTACATACCAAATTTTTTGTATAAGCAAATCATCATAAATAAAATATTTCCAAGTTTATTTAGGATTATTTACTATTAGTCTTAAGCCTTTTAGAAGAAAACATTCAACAGAACAATCATGAACTATTATTATTATTATAAAATCTAACTTTTAAATAAAAGAACTATCACATACTCATGTAAATAACATTAGCATTTAAAGCATACCTATCTTCCATAATTGCCAGGATTGAGAGTGTAGCAAAAATACCTTACACCAACATTTAATTCATGTGTATGGAAAGTAAATGTCCTCACAAAATGTTCCTTAGAAGGCCTCCAACTTCATAATAGAAATTTGAAAGACACTAACACTAACACTACTCTTGCGAACTCTTCCCATTCTCTAACGTTCCAATAACTATGTCGAGATTGCCTTAAGTTTAGATCAAGGTTTTATTTTTATCTTTAAGTTCTAATAACTCTGCCACGCTTGCCTAAAGTTCCAATAAAATGATTTGAGTTTATGTTATTTGTTAGAGGAAAAGCAAAGGATTTTACTTTTATCTTTTAGGAATGGTATGTATGCTAAAAAGTGTAATGAATATTTAATTAAAAATTCATTTACAAATTATTATTATTATTATTATTGTTCGAAAAAAATATCAGTAGTTAATTAAAACCATTATATTATTATTTTATTGTTTTGGAAAAATATTATTAATTTAGTCAAAACATTATATTAAAATGATAATTATGTTTTATTAATAAATTGAATATACTTTGTTAATGTAAAATCAATCATATTTCACTATTCAAAATAATCATTTGGCATTATTACAATATTTTTGAAAATATTTTTTAACATTAATGATGTATTAAAGAATACAAATTATAGCATAGTAAGAAAGTAAGATATGCATTTATGCATGTGTAGAAGTTATCTAAGATATGAATTATTAGAGAGTCTTAACAACTTTTAATACACAATTCACATTTTTAATAGACACTTTACTATATAAAACTGTTCTATTTCATATATTTTATAATGCTTTAAATAAATACAAATTATATTACAATGAACAATGCACTGGGGAGAGCGAAAACCACTAGAAACCACCAGTAGGCCCCTAAAACTTCCATAACAAAAATGTTCATTCAATGAAATTTATGTGTGGTAAGGGTCAATGCTTGCCTTACTTGTATCAATAAAAGATGATTCATAAAAATTATATAGTCAACATTATAACTATTTATTTTCATTATTCTTTCACATACTTACTTATCCAAATCAATAATCAAAACTCTCAATATTTATACAAATAAATCATCTGCAATCTCCTTGTATTTCCTTGAGGCATTCATGGGCAAGGAACTTTACAATGTTTTGTCTAATAATAGTATATTTATTAATAGTATATTGCTTCAACAAGATTGATAACAAAGTCAAATAACTATGTTAGCTCATGGTTGAAATATTACCATCTTTAACTTGAATGTCTACATGGGATTCTTACCGAGTAGTAGTGAGCTTAATTGTACCTGATGCAACCTTAAGTACATCTATATAAACATCATTTAAACAACATAAATAATGATGAAATATCTTTTACCAAACAAACATTTGACACAAGCATGCATTCATAAATGGACATCAAAATCATCCCAATCACACATGTATGAGACCATTATTCATAAACAACAAAACGTCACAACCATGCCTAAGAGAGGGATAGTATATATGCAAAGAGATGCATCAAAGGAAGGCCATTTTTAACGTGGTTCACCCAATCTACGGATACGTCCACAAAATGTTGTATCAAATATTATTCAACCAAATCACGTTTACATCTGCAGCACAATTGTTGCATGAAAATATCACCTTCTCAAACTTCTCTTATAGAGGGCATTTTCCCGAACATCTTATGCTGACCTCAATCTACTACAGAGATCAATTCTCTAGTAAAATACTAAATTAACATGGTTCTTTCTAGTCTTTAAATCCTACATCAAATGATGACAAGTACATATACATGACCGAGTTTAGTCAAGGATCCATACGTTACCGAGATCTCTAGCATATACTGTCTGTAATTGTTTTCATGGGTCAAAGTATTACAGAGATATATCTTATGTCAATAAAGGAATATAAACAAAATTTACTTGGAGTTCGAGTGTTAAGCTTCCCTAGCCCTGCAGATTTGGATTGGCAGAAAAATAAGACAAACTCAATATATATATATATATATATATATATATATATATATATATATATATATATATTCATATTCATAACAACCCCTTTGCGGAGCAAACAAAATACATGGCATCTATTTCCGATTCAACCACATAATAATTCTATAATATCTAACAGATTTTTTGAAAGGATTCGTATTAAGCCTACCCAAGATCCCTTTTCTGCGCAAACATAAATAGGGCATCTATTTCAGATTAACTCTCTTCACACAGGTCGCACTGCCCGACAATTTACACCACATGAACTAGGGTTACACCATAAAACAATTGTAAATATTAGCTCAATGGGATCAGGCGAAACCAGTATACGTATTAAGGAGTGCTCTACGGATTGGCAATTGTATGAATTATACAACATATAATACGCAATATATACAAATAAAAATAAACTAAAATACATTGACAAAACTGTATTGGAATCGCATAGATTGATCTAGCATATAAAACTTTGTGAATAAAATGCAACATTCAAACCAAGATAAAATTGCAAGGATCAATAGTAATAAAATTCCAGAAGTGTACCGACAAAGAGGCTTACGCCCTCATTCGTTTTCCACGATAGTGATGCCATATAACAGCAACTATGTTTTGCACAGGTTCTGACCACTAATTCGGAATTCTGTCCCACGATACAACTATATCGAATCAAATTTCTTTTACTCATAGGAACGTGATCCAACAATAATGGTCAAGAGGGATTTACGGTTTCCATTAGCTTCGACACATTCATAAAATAATGATCTAATATGAATCCCGTATTCAATGGAAAAGAATCTAAGTAAGTAAAACTAGACAGATCCATCCCCAAAACGACTTCAATAATCAACTTATACAACAATAATGGACAGCATGTATTTACGACAAACACAGCTTGCTCCTAAAGTCTTTACTCTGTCTACCAGTTTATACAACATAATGTTACCCCACACTGAATTCTTAAGTCGAAATGTAGACAGGAAATAAAGTTGAAGGATCCGGTGATATTGCTAACCCACATTGCATGCACAAATCGAATTGCAGACAGGGATAGCGTTCGCACTCTATAGAGGTGTGATGTGAGCGGATATACAAGATTACAATAACTCATCGGAGATATTTCCAGCATTCAAAATCCTAAGAAAAATGAGATTACTACTGAATCTTAACCCAGCTGGATTTATTTAAATAATAACCTGGACTAAACGTTTACAACCAGAAGGAAACGATTCAGAAATCGAAAGATATCCTACACCTTACCTGTTTTATAAACACAAACACACAGAGAGTGGTGTAGAAGAACGGCCATTTCACGCTCTTATAGCTGCACCGATTTCTTGTCATATGTCGAGACTGCTCACTCAATGCCATAATTCCTATTTCTTCCACAGAGATCATAGAGCTTTCCCCCTTCACTCCTTCTCTTATCAATGCCGAGCCTAGCTCCGGCGATCTCCTCCTTCTTCATAACTAGATCTCTATTGAAATGCCACCCCGATCCCCAGAAACAAAAATGCAGACTTCCATTCCTAAATACGCCCCCCTTTTCCATGATGAACACCATGCACATATATATATATGGTTCAATAGAATCCATCGGATTTATGGTAGCCTGCTCCCCATGACAGGTAACTCTCTCCCCCTTTTCGAGGACATGATGAGGATTGCAAGGTTAAGGTGGTAGTGCTAAGCCCTAACTGAGGTCTTACATTAAATGGAGCTTCTAGATCAATTCTCGGCTGAGTGAGTGATGGCGTAACTCAAGTAAAGATGTCTCCATTGTTTTTTGCCTAATAAAAGCTAATAGTTCGTCCTCTCAACAGCTTTGAGGTTAGCCCTACCCGTGAGTTAAACTGGAGTTGTGCCCTCGGAAGGCTTCACGCCATAACCTTGAGTTTTGAAAACTAATTTATATAATCGGAACTCTATGTTATATGTGTGTGTTTTTTTCAGTTTTTATTCCATATATATGCATTCTTTCTTTGTCTCTAGTTAATTCTTTATACAAGTTTGTATATATATATACATATATAAAATATAAAATCTCTTTTTCTAAATTATTTTCATATAGATAAATAACATATATATGTATATATACCTATAAGTAGGTTTGTATTCTCAATACATAACACTAAGTCATATCATAACATTCCTTACCAGGTTTGTATTTTCTTCAATGTTCTTGGGCTAAGTTTTAGATATCCTCTTAGTACTAATTATGTTTAACATAACAGTTTTAATATGCCTATTAAAACTTCAGGTTGTTAGGTGATCGTCTTTAGTTTACTCATTTTGTAGTGTTTGGAGGCACTAAGATGACACCCGTCATCTACTCACGCTTTAGTTACCAACACCTTTTCCCTAGTGGCTTCACTTGCTTCTCGCTTAGTTGCGTCCGTCTTCAATTTTACCACTTAAGAGTAAATCACAACAACACTTTCAAGGCCCACTGGTGGGGCCTTCGCCTTGAGCTCCTCACCAGGGCCACACTCATAGCTACAATATGCATTTATAAAAATTACGAAGGCTAAAAAGGAGGGATGTTACATCACACCAATAGGCCCCAAAATCCATAATTATGGTAAAATTTGATGGATTGACATTGCGTTGGATTTTACAAACATTCCAATATTTTCACAGAACATGTCATCTATAGTAAGGGGATATAAACAAAGTTTTAAACAATAAAAAAGAGTGAAAATATTGAAAGGGATAGGTCAAAAAGGAAAGAATTAATGAAATAATACCTAAACCTAAAATACAAATACAAGTGATTCACATTTTTAAAACACAATTGTGGGAGACATGTGAATTGTGTATTAAAAATTTGAATTATGTATTAAGAATGTGAATTGGGTTTAGGTATTTGTAGGAGACATGTGCAATTTAGCAAGAATACAAATTTATAAACTTACCTAAAACTGTGCAAGTGGCCCCAACGCTCTTCCAAATAATGTCTAATTTGTGTTGTTAAGTGGGTGCTGGATTCATCTCATCGTATGTTGTCTACAACCTAAACTCCAAGAATCTAGACACGTCAATCAATGGAATGGACATATCCCCCAACATGAAATCCATGGGTATTGAACTATCCTTAGATTCCACTTTAAGAGAAATACCCTTAAGCTTTAGATGGTCCACCCCAATGTGAGAAACACTAATATCCCTAGACAAGGATTGAGATTTTGAAGTAGATTGACCTGGAGCTACCACCAAGCCAGCGCCTTTGGGAACCTATATACTTTTTTTTCGAAATTTATTCGCACAATGACATATAATATTTTCATATTGGTAACATCTTACACAGTGAAACTCGATATTTATGTAATTTTAAGTTTGGGTATATGTTCTTCTCCCTACCACGAGGTCCATGGATTCATACAAACTTTGTTGAATAAAGAGCTTAACCATAATATCAACTATCTACTCCAGAGGACTAGTGTTGTAACTATCGTCATAAGGAATGATTTGCTCAAGTTATCGCCAATCTCCTTCAATTTGGTTTGTTTCTAGAACTGAATAGCAAAATGAGGTAACTTAACCCACACGAGAGTGGTGGAGGCAAATTCCTCGAGAGAATGAAATAAAGGATGTTGTAGTTTCATAGATAGGAAATTCTTATCCATGAACCGAAACCCTTTGAGAATACGAAGGGAATATTCACAGGTTCTAAATATAAAACCCTACCACCCATGCAAGAACAAATGAAAGATCAAGCAATAACACACAAGAGGCAACAACTATGAACACATCCTTAAATTTGAGGAGTCCATGGAAATTTTTCATCCACAAAACCTACCAACTAGAGTGCATCCTTCAAACTCCACAATTCATGACACACTCATATCCTTCCCAACCACAAGGGATAATCCCTCTCCTTTTGACCTCATAACCTTCCTCTTCTTCCTTTGTTGCATAGCCATGGATTTAGAGCAATAGATATGAAGCTAGTCAAAATGAAGATTCCCACCAACAAAAGTAAGCCCAAGATAGAGAACATTTTCCAAGTAACTCTTGTAGACATAAAGGAGTAATGACTACTAGAAGGTAACTTGCAAGGTATATAGTTTGACAAAGCACATTCCCTAACACCTAATGTGGGTTCAACTCCTAGCAATAAGGATGGAGAATAATCCCTCACCTTGCAGCCTATTCATGACATGGTATCATCAAAACATAACTTCCAATAAAGAAAGATCTAACAAAACTCCATAATCTCCCTCGACTACTCTATCCAAAGTATTTAGGAAAAACTATTTTTTGGTACAAAATCCACCCATGATGCTAGCCAAACTTTCATCTACTAATTTCAATGAGGAAGGAGAGGATCATATCTGTTCTTCAATGAGGGAATCTTCAGAATAGTCGATGAGCCACACTTCACCATCAATAGTAACTATATTAAACTAACATTTGACACAATATACTAAGAAGGTGGGGAGGGAAACAATCATCCTTCCCAACCACCCAATCCAAACCCAATTCACATTTTTAATCAACAATTTATTATTGAAAACTATTATATTTCATATATTTTCTGATGTGTTCAATAAATACAAATTATATCACAATGAACAATGGAGTGGGAGAGAGAAAACCACTAGATCCCACCAATAGGCCCCGAGATCCTTACCATAATTATGCTAAAGTTTTATGGATTGACATTGTGGTCGAGTTTACAAACATTCCAATATTTGAGTGAACGTGTCATATATCATAAGGAGATACAAACAAATCTTTAAAAAATAGAAAAGAATCAAAATATTCAAAGGGTTAGTATTTTAAAAATGAAAGATTATTAGATCAAATTCAATAAATGATGATTTCTATTTCCTCATGATGGGTAGAATATCCATTAAAAAGTTTCATGTCCGCTTGTACTTGTTGCACCGTCAAAATATTAAAAAAATAACATTAGCACAGATCCATCTTAAACCCGGATATAAAACCTGGATATATTAAGAGGGATCTATCGTGGTCTTACTTATAGCCCCACTTTTTTGTTGTTAATTCCCATCTCCATGCAAATAAAGGGTACAAGGGGCCAATTGAGCAGTAAATTGGTGTATGAGACCCATTGTTTGAAACGTC
Source organism: Larix kaempferi (assembly GCA_027924585.1). Classification (NCBI taxonomy): domain Eukaryota; kingdom Viridiplantae; phylum Streptophyta; class Pinopsida; order Pinales; family Pinaceae; genus Larix; species Larix kaempferi. Next base: position 2,255,271 of record BSBM01000519.1, read on the forward strand.
TCCCTTGGTTAAATATTGTTATTGCTATATTTGGAGATAAAGTTATCATGTGGACAAACACCTTTGAACTTGGTCCAACATAGTTATTAAACTAGATTTTTTAAAGATATAACCACTCTAAAAAGGTCATTTTGGAGAGATGAATAATATATAAATATTTTATTCTAACAAAAAGTACATTTAAAAACTAAGTCGTATTATTTATTTTATATATTTTGAGAGAAAAAAGTGAGTATAGAAATTGGTTTATATTATTTTATTGTAAGAGAGGTTGAGCCATACTGTATATAAAGAAAGACTTCCCATTTTTAATTTCATAGTTGGAATTGTTAATAGATTCTTCCAAACCTAATTCAAATTCTTTCCGAAGGAAAAATTAAATTGCTTCTTCCATTGAAGATCAGGGGTTCATCTTATCAGACTGAGTTCAATTGCTGGATTAAATTCTGCGGTAAGGAAGTTTATTTATCAGACTGAGTTCGATTGCTGGATTAAATTCTGCGGTAAGGAAGTTTATTGAAGGAAGTGAAACCCTCTTCTATCTCTTTCTATTTTATCATGAAGCAATTCATAAATTTGTGTATTGTTATTCTTTCAGAAGTAGCAGCTATTTTTGTTGTTCCCGTTTACACGCAGCTTTACTATTTTTGCGAAAAAAGAAGCGCACCTACTGTAGATTCTCAGTTTGTAAGCGTGTTTGTGATAAATACGTCTAGTTTCATTCAGATTCCATGCAATCGATGTATTTCAGGGTTTAAGAATGCATCATTTGGTTCCTGCCCGACTATTTTGCTCTAAATTTTCATGTCCGTGTAGATAATGAAAATAATACGAAGAGATAGAATGAAAATAATAGTAACGCTTGAAATGTCAATGGCCTGATTTCACCTATTCATGATTTTTCCAGCGGAGCTCGCGGAGGACACCGATTTAGCAGCTGATTCTTTCGGAATTCCGGAACCTGCCAGAAATTCGTAGAAATGGTGAAGGAAACCCGGTATTACGACTTGCTAGGTGTCCATCCCAGGGCCACGGAAGCACAGATTAAGAAAGCTTATGAGATGAAGGCTACGATAGTTCTCAGTGATCCAAATAATCGTCGAAATAATCGTCGAGCGGAAAAAAAATTGAAGGACATGGGAGAAGCTTACCAAGTTCTGAGCGATCCAGCACAGCGGGCATCATATGACGCACGTGGAGAAGCAGGTGTATCAATGAAAACAATGAAAAACGCAGCAGAAGGTGAAAATAAAGATACCCTGGAACTATCGGAAGAGAAGTTGAAGGCGGTCCAAAAGGAAAGAGTTGAAAAACTTACAGAGAGTTTGGAAGATCGTCTTAATCAGTATATACAAGGTGACAAAGAAGTGCTTGTACAAGAAGCTAAATCTGAAGTTCAAATGCTAAACAGAACAATGGAAGACCCAACAGAGTTCCTTGCTATGCTGTTTCGAAATGACCCAGCAGAAGTCTTTGCTATGCTGTTTGGAAAAGACGCAGAAGAAGTATCAATGCCGACAATGAAAGACCTAGCAGAAGACCTTGCTATGCTGCTTGCAGAAGACCCAGCAGAAGTATCTATGAGAACAATGAAAGACCCAGCAGAAGTCCTTGCTATGCTGCTTGGAAAAGACCTGGAAAACCCAGCAGAAGTCCTTGCTATGCTGCTTGGAAAAGACCTGGAAAACCCAGCAGAAGTCCCAATGGGAACAGTGAAAGACCCAGCAGAAGTATCAATGGGAACAATGAAAGACCAAGCAGAAAGCCTTGCTATGCTGCTTGGAAAAGACCTGGAAGACCCAGCAGAAGTCCCAATGGGAACAGTGAAAGACCCAGCAGAAGTATCAATGGGAACAATGAAAGACCCAGCAGAAGTCCTTGCTATGCTGCTTGGAAAAGACCTGGAAGACCCAGCAGAAGTCCTTCCTACGCTGTTTGGAAAAGCCCGAGCAGAAGTAATAAGGGGAACAATGAAAGACCCAGCAGATGCCTTTGCTATGCTGTTTGGAATTGAGTTATTTGAAGACTATATCGGCCAGCTTGGAATGGCTTCGATGGTGGCTTCTTTTTCGTTTCTTGATAGCGTGGAACTACAAGAAGAGAAGCAGTCGGGTGCTGTCCAAAAGGAAAGAGAAGAAAAACTTGCACAGATTTTGCAAAATCGTCTTAATCAGTATGTACAAGGTGACAAACAAGGGTTTGTAGAACAAGCTAAATCTGAAGTTCAACGGCTCAGTGGCTCAGGTTCTTATGGAGGCAATCTGCTGTAGATAATTGGTTACATATATGAAAGGCAAGTGGCAAAGGAAGCAGATGGATATTTGGGCGTGCCTGTAATTCAATCTCTAATCGCAGCAGCAACAGGCACCTGTGCACTGCTAAAATTACATCTAGAATTGAACCGGCAGCTGCGTTCATCCCAAACTTATTGTGATTATTATAGTCATTTGAAAGCATTTCTACAGTCCAACAAAGAATTACTGATTCGCTCACTCTGGAAAGTAAATGTGCCTGATATTGAAGCCACCCTCTCGCATGTGTGCCAGATGGTCTTGCAAGATAGCAATGCAGAGAAAGAAGATCTTCAAGCTCGTGCAAAGGGTTTGGAAACTCTCGGAAAGATATTCCAAACTGCCAAACTACAAATTGCAGATGGTATTCCGGAAAGAGACATTGACACTAACGCTGCTCTTTTGCAGCTTTGGAACGATATTGTAGAACTCTGCCCATCGGCTAAGGTTCTAATAACTGAGCCCAGCATGCCTTAAGTTCCCATAAAATGAGTTTGGTTTCTTTTAGTCGACAAGGGCAAGGCAAAGGTTTTTATTTTTACCAGCTTCCCCTAAAGTTTTTATTTGTAATCATTTTAGTTTCTGTTGTTATTTGTCAGTTATCTTTATTGTATGGCACACTCTTGAAAATGTAATTAACAATTCAGTTATTATTATTATTTTTTAAAACAGTATTATTATTTTATTAAAAACATTATATTATTATTATTGTTTTAGAAAAATATTATTAAAAAGTTATTAAAAAAAATTCCATGTTGGTTTATAAAAATAAAAATAAAAATCATAGATTAATCTTAAACACATATCTATTAAGCAATTGCACTTCAAGAAATTGGATCCCTGTCTGTGCTTGATAGATCTGGGTTTGAGATGGATATATGCTCGTTATGTAATTAAAAATACAAATTTTACCATAATAAGAAACTCAGATATGTAATTTTTCATGTGTAGAAGTTATCTAAGCTATAAATTGTTGGACATGCTTAACAACTTGATTTTGTCAATAGTTTGGGGTCATGTAATACCACTTGATTTATTTACTCCATTTGTGGTTTCTCACATAGATAGGTGGTATCCATATGAGTCAATATCACATGCCATTGTTTCCAACTTCAATTCCTCCTAAAATCAATGCTATTATGAACATCTACATATGAGTCAATATCACATGTCACTGTTCTCACTTCAGTTCCTCCTAAACTAAATGCTATTATCAACATATACTCAACAATATTCATTAATTTTTATTTTCAATTTAGGACTACAATTCATTCAAATTGTTATTATTGATAAACTAGCAATTCATTCAAGATCAAATATCACATTTGAATATGTTGTTGAAGACGTAAAAGTCCCTATCTCAAATGTTCATATCAAAATCTCATGATTTCAAACTAAAATATGTCTAGAACCATCATCACCAAGGAGAGTTACTCATAACACGGGGGGTTCACTTGGTGAACTTGTTACATAGCACGATCACTCATAGGATATTAAATATCCCTTATTTCACTAAATATTGGAAAATGCCTCCTAAAATTGTATTGTTGAAACCCCCTTGCAATATACCTTTCTAATTAAGAAAACCCCTAGTTTCACCAGATATTGTAGGTATCCATTTTTATCAACTCATTTTTAATACCCCCTTTTTATCATATTATCAAATTCTAACAAACATGATCCCTAATGCATTGTAGTATAAGCAAATATAATGCTAAAAAAATAATAGTATAATGCTAATAAAGATCCCATCGGGATTGCATGGGCGAATGATTAATTTGTAGCATTGGATAGTGGAAGACAACGAAGTAGTAATGGGGAAGGCAAATGCATGAAATGAAACCTAGTCAAGAGATCTATGTAACAAAGCATGTAAAAGACTAATAGTGCAAAGGTGAGTGCAATGCTTAGAAAAGTTGAGAATTGTAGACGTTTCACACCACATTCCACCAATCTACCAATTTTATATCATGTAAATACAAGTATAGGCATAGATAGCTCATGTTTTCTATAAGCTTAATAAATTAAACTCCATAAAAATGCAAAATTGAAACCCTTTCATGGATGGAATTCCCTACCTTCCTACCAAAATAAACATCATTGATGTTTGAATCCAAAAAAATTCTTCTTACTTTCCAATAACACTATCTCATCATGCGCGTAGCTTGGATTTGGGTAATTTACAAGATACAATGAATTGCCTCCACTTCCTCTAAATTTATTCTTGCAATCAAGGGAATCAACAACATTTAGTTACATTTTCTTGGGTTATATCTAGTTTGTTTTATCATGACAAGAGATGGAAAAATCCCCATTGTTAAGTTTCAAGCATGCAATAGTTATAAAGATACACAGATGGTGAAACTTATATGATACCATTCCATGGTAAATATAACACATAGGGTATGTAAATAAGGATTTAGATTTTCACCTATGTTCATGTTAGTTCCAATACAATATCAAGACGGGTGCCTTGCATATAAGAATTGAAATTACAATTATGAATCTGCCATAGCTTGGATTTGGGTAATTTACAGGATACAATGAATTGCCTCCACTTCCTCTAAATTTATTCTTGACATCAAGGGAATTAACAACATTTAGTTACCTTTTCTTGGGTTATATCTATTGTTTTTATCATAACACGAGATTGAAAAATTCCCATTGTTAAGTTTCAAGCATGCAATAGTTATAAGATACACAGATGGTGAAACTTATAGGATACCATTTCATGGAAAGTATAACACATAGGGTATGTAAATAAGGATTTAGATTTTCACCATGTTCATGTCAGTTCCAATACAATATTAAGACGGATGCCTTGCATATAAGAATTGAAATTACAATTATGAATCTACCAAATATATCTCAATCTAATAACTATTCCTAACTGGAAATGTGAAAATGTTAAAGAAAAATACAAAAAATTGAAAGAAATAATTAGTCAATAAATATTGATATAACTTTTCTTGGTTCCAGTGAGCCAAGAAAGATTGATCTCACTTTTCTTGGTTTTCGTCGAGCAAGGTTTGATTGAATCTCAATGCCCACCTAAACCCCAACTTAAAAAATGAAGAGTTCGATCTTTTACTAGAATACCTACAAAAAATACGATACAATTATTCAACTCTGGAACTCCCGATTAGCTACATCTCTTAACTCTGAATTTGATGAGGAACCAAATGCATATTCAATCATAATGAACAGTGTCATACACTGTAATCTGAATTCTATCTCGAAAATAAACACACTTTGGAAACTGGCCTTGTATAGAACAACAAAATGTATAATGTTACAAGACAGACTCAGTTTTAACGATAGCAAACTTAACCTCAGTTATGGAGAAAGTGTGAAATATTTCATATATATTCATAACAAGTGGCAACACTGACCTTCTGGACATCACATCAATAACATTCTGCATAAAAGAACAAAATACTATCGCCATGGTTATCTCAATGCCACAAAATTATAATATCATAGTGCCTTCTATTCCTAGAATCATACCTCATATCTAAATAGCTTTGCTAAACAATAAAAAGAGTAACCCCACAAAAATAAAACACTAAGCATAGTTAAGAGTAATAGTTCCAATATTATCAGAATTTCAAAATGCCAAATACAATTGTAGAAGTTGCTCCAAGATCTTTACAAAAAATACTCAAGTCTTTCCTGGAAGAAGAAAGGATGAAAAACAAATTAACTCACACATAGATCCATAAAGTTTTAACAATTATAAACATTCACATATAGTTTTATAAAGCAAAATGGAAGATATGATAAGTCAAAATCATTGTTAAGTCAAGGGTCATTGCCTTAAATTTTGAAAACATATAAAGATAAAATATTTGATCATATGATCTTGACATCAACTGTAAATGACCACTGGCATAGACGAAAGCAAGTTCTCCATCTTCAACAATACCATTTTACTTGATTGAGAACCTTCCAACACATTTAGCATTGATTTATAAATCTCGTTGACATGATTTTGACATCATGAATGACACATGAATTTACATCAACCCATGTACCTTTAACAATCAGAATCTCGGATCAGCATGTGAAATCCAAATATGTATGGAACTTACACAAAAAGTAGGTGGCAAAAACTAGGTTATTTTACCCCTAAATTCACCTTTCAAGCCATTCACTGTACCTTAGGTCAAAAAGTATAAAATCAAGATGGCATTGGTACATTCAAAGGAAAAAAAACACACTACTAGAAAATAAATATCTAGAGCAAAAAAAATTCAAATGGACTCAAGGAGGAAAGCTACATTGAAAGACATTAAAAAAAACATGATTTCTAGAAATGAAATATGCACCTAAACTACATTTCCAATTGATATACTCACATAAAATGTAGAAAGAGTAATTTTCCATTACCTCAATTCCATTAACAATTTGAATATCCATTAACCAACCAAGAACATGATCAACATGAAAACCCTTCAATAGAGCACTAGCATCAACCATCCTACTTCCATATTGAGTATCTCTTGTCCATCAAACTCAATACCTCGTGCGCTTGTCTCCTGATTTTCCCTCTGCCTCACCTCCATCAGTTCTAAATGAAATGTAATAAAATATACCTTCAATATTTGTATTACCATATAACATAATTAAACCCCTTGGCCCCTTAATATAGGGCAATATATTTTCCCATTTCCATATCATAGTTTATTCCCCAATATGAATGGACGTGATAGGATATTGCCTACCAATTGACCCCCGTGACTCATAACAAGTTTTCAACAAATATACTATCACACCAACATACAACTTCATGTTTGATTACATAATACCACTAATAAGCCATAAATTGTTTGAAATATCCAAGAATAATGCAAGCAACAACACTTTCAATTGAGCTTATTCTACTTGTAAATAGGTATATGTTCCCATGCAAGATTTATAAACATCCTTAGATGTATAACCGAAGGTTTACTACCAGTCCATTTAGTAATAGGGGTCACATTTTACACTTATTTTGTTGGAACTCTAGATTTTGGATATAGTTTGAGTAGGCTACTGCTTCTGCCAAAAACCTTTTTGGCATATCTTTCTTGAACAAAATATCCATCCATCTTGCTTAAATTTTTTTTCTTTCTTTCTACAACTCCATAATGATACTTAGGAGTAAATGACACTAAAATTTTCTTCCAAATGTCCTTCCAAGCAATGTGAGATTCAAAGGCACCTAACATTCTCATCCATTATCAAACTCGGACATTTTTTTTTGTAAGCTAGAATCCACGGAGTTTCGAACCAGTGACCTACATCACATAATGAGTCCAACTTTTAAGTGAGTCCAACCTTGTACATTTCTGTAATATCCCAAATTTTGGACTGACTATTTTATGACGTTATATTGGGACACGGCCCCAGCACATATGATTTATTCTGATTATTGGGCATCAGCCCTAGTGCATATGATTTATTCTTTTGTAGACTGACATATTGGGCATGGACCCTCACTGAATTTCATTATTTGATTATATACTGGGCAAGGAAGCCCCAATGTTCTGATTATGTTTTGATGTGGGTACAAAACCCTAATATACTGAGATGACCTTTTCTTACATACTGTGAAGTGATGTGAATGACATAATTGACTTATAAGGTGTGTTGAGCGTGGACTCAGAAACACACAGATTACCTACTTACTGGGAAAAAATCTCTGATGTACCTAGAGGAAATATGATGTACTGGGAGTAAGCCCTGATGTACATTGAGTGTTGGGCATAAGCCATGGAACACTCCAAGCTTGATAAATGAATACCGGATCCGAGGCAACTTAAATATTCTAGATGTGCATCACAACCACATTCTAGCACTAGTGTTGAGCAAGGACTCTGGAATTGCACTAGAGTAATGCCCATGTGAGAGTGTTGATAAACTGAAGCAGCCTTACTTAGAAATTCTCAGAACTGAACCAACAGTGGATCTAGGGACTCTACCTCTCATTGCATGTTGGAACCAAGCTCGAAGGGATCCAGATAGAACCGGGAACGGTTCAGCGGTCAAGGTCGGGAGGAACATGGTAGCCCCAAAGTCATCCAGCATAAGGCAAACATTCTAACAGGTCAGCAAGATACAACAGGCTCTACTTTAACTATTGTTGAGTGTGCACGCTGATATAAGGAAGATTTAAAGTGCCAAGTGGTTAGGCTTCTACATGAAGGGACCATGTACTCATGCAGCCAGGTATGGTGCAGTTAATATTTCTTTTAAAAACTTAGAAAAATAGATATTACAACATTGTTTTCATTACCAATTTGTCTTCATTACCAAAAGTCGAGGTTCTGCCCAAAACTTAGTGGAGAGTCTAGCAGGGCTAGCCAAGCTATCCTTTGCTAGACAACGTATATTATCTTCTAGGTTAGGGTATTTATAATTTATTGCTTATAGGTATCTATCTTATGTCAAAATCGTATTTATTATTCACAGTACAGGGTTCCATTTAAGCATCCTGGCTCCTTTACTTTTTTAATATCTCTGTTTCAAAACCATTATCAAATAGAAATAAAACAAACAGACATCGACACTTTCAGCAAAACTACTCTTTTGAACTATCAAACATCGAATTGCAGTACCAGGAAGAAGAAACAAGTTATAGTATGGACCAGAACTTTCATTACCAATGAATTATTCAACCACTACCATGATAGCACACAGTCAACGCGTTACCAAGATTTAAATGCATCAAGTAATTTCCAAGTTTCACGTTTTACCAACTTATTAACAGACTTTTCCATTCTTCACCCTAAACTTGTAAAAGCAGGAAAGATCAATGATTATCATTCTGGAAATCAAGTCTATAGCCTACAAAAACTTCTTTTGCAAACCCTTGTTCTTTACAAAGTCAAAGGAAACAGTAGCTAGGACTACCACTTTCCAAAAGAAAACGCAGAAGGGTTACACAGCTCCCCATTTAACCAACATTTTATTCAAAACATTAACAATAGCATGTAGGCGAAACTCAAAGACAAACGTAGGTCACAGTATCAAATCCCTCTAGGGTTTTCAGGTAAAAACAATGTTGGATAGACATTTTTTACATAACCATAAAACAAACCCAACAGCTACACATTCCTCCATTATCAACGTATGTCCTGTAAACATTATTTACCTTAGAGGGTTTAAAGGGCCATGAATACAATTCATATGACTCTTTTGAGGCCCGTTGTTTCCTTTCATGATTAATAAAATCATAAGATAGGGTAGTCTGTCTTGTTTGGATTTGTGTTAACGAATTTGTTATATGCATATTTTACTTAATTCCGCAGGGTTTTAAACTGTTACGTTCCACTGTATACATTTAAATATTATTTTGTGCTTTATTCAAATGTTTATCCCTATTCCTTTAATTCTGGGTGTGTAATAGAAATGCCCCTTTTCAATTTGGCTCAATGCCTCATTAGATCCATCGTTCTCTTAGCTATATTGTTTACAAATTCAATGCGTATGTTTATAATGTTTTTATTATTTGTTTTCTTAGCTTGAAAGCTTGCTTATATCTTATAGAATGAACCTCCCATTACATGGGGAAATTCGTATCAAGCGTTTGAGTGTCAACCTTTAGGTTTCAGAAACACTACGAAACCATTGATCTTCTTCTCCCGACTTGATCTTGACCTTCTGATCGCTATTCTACGAACTTTCATGTCTGTAACTTCTTAAATCAATCAGAGGATCGATCGATTCACTCTCGGGTTTGAATGCAGATTCTACAATACAGATCTAAATCGATACACAGTTGAATTACTTGATTGCATTGAAAAACAATCTGCACACATTTCTGGTTATTGAAAGAAAGGAAACGACACATGAATCAAATGCAGAGTTTAGACCCCCTGTTCTCCATTACATCAACAACGCATCAAACAAATCCTTTGTTTCATTAACAATGCCTCAATCTAATACAACCAAAGATTAAATAACACCTACGAGCCTGCCAGATCCAAACAAATAGGATCGGAGCTCCCAGATCTGGAAAGAATTAACAAACCCTATTCTACGACATCCTCATGTAAAATTCGAGGATATGTGTGGCAATTCGCCATTATTACAAACAATCTCAAATAACAACAAATTACAACTGACCTGAGCATTCTAGAACTATTACAAGGCAACGTAGGCTGTTACAACAGAAAACGAGACTTAGGTCGATGCTCCTACATCACAAACTTATGCATAAATAATTTTAATGGTTTCTCTGTAAATGCAAGAGACTATGTATACGATTGTTGATTCATGTGTATCAATTATTTTATGGTTCTTAAATGGATTTGGTTTTGTATTTGTATATTATAGGGTGAACTGTACAGCCTCGTGTTAGCCCTTTATTTGGTGTTCAACCTTATATTGTATCAAAAAATACTCTATATTTGCAAAACAAATATTGCATAAATTGTTATTTGTAATAACAATAGTTCTTATGGCCATCTAAGTCGACCCTAATTGTGTTATACTATAGAGAGAGTTTTCCTCTCTGATCTACGCAGAGCTGTCTGGGAGATCAAGTTTACTTTTGACTGTGAATCAAGTTATTTGTTAAGCATTCTAATGCGATTATGCATTACCATGAATTTATTGACCTAAGAGATTTCTTATGTTTGAACATGCGATGTTACTGTTTATATGTTGGAGGTTTAAAGAGTATATATGGTTTGAGTCCTTCTCTATCTGTTGAATACAAAGGATTACATAAGTATAATTCTATTGTGATTCGGTATACTACTTTTATATACAATGACAACTTGTTTTTCTTTGGCAGCAAGTGTTGCTTTCTGATGTGAATTAATTTGTTTGAAGTTTGTTTTTAATATATTTAACATAGTAACTCAGTTTATTAATATACATTAATGTATTTCTTCACATGCACATAGGCATTTATGGCAATGCCAAGGGATTTCCCTTTCCCTATCGTGGTTAGGGTTATTATACATGAGCTTTCTCCTTAATGTATTTATTATTATTTCTAATATTACTTAAATAATCCCAAACTCCTGAAGGGGATAATTCTGCATAAGTAATACAAAAATGACATAGGACTAATTTATCATTACATACCAAATTTTTTGTATAAGCAAATCATCATAAATAAAATATTTCCAAGTTTATTTAGGATTATTTACTATTAGTCTTAAGCCTTTTAGAAGAAAACATTCAACAGAACAATCATGAACTATTATTATTATTATAAAATCTAACTTTTAAATAAAAGAACTATCACAAACTCATGTAAATAACATTAGCACTTAAAGCATATCTATCTTCCATAGTTGCCAGGATTGAGAGTGTAGCAAAGATACCTGACACCAACATTTAATTCATGTGTATGGAAAGTAAATGTCCAACTTCATAATAGAAATTTGAAAGACACTAACACTACTCTTGCGAACTCTTCCCATTCTCTAACGTTCCAATAACTATGTCGAGATTGCCTTAAGTTTAGATCAAGGTTTTATTTTTATCTTTAAGTTCTAATAACTCTGCCACGCTTGCCTAAAGTTCCAATAAAATGATTTGAGTTTATGTTATTTGTTAGAGGAAAAGCAAAGGATTTTACTTTTATCTTTTACTAATGGTATGTATGCTAAAAAGTGTAATGAATATTTAATTAAAAATTCATTTACAAATTATTATTATTATTATTGTTCGAAAAAAATATCAGTAGTTAATTAAAACCATTATATTATTATTTTATTGTTTTGGAAAAATATTATTAATTTAGTCAAAACATTATATTAAAATGATAATTATGTTTTATTAATAAATTGAATATACTTTGTTAATGTAAAATCAATCATATTTCACTATTCAAAATAATCATTTGGCATTATTACAATATTTTTGAAAATATTTTTTAACATTAATGATGTATTAAAGAATACAAATTATAGCATAGTAAGAAAGTAAGATATGCATTTATGCATGTGTAGAAGTTATCTAAGATATGAATTATTAGAGAGTCTTAACAACTTTTAATACACAATTCACATTTTTAATAGACACTTTACTATATAAAAGTGTTCTATTTCATATATTTTATAATGCTTTAAATAAATACAAATTATATTACAATGAACAATGCACTGGGGAGAAAGAAAACCACTAGAAACCACCAGTAGGCCCCTAAAACTTCCATAACAAAAATGTTCATTCAATGAAATTTATGTGTGGTAAGGGTCAATGCTTTCCTTACTTGTATCAATAAAAGATGATTCATAAAAATTATATAGTCAACATTATAACTATTTATTTTCATTATTCTTTCACATACTTACTTATCCAAATCAATAATCAAAACTCCCAATATTTATACAAATAAATCATCTGCAATCTCCTTGTATTTCCTTGAGGCATTCATGGGCAAGGAACTTTACAATGTTTTGTCTATTAATAGTATATTTATTAATAGTATATTGCCTCAACAAGATTGATAACAAAGTCAAATAACTATGTTAGCTCATGGTTGAAATATTACCATTTTAACTTGAATGTCTACATGGGATTCTTACCGAGTAGTAGTGAGCTTAATTGTACCTGATGCAACCTTAAGTACATCTATATAAACATCATTTAAACAACATAAATAATGATGAAATATCTTTTACCAAACAAACATTTGACACAAGCATGCATTCATAAATGGACATCAAAATCATCCCAATCACACATGTATGAGACCATTATTCATAAACAACAAAACGTCACAACCATGCCTAAGAGACGGATAGTATATATGCAAAGAGATGCATCAAAGGAAGGCCATTTTTAACGTGGTTCACCCAATCTAGGGATACGTCCACAAAATGTTGTATCAAATATTATTCAACCAAATCACGTTTACATCTGCAGCACAATTGTTGCATGAAAATATCACCTTCTCAAACTTCTCTTATAGAGGGCATTTTCCCGAACATCTTATGCTGACCTCAATCTACTACAGAGATCAATTCTCTAGTAAAATACTAAATTAACATGGTTCTTTCTAGTCTTTAAATCCTACATCAAATGATGACAAGTACATATACATGACCGAGTTTAGTCAAGGATCCATAGGTTACCGAGATCTCTAGCATATACTGTCTGTAATTGTTTTCATGGGTCAAAGTATTACAGAGATATATCTTATGTCAATAAAGGAATATAAACAAAATTTACTCGGAGTTCGAGTGTTAAGTTTCCCTAGCCCTGCAGATTTGGATTGGTAGAAAAATAAGACAAACTCAAAAATATATATATATATATATTCATATTCATAACAACCCCTTTGCGGAGCAAACAAAATACATGGCATCTATTTCCGATTCAACCACATAATAATTCTATAATATCTAACAGATTTTTTGAAAGGATTCGTATTAAGCCTACCCAAGATCCCTTTTCTGCGTAAACATAAATAGGGCATCTATTTCAGATTAACTCTCTTCACACAGGTCGCACTGCCTGACAATTTACACCACATGAACTAGGGTTACACCATAAAACAATTGTAAATATTAGCTCAATGGGATCAGGCGTAACCAGTATACGTATTAAGGAGTGCTCTACGGATTGGCAATTGTATGAATTATACAACATATAATACGCAATATATACAAATAAAAATAAACTAAAATACATTGACAAAACTGTATTGGAATCGCATAGATTGATCTAGCATATAAAACTTTGTGAATAAAATGCAACATTCAAACAAAGATAAAATTGCAAGGATCAATAGTAATAAAATTCCAGAAGTGTACCGACAAAGAGGCTTACGCCCTCATTCGTTTTCCACGATAGTGATGCCATATAACAGCAACTATGTTTTGCACAGGTTCTGACCACTAATTCGGAATTCTGTCCCACGATACAACTATATCGAATCAAATTTCTTTTACTCATAGGAACGTGATCCAACAATAATGGTCAAGAGGGATTTACGGTTTCCATTAGCTTCGACACATTCATAAAATAATGATCTAATATGAATCCCGTATTCAATGGAAAAGAATCTAAGTAAGTAAAACTAGACAGATCCATCCCCAAAACGACTTCAATAATCAACTTATACAACAATAATGGACAACATGTATTTACGACAAACACAGCTTGCTCCTAAAGTCTTTACTCTGTCTACCAGTTTATACAACATAATGTTACCCCACACTGAATTCTTAAGTCGAAATGTAGACAGGAAATAAAGTTGAAGGATCCGGTGATATTGCTAACCCACATTGCATGCACAAATCGAATTGCAGACAGTGATAGCGTTCGCACTCTATAGAGGTGTGATGTGAGCAGATATACAAGATTACAATAACTCATCGGAGATATTTCCAGCATTCAAAATCCTAAGAAAAATGAGATTACTACTGAATCTTAACCCAGCTGGATTTATTTAAATAATAACCTGGACTAAACGTTTACAACAAGAAGGAAACGATTCAGAAATCGAAAGATATCCTACACCTTACCTGTTTTATAAACTCAAACACACAGAGAGTGGTGTAGAAAAACGGCCATTTCACGCTCTTATACCTGCACCGATTTCTTGTCATATGTCGAGACTGCTCACTCAATGCCATAATTCCTATTTCTTCCACAGAGATCATAGAGCTTTCCCCCTTCACTCCTTCTCTTATCAATGCCGAGCCTAGCTCCGGCGATCTCCTCCTTCTTCATAACTAGATCTCTATTGAAATGCCACCCCGATCCCCAGAAACAAAAATGCAGACTTCCATTCCTAAATACGCCCCCCTTTTCCATGATGAACACCATGCACATATATATATATGGTTCAATAGAATCCATCGGATTTATGGTAGCCTGCTCCCCATGACAGGTAACTCTCTCCCCTTTTTCGAGGACATGATGAGGATTGCAAGGTTAAGGTGGTAGTGCTAAGCCCTAACTGAGGTCTTACATTAAATGGAGCTTCTAGATCAATTCTCGGCTGAGTGAGTGATGGCGTAACTCCAGTAAAGATGTCTCCATTGTTGTTTGCCTAATAAAAGCTAATAGTTCCTCCTCTCAACAGCTTTGAGGTTAGCCCTACCCGCGAGTTAAACTGGAGTTGTGCCCTCGGAAGGCTTCACGCCATAACCTTGAGTTTTGAAAACTAATTTATATAATCGGAACTCTATGTTATATGTGTGTTTTTTTCAGTTTTTATTCCATATATATGCATTCTTTCTTTGTCTCTAGTTAATTCTTTATACAAGTTTGTATATATATATACATATATAAAATATAAAATCTCTTTTTCTAAATTATTTTCATATAGATAAATAACATATATATGTATATATACCTATAAGTAGGTTTGTATTCTCAATACATAACACTAAGTCATATCATAACATTCCTTACCAGGTTTGTATTTTTTTCAATGTTCTTGGGCTAAGTTTTAGATATCCTCTTAGTACTAATTATGTTTAACATAACAGTTTTAATATGCCTATTAAAACTTCAGGTTGTTAGGTGATCGTCTTTAGTTTACTCATTTTGTAGTGTTTGGAGGCACTAAGATGACACCCGTCATCTACTCACGCTTTAGTTACCAACACCTTTTCCCTAGTGGCTTCACTTGCTTCTCGCTTAGTTGCGTCTGTCTTCAATTCTACCACTTAAGAGTGAATCACAACAACACTTTCAAGGCCCACTGGTGGGGCCTTGGCCTTGAGCTCCTCACCAGGGCCATACTCATAGCTACAATATGCATTTATAAAAATTACGAAGGCTAATAAGGAGGGATGTTACATCACACCAATAGGCCACAAAATCCATAATTATGGTAAAATTTTATGGATTGACATTGCGTTGGATTTTACAAACATTCCAATATTTTCACAGAACATGTCATCTATAGTAAGGGGATATAAACAAAGTTTTAAACAATAAAAAAGAGTGAAAACATTGAAAGGGATAGGTCAAAAAGGAAAGAATTAATGAAATAATACCTAAACCTAAAATACAAATACAAGTGATTCACATTTTTAAAACACAATTGTGGGTGGGAGACATGTGAATTGTGTATTAAAAATTTGAATTATGTACTAAGAATGTGAATTGGGTTTAGGTATTTGTAGGAGACATGTACAATTTAGCAAGAATACAAATTTATAAACTTACCTAAAACTGTGAAAGTGGCCCCAACGCTCTTCCAAATAATGTCTAATTTGTGTTGTTAAGTGGGTGTTGTATTCATCTCATCGTATGTTGTCTACAACCTAAACTCCAAGACTCTAGACACGTCAATCAATGGAATGGACATATCTCCCAACATGAAATCCATGGGTATTGAACTATCCTTAGATTCCACTTTAAGAGAAATACCCTTAAGCTTGAGATGGTCCACCCCAATGTGAGAAACACTAATATCCCTAGACAAGGATTGAGATTTTGAAGTAGATTGACCTGGAGCTACCACCAAGCCAGCGCCTTTGGGAACCTATATACTTTTTTTTCGAAATTTATTCGCACAATGACATATAATATATTCATATTGGTAACATCTTACACAGTGAAACTCGATATTTATGTAATTTTAAGTTTGGGTATATGTTCTTCTCCCTACCACGAGGTCCATAGATTCATACAAACTTTGTTGAATAAAGAGCTTAACCATAATATCAACTATCTACTCGAGAGGACTCCGGAACTCCCGATTAGCTACATCTCTTAACTCTGAATTTGATGAGGAACCAAATGCATATTCAATCATAATGAACAGTGTCATACACTGTAATCTGAATTCTATCTCGAAAATAAACACACTTTGGAAACTGGCCTTGTATAGAACAACAAAATGTATAATGTTACAAGACAGACTCAGTTTTAACGATAGCAAACTTAACCTCAGTTATGGAGAAAGTGTGAAATATTTCATATATATTCATAACAAGTGGCAACACTGACCTTCTGGACATCACATCAATAACATTCTGCATAAAAGAAAAAAATACTATCGACATGGTTATCTCAATGCCACAAAATTATAATATCATAGTGCCTTCTATTCCTAGAATCATACCTCATATCTAAATAGCTTTGCTAAACAATAAAAAGAGTAACCCCACAAAAATAAAACACTAAGCATAGTTAAGAGTAATAGTTCCAATATTATCAGAATTTCAAAATGCCAAATACAATTGTAGAAGTTGCTCCAAGATCTTTACAAAAAATACTCAAGTCTTTCCTGGAAGAAGAAAGGATGAAAAACAAATTAACTCACACATAGATCCATAAAGTTTCAACAATTATAAAAATTCACATATAGTTTTATAAAGCAAAATGGAAGATATGATAAGTCAAAATCATTGTTAAGTCAAGGGTCATTGCCTTAAATTTTGAAAACATATAAAGATAAAATATTTGATCATATGATCTTGACATCAACTCTAAATGACCACTGGCATAGACGAAAGCAAGTTCTCCATCTTCAACAATACCATTTTACTTGATTGAGAACCTTCCAACACATTTAGCCTTGATTTCTAAATCTCGTTGACATGAGTTTGACATCATGAATGACACATGAATTTACATCAACCCATGTACCTTTAACAATCAGAATCTCAGATCAGCATGTGAAATCCAAATATGTATTGAAATTCGATTTAAAATCATAAGATGGATGGTTACGCTAGCACAGTATCTATCTTGAAAGATGAAATATGACTACAAAAGATGAATGGTCAAAGAAACTTACACTAAAAATTAGGTGGAAAAAATTAGGTTATTTTATCCCAAAATTCACCTTTCAAGCCATTCACTGCACCTTAGGTCAAAAAGTATAAAATCAAGATGACATTGTACATTCAAAGGAAAAAAAACACATTACTAGAAAATAAATCTCTAGAGCAAAAAAAATTCAAATGGACTCAAGGAGGAAAGCTACATTGAAAGACATTAAAAAACACATGATTTCTAGAAATGAAATATGCACCTAAACTACATTTCCAATTGATATACTCACATAAAATGTAGAAAGAGTAATTTTTCATTACCTCAATTCCATTAACAATTTGAATATCCATTAACCAACCAAGAACATGAGCAACATGAAAACCCTTCAATAGAGCACTAGCATGAACCATCCTACTTCCATATTGAGTATCTCTTGTCCATCAAACTCAATACCTCGTGCGCTTGTCTCCTGATTTTCCCTCTGCCTCCCCTCCATCAGTTCTACATCAAATGTAATAAAATATACCTTAAATATTTGTTTTTTTTTTCCTTGGAAAATGTCGTAATTTTATTTCAAAAAAATGATCAAAATTACATTCTGCACATGTAATAGAATCACTGAGATCCCTACATTGTCACATATTTTCTGTCCCATATTAACATCAGGTATAATGCCCCATACAAAAACATATACACGGCTGTCTTCAGCCCTCATATAACCAATTTCATCTACACAAATACAAAAATAGTTTCAGTGGAAACGGTTGTCTTCAGCCCACATATTTTCGATATCATCATCACAAATTATCAAAGATTAAGCTGGTGTCCATCACCGGTCTATGAAATCTGCTACATACAGCCCGCCAATAGCCGAATACATCTCAACATACTATAACACTAAACTAGTCCATCACCGGTCATATAAATGCTAAGCTAATGCTCAATTTTGTGCCTCAATAACTTCATGAAATGGTCTATGATAATAGCTGTAAGTGCCCCCCGTTGAGTGAATGGTAATCCGCCATGTTCCAAATGCCAATTGGTGCTACGTCGCTTCTTTGGAGAGCTGATCGGCCATCCCATTCCTCTCCCTGTAAATATGTGTAAAAGTAATATGATTAAATGACATCTTTAACCGGATTACCTCCTCCAGGATTGGTAATAGTACCATCACATGACACTGTGTTATCTCCTTTGCCCAATCGATAACTAACATGGAGTCGCCAAAAATATGAAGAGTAAGACATCCTTGTTCAAGAGCAAATAACATCAACAGCCGAAGAGACATAAATTCAGCATATTTATTTGATCCCCTCCCCAAACCAGCCACGATATGATAGTATTGGGTCTCAAATTTATATAGTACTCCCCCCCCTTCCACACACCATTTGATGATCAAGTGAAGCTCCATCAAAATAATCCCACGGCCTGGATTTATCAATCAATTCCACGCTCACAGGTCGAATACTAATCGCTTTTACATGTGTCTTGAAGTGTTTGATAACTGCCACCACTTGTGCCACTATAATCTCCATCGGAACCCTGCAATCCTGAAAAATGATCTTATTTATGGTAATCCAAATACCCCATGCGAAAATACAAGGGAAAGCCCGGATGGAAGATGTCTTTTGTAATGTCCACCACAATTGGAGCGCTTCATGGGCACTCTCCCCCCACCATCTCACATTGATATCCAGATATTTGCAAATATCAGCCCAAACTGCCTGAGTAAACGGACAATGTACAAATAGATGAGAAATGGTATCTTCCGCATCCCTACATAGTGGATAGAACCCCGGTCCCTGGATGAAACATTTTTGCATGATGTCCCGGGTTGGAGCCTTATTTTCCAGAATAGCCCAGAAGAGCAATTTTGCTTTACCCGGACACTTTAACTTCCACAGATATTTCCATCACCACACCAATTCCCTATTATGTACTTCCACATTCAGCTGTATATATCCATTCTTTGGGGAGTATATTCCTGAGGGATGGTGATCCCAGATAAGTTCATCAATCCTATTGGTCAGTCGTATATTCGAATGTCTTAAAATCCTGAGAAAATCCTCCCAAGCTCCTTGCATATCTTAAGGAATCTCAAGACGCTGTGCAGAAATCCACCTCTGTTGCCAAATAGTAGATGATCCCAAGTCCTCTAAGTCTGCCAGAAAATGACATCCTCTATCTGTCAAATATGTCCTCAATTCCACAGGAAGGACATGACCACCCCTACAGCCAACCCATGGGTCCGGTCCAATACGAATTAGACGCCCATTTCCAATCCTCCACACTAATCCAGAGCCAACCAAATGAAAATGTTGCACCACCACTTTCCAGACCACAGAGCAATTTGCCCTCGACTTATTGCCCAGCCTGATCCATTCGAGTAGAGTTAGAGGTGCAATATATTTATGATATACCACTCTTGTCCAGATACTATGTGTATGGATAAGTCGCCACGACACCTTGGCCCCCAAGGCTTTTGCAAACAAAAAAATATTCTTTAACCCCCATCCTCCCAATGCTTTTGGGACCACTATTTTTCCCCATCTGACCCACACCAAAGCTCGGTTATCACCCTTACCCTTCCAAAGAAAGGCAAAACACAGCCTTCGGATCTGCTCCAAGACTCCCTTGGGAATCCAAGTTAGAGACATCCAATACACTAGAATTGCTTCCAAAACTGATTTGACCAGAACAAGCCTTCCTGCCCGAGAGAGCCATTTATGAATCCATCCATGAAGGCGCTGTTCTAATTTTGCTAATAACCAGTGCCAATTAGTCTTCAAATAAGAATTTGGTTTCAAGTGAAATCCAAGATACTTTAATCCATCATCAATATAGAAAATCCTGTAAGGTAGTCTGATAGTTATTCTAAGAATCTCCTGCTCGATTAAATGCGAGCATGTGATTGTAGATTTGTCAATATTTACTAACATACCCGCTACAGCTTGCACTAAATTGAGACCTTCAACCACCTTATCAATATCATGTCGTGTGCCATCACAAAATATCAGAATGTCATCAACAAATAGGAGATGTGTAATAAACAATACCTAAGAAATGGAAATGCCTCGAAAGGAGCCATCAGCTTTTGCTTTCAGAATAAAACGAATGAGGCCTTCAACAACAAGGAGAAACAGCAGCAGAGAGAGGGGGCATCCCTTTCGAAGGCCCCTTCCAGCTTGGAAGAATGGACTAGCAGATCCATTGATCAGTACAGCAAAGTTCACCGTAGTGATGCAGGCCATAATCCATCTAATAAATTCGTAGCAGAAACCCAGGTGAGTTAGAAGCATCCGGATACAGAGCCAACTAACCCTATCAAATGCTTTTGAGAGATCAATCTTAATCACGGCACCCTTTTGCTTCTGCACTTTCAGAGTGTGTAATCCTTCCTGGGTGACTCTGATGGCCTCATGAATTTGGCAACCCTCCAAGAAGCCAAATTGCTCACAAGAAATATGCTTAGAAAATATATTCTTGAGTCTCCTCGCCATAACGTTAGCGATGATCTTATAGATACAATTGCAGAGAGAGATAGGTCTGAATTCATCAAAACTGTCAGGCTTGTCAGTTTTCGGTATAAGAGCTATAAAGGTCGAGTTGAAGGGGCCATGGATAAACCCAGCCTTTCGCGATTCTTCCACCACATTCAATAATTCCTCCCCGAAGAAATCATAGAATCCTAAAAAGAATTCAATAGGCCAGCCATCAGGCCCCGGGCTTTTATCTTTCTGAAAGGAGTTCATTACCATCGAGAGCTCCATCGGCAACACCTCGTCCATCAACAGTTGATTATCATCCTCCCCCACAAAACGAGGGAAAAGCTGAGCCACCCAAATAACCTCTGCAATAGAGGCCCCAGGTTGAGTAGTGAATAAATCTCCAAAGTGACTAACTCCCAGATCCGCCAATCCATCAAAGCTGGAGACCGGTTCCCCATCAGCTGAAGATAGTTCCCAAATAGAGTTTGTGAATTTTCTCCCCTTAGCATATGCTTGAAAATATTTTGTGTGCTCATCACCGCACTGAAGCAAAATCGCCCTGCTTTTCATTCTCCACATCTCTTCTCTCTCACAGAGAATCACATTCCTACGGCATTCCCACTCCATCATCTCTGCTTTTTGCTGTTCATCCAGATAACCCAATCCCTGACCATGAAGAAGCCTGTCAATATTCAGCTCAGCAGCCCGCAAATCCTGATCATCTATCACCCTTTTATCATGAGCCCATTGAATAGTGGCCTCTTTAATACGCTTAAGATTATGATGAAAGTGTGCACCCGCATGCTCTTGAGAATCATGAGGTCGATGAACCCACAGATCCTGAACCAACTTAAGAAATGCCTCCTCCTTCATCCAGCTAGGATTGAATTTGAAAGCACTGGGAGGTTTATTCCTTCTACCTCTTAACTCCAGAAAAATGGGGCAGTGGTCAGATACCCCTCCTGTCCCTACCCACTGCCTGACAACATCAACCCCCAGTGCCAACACATTAGCCACCAGAAACTGATCCAACCTCTTAGCCACCCTCTGATCCCCTGCTCTCTTATTCCTCCAGGTTGGAGTGAGTTTGGATGGTAGAATGTCTAGAAGTTCCTTCCTGGAAAAGGCCTGAATGAAAAAATTGGCTAATGTATCCGGAGTAGCCCGAGGCCCCCACACTTCAGAAGACCCCAAAGAAAGGTTGAGATCCCCACCCAATATTACATCCCTTCCTCCAAATAGATCCATACTAAACAATGAGTCCCAGAATTCAACCCTGTTAATATAGGGCCCGTAAATATTGAGCACCGTGAGCATCCTACCTATCTCAGCATCTCAAACTTCCAAACCAATACCAGAAGGGATACCCCAAGAACTAGCATATCTACAGCTCTTCACCTTCCATCCTGAGGCCAGCCCGCCTGAGCACCCCCGTGCATTCACTCCAACAAACTTCCAACCTGGAAGCAATGTTTCTAAAGCCTGAACTACATCCCCACTACTACCCATAGTTTCTTGCAACAGTATAACATCCGGCTGATTTAAGTCCACCAACCTCCTAAGGGGCGATTTTTTAATGGGACTCGCCAACCCACGATAGTTGAAGGACAATATTTTCATAAGAAACCCCGTTCCAGGGCTTTCGCATCTCTAAGTGCCCACTCGATAGAAGATTGTGTACCCATCATTAAATCAACTTTAGCCCTATCTTGTGCTTTGGACAGATGTGATTTAAGGCCCCGTCCTCTCCCCCCAACACTATAAGCCAGTTCAGGAAGGCCCTTCCCCCCCGTCCCATCTACAGAAATCTCCCTATATCTAAGTGCATAGCGAATACTGTGACCCTCAGAACTAGAAGAGTAATGGGTAGATGCAATGGTTGGCGTGAAAACACTATCCACATCAGGCAACATACAAGGAACAGTACTTGGGAAGACAGTACAGGCTAGTGGAGGAGACCCAATACAATCTCCCCCTAAATCATTAGAGACTGCAATAAAATCAGGAGAAGAGAAATGAGACAAACCCAATGGATTCGCAGATAAGCCCCGTCGATTACTGAACAACTCCTGAATCATACTGGAGGTGGCCCGAGTCAATGGAGTCGCTGTACACATCGATGCCCCCACCGCAACCAGATCTGCACTCCCAATAATCTCCGTTCTTTTGTTCACCAAAGGTGTCAAATATGCCTCTGGTCCATGCATCCCACGGTTTTCGGATGGTACCATAGTATCGAAATTCACCCCTCTATCAAAAGCAGGCCCACAACCATCAGCCACCACCACCGGAGAGTTCACCGTCAACTCATGATCAGCACAATCTTCGGCATCCTCATCTACCAATGACTTACTAGCCTGAAACCATAAAGGGCAACTGGCTACCATATGTCCATGAGCGTGGCAGCGGTGACACCTAAACGGCACACCCACATAATCCAGTATTTGAACGAAGCCCCCATCCTTGGATTGAACATTTATCTCCGCAGAGAGCCCCAGCCTTAGGTCAATTTTAACCAAGATCTTTGCCACCGTGTATACGCCAGTCGCATTATGGGAGTAATCAGAGCACACATATTCACCAAGATAATTCCCAATCTCAGCAAACCGAGTTTCATTCCACAAATGCATGGGGAATCCAGGGAGCTTCACCCACAGTGGTTCATGTGCAATTTTCTCCGATTTTGAGTCAAAGAAGGGAGACCAGCGTTTCAGAATGATAAGGACGCCCAGCATCGACCAATGTCGACTTAACACAGCATCAACCTCCCCTTTGTGCATTAGAATGAAGGAAAACCAACCTTTCGTCAATACCCGGATCTCAGGGGCAGTTGACACTAAGTCCTTCCACTGCTCATCCGCCCATCGCTGAAGGAATCCGCGCCCAAATCCTTTGCCTTGAGCATGTCCAACCACAGCTGTGAGTGAGAAATCCTCTGCCTCTTCCATCGTAACATCCACCCCCAGCACTAACTTGTCCCTTCACTTCCGTTCTTTAACCTTCTCAGCAGTATTTTTATGTGAGTCTGCATTCTCAGAAACCCCTGAACGAGGAGCAAGCAGGGAGTCGACTTTAGGAAAAAAATCTCCACCGCCTGGGGCAGCCGCATCAAGTCCACTAGAAGGAATAGCTCTGGGTATTACCGACCCTCCACAACCCTGCCCCAGGTCAGATCCGCGAATATCCCTGTCAGAAGTGGGTTGCATAACCCCAGACCCAGTCAACGCAGCAGTGACTACTCCATCATCAACTATTTCTCGATCAAAGTCCCCGTCTAAGGTGTACTCCACGTCCTCCGCCATGCCACCCCAGACGTTTCAACAAGTCAGCTAGATCACCAAACCCAAGCACAATACAGGCAACAACAACACTGACAAGACAGAGACCCCAGAATAAAAAAAACCCCAAATGGGAGGGACCGGCCCTCAATCCGCAATACCAAGATATCAACAATCCACACCACTTTGTCCTCAGTTCCCCACGCAGCCCCGAAAATCCCAACACACATCCACGGCAAGAAGACCATCCACCTGCAAATCCCCTCAATCACTGCACACGTCTCCAAGCATCAAACCAAATATCCTCTCGTCCAGCCATCACCAGTGTATAGAAGCCCACGAACTATCTCCATATCTCAGATACCCATCGTTCCCCAAGCCACCGACGCCCAAGGCATAGAAGCCCACGATCTCCAGACAAATTCTGGCAATTAGGAATTAGTACGCTGTAATTATTGTATGATCCTGAACCTTCTTTCCTGAATCCATAATCATAGTTAAATTCAGTTTGAACGCGATCCACCACCGCTCACCATTCCCAAATCAATAGAATCAATGCACAGAGCCCAGCGTGTTCCTGAATAAACCCTGCTGGATCGAAATCTCTCTATGTGAAGGTAGCATATCCCTCCTGCTAGGGATTTAACGGTTTCTTGGAGCCAATTTCTTCCGAAGCATAGTCCTTTAAATATTTGTATTACCATATAACATAATTAAACCCCTTGGCCCCTTAATAAAGGGCAATATATTTTCGCATTTCCATATCATAGTTTATTCCCCAATATGAATGGACGTGATAGGATATTTCCTACCAATTGACCCCTGTGACTCATAACAAGTTTTCAGCAAATATACTGTCACACCAACATACAACTTCATGTTTGATTACATAATACCACTAATAAGCCATAAATTATTTGAAATATCCAACAATAATGCAAGCAACGACACTTTCAATCGAGCTTATCCTACTTGTAAATAGGTATATGTTCCCATGCAAGATTTATAAAGATCCTTAGATGTATAACCGAAGGTTTCCTATCACTCCATTTACTAATAGGGGTCACATTTTACACTTATTTTGTTGGAACTCTATTTTGAATATAGTTTGAGTAGGCTACTGCTTCTGCCAAAAACTTTTTGGCATATCTTTTTTTTGAACAAAATATCCATCCATCTTGCTTAAAAAAAATTTCTTTCTTTCTACAACTCCATAACGATACTTAGGAGTAAATGACACTAAAATTTTCTTCCAAATGTCCTTCCAAGCAATGTGAGATTCAAAGGCACCTCACATTCTCATCCATTATCATACTCGAACATTTTTTTTTGTGAGCTAGAATCCACAGAGTTTCGAACCAGTGACCTAGATCACATAATGAGTCCAACTTTTAAGTGATTCCAACCTTGTACATTTCACGAACCCAAGGAAGGAGAGGTTCGGCTCCATAAGGATCCTTCAATGTTTAATTTCATGAGTCCAAAGAAGGGAAACTCGATGATTTTTCATGTTTAGAGAGTCTAAAATAACCTAAAGAAAACTCCAAAGTATGACTTTTTAGTAAAAGTTAGTCCCTGGACCCAAAAAAGTATAATAATATCCAAAAGAACTCTCCTTGTCATGATTGACTGTAATACCCCTAGACCCTTAGTTAAAGTTTAAATACTTTGTAATATTTTTTTTAATTATTGTTGAACAATTATTTGACCAAGTGTGTTCAAATACACATGTTTGAGAATATTTTTATTATTTTATTATTTAATAAATAAAACAAGAGAATCCAATCTGAAGTAGTTGTTGAAAGAGTGTTTGCTGGCCCACAAGGAGGAATGACATGTGTTGGGATGACTGACCATAGTGGTGAAAACCACTAATTAATATCTCAACAGATGCAGGAGGCATCATCCCTTTTTTAAGGTCTGAACTCCAGGTGGAGGTTCTAGAGCAGGAGGCTCATTATAGACCTAAGTCCTAGGCAATGCTTTATTAAGCTATTCCCATCAGACAAACAGGAGGTTTGGATGGAAGAGGGAAATTATTTTGTTCGGATGAGAACTAAGTGATAGTTCAGGTTTCCTTTGGTTTTCTTCATCCTTGTGGTTCAACAAACATGCTCGGGGGTTTCAGTATCAACAAGTTGGTTGTTCTAGAATATTGGTTGGGAGGAATGACGAACTTCAGATTGGATTCAGTCTGTTCCTTTGGTCAGGTTCTACTATTGTTTATTAGTACTATGTATTCTATTCTCTATATGTTCAAGTAATTACTGTGTATATTTTATGGTTAATAATGAACTGTGTTTTATATTGTTTTTATATTCGGCTAATGATTTTATGGTTGAGATTTATATACTATGTTTTTACTATCTACGTTCTACTCATTTTTATTCATATAGAAGTAATGCTTATAAAATCTGAAAGTATCACATTCTGATTTATTATCAATGTTATTTACATCTATGAATTTTATTATATTATTGTAGATAGAATGTTTATATACAACATTATAACTCTGTCTTATAATCATTTTGTATAGTTAAACTGAACTGGGTTTTGATCTAAATTTTATATGAACATCTAGTATGGAAGTGGAGTATATATATAGATATAGATATATAGATATATATATAAATGAAGCTGTATAAATATATATAAACATTTCCTTTATCTTCAACACATTAACATTAGCAAGTTGATAACCAAGCAAACGATACATAGATCCAAGAGTTTTGATCTAAGTTCATGGACAAACAAATATAATGAAAAAATATTCAAAGAATATAACACATATATGTACACAGAGCCACGATTTTATCTATGTGGTTGAACATGGGTTAAACAGAGTCATATGACTCATAGCTTCATTCGGTATACGATTTCGTTACCATCGTAAAGGTCCTTAATCGAACCAAGCCATGAGGTTGTTCGAATAGTAACTAGGTTATATTATAATGCAACACGATTTCTTTATATTTAACCAACAGCATGAAATGACAACATAGAGCCGAGAAGCTCGACATAAATTTATGGATAAAAAGATATGTAAACATGCAAGTAAAACATTTACGTTTTCATCTAGGTAGATATCCATGACACCATCGTTGCTAGGGGTAAATACAAAGCCGTAAGGCTTGTCCCGTTTAACAGGTTAGGTCACTGACTATAAATAAGTCTTGCGACCTTAATAATACTCAGGTCTACGAATAAAGCATTCATATAATACAAGAAATAACAAAGTAATCACAGAGCCGCAAGGCCACATAAAATAACAATCGAAATACATAAAGAAGAATGCAATAATTCATTAATAATAGAGCCGAATGGCCTTCGCATAATCAACATAGGGTTTGAATGCCGAAAAGCACTAAATCTTTATAGACACATCGCATTCAGACAACAAAGATTTACAAATTGATAAACACCGAACTTAAATAAATATATATATATATATATATATATATATATATATATATATATTACAGGGCTACATGGCTCTCGAGGCTTTCATATAAACATTTTTACAGAGCTGAAAGACTTATAAACCAAACTCCTACAAGCTTTCATCAACACAGTTAGAATAAGCCGACAAGCATCCTATAATTGACCAGTTAATAAATAAATAACGAAGCCGACTAGTTCGATGTAATATCCCAAATTTTGGACTGACTATTTTTATGATGTTATATTGGGCCACGGCCCCAGCACATATGTTTATTCTGAGTATGGGGCATATGCCCTAGCACCTGTGACTTATTCTTTTATATTGACTTATTGGGCATGGACCCTGACTGACTCCTTTATTTGAATGTATACTGGGAAAGGAGGCCCTAATGTTTTGATGATGTGTTTTTTATTAGATATGGGTACAAACCCTAATATACTGAGATGATCTTGTGTTACTTACTGTGTAGAGTAATGACTTCTAAATGATTTGATCTATGAGTGTTTTGAGCGTGGACTCAGAAACACACATATTACCTACGTACTGGGAAAAATTCCCGACGTACCTGGAACAATGTTTATGTACTGGGAGTAAGCCCTGAGGTACATTGAGTGTTGGGCATAAGCCTTGGAACACTCCAAGCTTGATAAATGAATACCGGATCTGAGGAAACATAAATATTCTAGATGTGCCTCACAACCACATTCTAGCACTAGTGTTGAGCAAAGGCTCTGGAATTGCACTAGAGTAACGCCCATGTGAGAGTGTTGAGTTAAAATGCTCTAAAGAGCACTTGGGGTTACGGAATCTCAAAGTGTTGAGGTGGAAAGACTCTAAAGAGCACTTTTATCACATCTATTTAATTTGGTTAAATGATTCATCTTTTATCTATCATCACCTACTGTGGGAGCTACCATGTTAAACGAGGGAAACAACATTCAAGAGGGAGACTAGAAGTGCATAACCAAGCCACCGAAAGACCGTCCAAAGAAGTGGACCCTATCCCTAATTTGTTAAACAAAAGTATCTTGTGAAGAAACAATATTTATTATTATTATTAAGAATTTAATTAAATAGTGATGTGATTAATTATTTATAAAAGACCTTTTACAAGCACATAGTTGTGCTTAATGAAGTGCCACTTTATTTTGAAATATTAATGAAGTATTAATATTTAGTGGGAAGCCACCCTGGCAAGTAGTATTAATAGTATTAATAGTACATTAATACTTGGGTAAAGAAAATACTATTATGATAACTATGATTATTATTATCATTATTTATTATTAATATAAATAATGTATTAACAATTGAGTGGAGGTATAATTATTATGATAACTAGTGTTATTATAATTATTATGAAAAGTTTAAATTAATCACTCATAACTAAAACAAAGGAAGAGTCCTAGTTCAAAGAGAACTAGTTAGTAATTAATTTCTTCTATTTAAATATTAAATACTTATTTTAAAGAAGTTGTTGTTCCAACAGTCCTAATTCACGACTCCCCTACTCAAAGAGGGCAGATCCCAAGTTGTGGGGATCATCTTCTTTTATTATCATTCTCTTATGGTAATAAGAGTAAATACATTCTGCTCCAAGAAACTGAAGCAGCCTCACCTCAAAATTTCCAGATATGAACTAGAAGTGGACCTAGGACTTCTCTCTTTCTCATTGCATGTTGGGATCAAGCTCAGGGGGATCCAGATAGAACCAGGAATGGTTCAGGGGTCAAGGTCATCCAGCTGCAGACAATTGCCCTAATAGGTTAGCTAGACACAACAGGTTTGGCATTAACCATTATTGACTGTGCAAGTCACTATAGAAAGGAGTCAAGTGCCAAGCAGCTAGGGTTCCACAGGAAAAGACCAAGTACTCAAGCAGCCAGGTATGGAGCATTTAATGTTTCAAATTTTCAGTATAATAAAGTTGGTATATCTACCATTAAAATTTGTTACTACAGCATTATTGTCATTACCCATGATATCAAATTCAAGATTCTGCCCAGAATCAGTGGAGAGTCTAGCAGGCCTAGCAAAGCTAGTCTTTGCTAGACAACTTATATATATATTTCTGTCGAAACATATTCTCTTAGTATATGTTAAACTGTTTAATTCATATCCCATTATTTGTAGGGCAGGTTCACTAATACTTGATAGATCTTTTACTTTCCCACTCTGTACTTACGGAAAACGTTACCAAGATTTTCTTTTATCGAAGTTTTCCCTCTAACCTTTTGCTATGTTTTCAAACAACAGTCCACTCATCAAATAGAAGAATGCATCAGGTATTTCCAGAAAGCTATGATTTCAAAGCATAGACTTAGACATTGCATTTTACATCTAACTTTTACTCTTTTAAAACCCCAACGTTATCATTTCAAGAAACAAGACCACACAAGCAAAAACAACATTTCACTTATCATTATTTTACAATCCTTTGAACACATCGAAATTCTAGCCAAGAGATCTAAACCCATAATCAACTTTTGGAATGATCCTGCTATATTACAACACAACCCACAGCGTAGTATTTACAGTCAGTCTTTGTCCATTTCAAAAGCAACGTTTAAACAACTAGGGTCACATCCTCATTTAAAAATGCATGACCTTTATTTGAAATCAAATTTTCCAATCGAGAAACATGAGCGAATATTACTTCTCCACATATAACCAAAACATTACGATTTCTGGTAGCAACAGTAATCAGACTTCCAATTAAATACAAATGCAGGTTAAGGGATTGAATCCTCTATAAATTTCATCAGACCCTTTCTATTTTCACAAACACCAGAAAATGCATCGAGACAAGCCAAGAAACTAAATCTTTTCAGGTACACAAACAATTATACTCAGGGTTACGCTTTCTCATACAAACGCAGTCACTTTTAAGTAAGCTAGGTTTGTTTTAGACTGAGACTTTATTGATCCATTCATCAGACACTTCCATTTCAACACATAGACATCAAACCAAGAAAACCATAGGGTGGAGCAGCATTAAACATAAAACGTAGAAATTTTACACAGTCCCTACATAGGGTTAAATACAAATCCCACTAGAAAACGCGGAGAGAAATCACAGGAAACTATCACACAAGGAAATCATCCAGTTACAAGAGAGAAGAGCAGGAGGAACACAAACCAGATTCAATGGAAGAGGACTGTAAGAGCTCTTCCAATGACGATGGTTCACCACCTCCTTGCAAGAAAAGGAGGAAGAGTGATGACAGTCTGCTAGGGGAGTTTAGGAAGACAAGAGCCCCAACTTATGACGGAGAAATCAACTCTAGGGAGAAGGCTGAAGAGTGGCTGCTAGGAATGAACAAATACTTCAAATTTCATAATTACTCCAGCGAAATGCAAGCCTGACTCGCCATATACAACCTAAATGGTAAAGCTGCCAAATGGTGGCGGGACTTGAAACACACCAAAGGACAAGAATTAAGAGACATAACCTGGGATACTTTCAGCAGAATATTCCATGACAAGTATATGTCTGAAAGATTCTTTGACAAGAAAATAAAAGAATTCCATGAGTTAAAGATGGGCTCCCTGACTATGGAAGCTTTCATAAATCGATTCTTATACTTTCTACACTATGTTCCTTACATCAAAGACGAAAAGGTCAAAATAAAATAGTTCTTGGGAGGGCTGCCACCAAACTTTAGAGAAAAGATAGAGTTTGACATGCCCAAAACCCTTGATGTGACCTTACATAAAGCAAGGTTGTGCTACGAGCATGGATAGCCAAGAAATGACAACATCAACCGAAACAGAGATAGGTTCAGAACCTTCTCGGATAACCGCAAACCAGGTTTCATACCTTCACCCTTCTGAAAACACAACAACAGTTTTCCACCTAACAGAGGCTTCAACCGACCTCAAGCATGGCCAAGTGCACCCCCACCACCTGTCAACAGGCCAGCTTTCAATAAAGGGACCAAAGCTGTCCCACCAAGCGTTTCTTGCTGGAAATGCCAAGGGCCCCACTACTAATGAGACTGCCCCAGCAAAACAGAAGGAGTTTTAGATAACATCCAAACAAAGTATACCGTGGGGGACATGGCAAAGACACCTAGGATTTATGTCGCTCTTGATGGCCGGCAGGCAGATCACCAAGCCACCATGGTGGAAATTGAGGGTAAGATCTCTAACACTGTCGTAAACAACATAAATAATGATGAAATATCTTTTACCAAACAAACATTTGACACAAGCATGCATTCATAAATGGACATCAAAATCATCCCAATCACACATGTATGAGACCATTATTCATAAACAACAAAACGTCACAACCATGCCTAAGAGAGGGATAGTATATATGCAAAGAGATGCATCAAAGGAAGGCCATTTTTAACGTGGTTCAGCCAATCTAGGGATACGTCCACAAAATGTTGTATCAAATATTATTCAACCAAATCACGTTTACATCTGCAGCACAATTGTTGCATGAAAATATCACCTTCTCAAACTTCTCTTATAGAGGGAATTTTCCCGAACATCTTATGCTGACCTCAATCTACTACAGAGATCAATTCTCTAGTAAAATACTAAATTAACATGGTTCTTTCTAGTCTTTAAATCCTACATCAAATGATGACAAGTACATATACATGACCGAGTTTAGTCAAGGATCCATAGGTTACCGAGATCTCTAGCATATACTGTCTGTAATTGTTTTCATGGGTCAAAGTATTACAGAGATATATCTTATGTCAATAAAGGAATATAAACAAAATTTACTTGGAGTTCGAGTGTTAAGCTTCCCTAGCCCTGCAGATTTGGATTGGCAGAAAAATAAGACAAACTCAAATATATATATATATATATATATATATATATATATTCATATTCATAACAACCCCTTTGCGGAGCAAACAAAATACATGGCATCTATTTCCGATTCAACCACATAATAATTCTATAATATCTAACAGATTTTTTGAAAGGATTCGTATTAAGCCTACCCAAGATCCCTTTTCTGCGTAAACATAAATAGGGCATCTATTTCAGATTAACTCTCTTCACACAGGTCGCACTGCCCGACAATTTACACCACATGAACTAGGGTTACACCATAAAACAATTGTAAATATTAGCTCAATGGGATCAGGCGTAACCAGTATACGTATTAAGGAGTGCTCTACGGATTGGCAATTGTATGAATTATACAACATATAATACGCAATATATACAAATAAAAATAAACTAAAATACATTGACAAAACTGTATTGGAATCGCATAGATTGATCTAGCATATAAAACTTTGTGAATAAAATGCAACATTCAAACCAAGATAAAATTGCAAGGATCAATAGTAATAAAATTCCAGAAGTGTACCGACAAAGAGGCTTACGCCCTCATTCGTTTTCCACGATAGTGATGCCATATAACAGCAACTATGTTTTGCACAGGTTCTGACCACTAATTTGGAATTCTGTCCCACGATACAACTATATCGAATCAAATTTCTTTTACTCATAGGAACGTGATCCAACAATAATGGTCAAGAGGGATTTACGGTTTCCATTAGCTTCGACACATTCATAAAATAATGATCTAATATGAATCCCGTATTCAATGGAAAAGAATCTAAGTAAGTAAAACTAGACAGATCCATCCCCAAAACGACTTCAATAATCAACTTATACAACAATAATGGACAACATGTATTTACGACAAACACAGCTTGCTCCTAAAGTCTTTACTCTGTCTACCAGTTTATACAACATAATGTTACCCCACACTGAATTCTTAAGTCGAAATGTAGACAGGAAATAAAGTTGAAGGATCCGGTGATATTGCTAACCCACATTGCATGCACAAATCGAATTGCAGACAGGGATAGCGTTCGCACTCTATAGAGGTGTGATGTGAGCAGATATACAAGATTACAATAACTCATCGGAGATATTTCCAGCATTCAAAATCCTAAGAAAAATGAGATTACTACTGAATCTTAACCCAGCTGGATTTATTTAAATAATAACCTGGACTAAACGTTTACAACAAGAAGGAAACGATTCAGAAATCGAAAGATATCCTAAACCTTACATGTTTTATAAACTCAAACACACAGAGAGTGGTGTAGAAGAACGGCCATTTCACGCTCTTATACCTGCACCGATTTCTTGTCATATGTCGAGACTGCTCACTCAATGCCATAATTCCTATTTCTTCCACAGAGATCATAGAGCTTTCCCCCTTCACTCCTTCTCTTATCAATGCCGAGCCTAGCTCCGGCGATCTCCTCCTTCTTCATAACTAGATCTCTATTGAAATGCCACCCCGATCCCCAGAAACAAAAATGTAGACTTCCATTCCTAAATACGCCCCCCTTTTCCATGATGAACACCATGCACATATATATATATGGTTCAATAGAATCCATCGGATTTATGGTAGCCTGCTCCCCATGACAGGTAACTCTCTCCCCCTTTTCGAGGACATGATGAGGATTGCAAGGTTAAGGTGGTAGTGCTAAGCCCTAACTGAGGTCTTACATTAAATGGAGCTTCTAGATCAATTCTCGGCTGAGTGAGTGATGGCGTAACTCAAGTAAAGATGTCTCCATTGTTGTTTGCCTAATAAAAGCTAATAGTTCGTCCTCTCAACAGCTTTGAGGTTAGCCCTACCCATGAGTTAAACTGGAGTTGTGCCCTCGGAAGGCTTCACGCCATAACCTTGAGTTTTGAAAACTAATTTATATAATCGGAACTCTATGTTATATGTGTGTGTTTTTTTCAGTTTTTATTCCATATATATGCATTCTTTCTTTGTCTCTAGTTAATTCTTTATACAAGTTTGTATATATATATACATATATAAAATATAAAATCTCTTTTTCTAAATTATTTTCATATAGATAAATAACATATATATGTATATATACCTATAAGTAGGTTTGTATTCTCAATACATAACACTAAGTCATATCATAACATTCCTTACCAGGTTTGTATTTTTTTCAATGTTCTTGGGCTAAGTTTTAGATATCCTCTTAGTACTAATTATGTTTAACATAACAGTTTTAATATGCCTATTAAAACTTCAGGTTGTTAGGTGATCGTCTTTAGTTTACTCATTTTGTAGTGTTTGGAGGCACTAAGATGACACCCGTCATCTACTCACGCTTTAGTTACCAACACCTTTTCCCTAGTGGCTTCACTTGCTTCTCGCTTAGTTGCGTCCGTCTTCAATTTTACCACTTAAGAGTAAATCACAACAACACTTTCAAGGCCCACTGGTGGGGCCTTCGCCTTGAGCTCCTCACCAGGGCCATACTCATAGCTACAATATGCATTTATAAAAATTACGAAGGCTAAAAAGGAGGGATGTTACATCACACCAATAGGCCCCAAAATCCATAATTATGGTAAAATTTTATGGATTGACATTGCGTTGGATTTTACAAACATTCCAATATTTTCACAGAACATGTCATCTATAGTAAGGGGATATAAACAAAGTTTTAAACAATAAAAAAGAGTGAAAATATTGAAAGGGATAGGTCAAAAAGGAAAGAATTAATGAAATAATACCTAAACCTAAAATACAAATACAAGTGATTCACATTTTTAAAACACAATTGTGGGAGACATGTGAATTGTGTATTAAAAATTTGAATTATGTATTAAGAATCTGAATTGGGTTTAGGTATTTGTAGGAGACATGTGCAATTTAGCAAGAATACAAATTTATAAACTTACCTAAAACTGTGCAAGTGGCCCCAACGCTCTTCCAAATAATGTCTAATTTGTGTTGTTAAGTGGGTGTTGTATTCATCTCATCGTATGTTGTCTACAACCTAAACTCCAAGAATCTAGACACGTCAATCAATGGAATGGACATATCCCCCAACATGAAATCCATGGGTATTGAACTATCCTTAGACTCCACTTTAAGAGAAATACCCTTAAGCTTTAGATGGTCCACCCCAATGTGAGAAACACTAATATCCCTAGACAAGGATTGAGATTTTGAATTAGATTGACCTGGAGCTACCACCAATCCAGCGCCTTTGGGAACCTATATACTTTTTTTTCGAAATTTATTCGCACAATGACATATAATATTTTCATATTGGTAACATCTTACACAGTGAAACTCGATATTTATGTAATTTTAAGTTTGGGTATATGTTCTTCTCCCTACCACGAGGTCCATAGATTCATAGAAACTTTGTTGAATAAAGAGCTTAACCATAATATCAACTATCTACTCAAGAGGACTAGTGTTGTAACTATCGTCATAAGGAATGATTTGCTCAAGTTATCGCCAATCTCCTTCAATTTGGTTTGTTTCTAGAACTGAATAGCAAAATGAGGTAACTTAACCCACACGAGAGTGGTGGAGGCAAATTCCTCGAGAGAATGAAATAAAGGATGTTGTAGTTTCATAGATAGGAAATTCTTATCCATGAACCGAAACCCTTTGTGAATACGAAGGGAATATTCACAGGTTCTAAATATAAAACCCTACCACCCATGCAAGAACAAATGAAAGATCAAGCAATAACACACAAGAGGCAACAACTATGAACACATCCTTAAATTTGAGGAGTCCATGGAAATTTTTCATCCACAAAACCTACCAACTAGAGTGCATCCTTCAAACTCCACAATTCATGACACACTCATATCCTTCCCAACCACAAGGGATAATCCCTCTCCTTTTGACCTCATAACCTTCCTCTTCTTCCTTTGTTGCATAGCCATGGATTTAGAGCAATAGATATGAAGCTAGTCAAAATGAAGATTCCCACCAACAAAAGTAAGCCCAAGATAGAGAACATTTTCCAAGTAACTCTTGTAGACATAAAGGAGTAATGACTACTAGAAGGTAACTTGCAAGGTATATAGTTTGACAAAGCACATTCCCTAACACCTAATGTGCGTTCAACTCCTAGCAATAAGGCTGGAGAATAATCCCTCACCTTGCAGCCTATTCATGACATGGTATCATCAAAACATAACTTCCAATAAAGAAAGATCTAACAAAACTCCATAATCTCCCTCGACTACTCTATCCAAAGTATTTAGGAAAAACTATTTTTTGGTACAAAATCCACCCATGATGCTAGCCAAACTTTCATCTACTAATTTCAATGAGGAAGGAGAGGATCATATCTGTTCTTCAATGAGGGAATCTTCAGAATAGTCGATGAGCCACACTTCACCATCAATAGTAACTATATTAAACTAACATTTGACACAATATACTAAGAAGGTGGGGAGGGAAACAATCATCCTTCCCAACCACCCAATCCAAACCCAATTCACATTTTTAATCAACAATTTATTATTGAAAACTATTATATTTCATATATTTTGTGATGTGTTCAATAAATACAAATTATATCACAATGAACAATGGAGTGGGAGAGAGAAAACCACTAGATCCCACCAATAGGCCCCGAGATCCTTACCATAATTATGCTAAAGTTTTATGGATTGACATTGTGGTCGAGTTTACAAACATTCCAATATTTGACTGAACGTGTCATATATCATAAGGAGATACAAACAAATCTTTAAAAAATAGAAAAGAATCAAAATATTCAAAGGGTTAGTATTTTAAAAATGAAAGATTATTAGATCAAATTCAATAAATGATGATTTATATTTCCTCATGATGGGTAGAATATCCATTAAAAAGTTTCATGTCCGCTTGTACTTGTTGCACCGTCAAAATATAAAAAAAATAAAATTAGCACAGATCCATCTTAAACCCGGATATAAAACCTGGATATATTAAGAGGGATCTATCGTGGTCTTACTTATAGCCCCACTTTTTTGTTGTTAATTCCCATCTCCATGCAAATAAATGGTACAAGGGGCCAATTGAGCAGTAAATTGGTGTATGAGACCCATTGTTTGAAACGTCTCCCTTGGTTAAATATTGTTATTGCTATATTTGGAGATAAAGTTATCATGTGGGCAAACTCCTTTAAACTTGGTCCAACATAGTTATTAAACTAGATTTTTTAAAGATATAACCACTCTAAAAAGGTCATTTTGGAGGGATGAATAATATATAAATATTTTATTCTAACAAAAAGTACATTTAAAAACTAAGTCGTATTATTTATTTTATATATTTTGAGAGAAAAAAGTGAGTATAGAAATTGGTTTATATTATTTTATTGTAAGAGAGGTTGAGCCATACTGTATATAAAGAAAGACTTCCCATTTTTAATTTCATAGTTGGAATTGTTAATAGATTCTTCCAAACCTAATTCAAATTCTTTCCGAAGGAAAAATTAAATTGCTTCTTCCATTGAAGATCAGGGGTTCATCTTATCAGACTGAGTTCAATTGCTGGATTAAATTCTGCGGTAAGGAAGTTTATTTATCAGACTGAGTTCGATTGCTGGATTAAATTCTGCGGTAAGGAAGTTTTTTGAAGGAAGTGAAACCCTCTTCTATCTCTTTCTATTTTATCATGAAGCAATTCATAAATTTGTGTATTGTTATTCTTTCAGAAGTAGCAGCTATTTTTGTTGTTCCCGTTTACACGCAGCTTTACTATTTTTGCGAACAAAGAAGCGCACCTACTGTAGATTCTCAGTTTGTAAGCGTGTTTGTGATAAATACGTCTAGTTTCATTCAGATTCCATGCAGTCGATGTATTTCAGGGTTTAAGAATACATCATTTGGTTCCTGCCCGACTATTTTGCTCTAAATTTTCATGTCCGTGTAGATAATGAAAATAATACGAAGAGATAGAATGAAAATAATAGTAACGCTTGAAATGTCAATCGCCTGATTTCACCTATTCATGATTTTCCCAGCGGAGCTCGCGGAGGACACCGATTTAGCAGCTGATTCTTTCGGAATTCCGGAACCTGCCAGAAATTCGTAGAAATGGTGAAGGAAACCCGGTATTACGACTTGCTAGGTGTCCATCCCAGGGCCACGGAAGCACAGATTAAGAAAGCTTATGAGATGAAGGCTACGATAGTTCTCAGTGATCCAAATAATCGTCGAAATAATCGTCGAGCGGAAAAAAAATTGAAGGACATGGGAGAAGCTTACCAAGTTCTGAGCGATCCAGCACAGCGGGCATCATATGACGCACGTGGAGAAGCAGGTGTATCAATGAGAACAATGAAAAACGCAGCAGAAGGTGAAAATAAAGATACCCTGGAACTATCGGAAGAGAAGTTGAAGGCGGTCCAAAAGGAAAGAGTTGAAAAACTTACACAGAGTTTGGAAGATCGTCTTAATCAGTATATACAAGGTGACAAAGAAGTGCTTGTACAAGAAGCTAAATCTGAAGTTCAAATGCTAAACAGAACAATGGAAGACCCAACAGAGTTCCTTGCTATGCTGTTTCGAAATGACCCAGCAGAAGTCCTTGCTATGCTGTTTGGAAAAGACGCAGAAGAAGTATCAATGCCGACAATGAAAGACCTAGCAGAAGACCTTGCTATGCTGCTTGCAGAAGACCCAGCAGAAGTATCAATGAGAACAATGAAAGACCCAGCAGAAGTCCTTGCTATGCTGCTTGGAAAAGACCTGGAAAACCCAGCAGAAGTCCTTGCTATGCTGCTTGGAAAAGACCTGGAAAACCCAGCAGAAGTCCCAATGGGAACAGTGAAAGACCCAGCAGAAGTATCAATGGGAACAATGAAAGACCAAGCAGAAAGCCTTGCTATGCTGCTTGGAAAAGACCTGGAAGACCCAGCAGAAGTCCCAATGGGAACAGTGAAAGACCCAGCAGAAGTATCAATGGGAACAATGAAAGACCCAGCAGAAGTCCTTGCTATGCTGCTTGGAAAAGACCTCGAAGACCCAGCAGAAGTCCTTCCTACGCTGTTTGGAAAAGCCCGAGCAGAAGTAATAAGGGGAACAATGAAAGACCCAGCAGATGCCTTTGCTATGCTGTTTGGAATTGAGTTATTTGAAGACTATATCGGCCAGCTTGGAATGGCTTCGATGGTGGCTTCTTTTTCGTTTCTTGATAGCGTGGAACTACAAGAAGAGAAGCAGTCGGGTGCTGTCCAAAAGGAAAGAGAAGAAAAACTTGCACAGATTTTGAAAAATCGTCTTAATCAGTATGTACAAGGTGACAAACAAGGGTTTGTAGAACAAGATAAATCTGATGTTCAACGGCTCAGTGGCTCAGGTTCTTATGGAGGCAATCTGCTGCAGATAATTGGTTACATATATGAAAGGCAAGTGGCAAAGGAAGCAGATGGATATTTGGGCGTGCCTGTAATTCAATCTCTAATCGCAGCAGCAACAGGCACCTGTGCACTGCTAAAATTACATCTAGAATTGAACCGGCAGCTGCGTTCATCCCAAACTTATTGTGATTATTATAGTCATTTGAAAGCATTTCTACAGTCCAACAAAGAATTACTGATTCGCTCACTCTGGAAAGTAAATGTGCCTGATATTGAAGCCACCCTCTCGCATGTGTGCCAGATGGTCTTGCAAGATAGCAATGCAGAGAAAGAAGATCTTCAAGCTCGTGCAAAGGGTTTGGAAACTCTCGGAAAGATTTTCCAAACTGCCAAACTACAAATTGCAGATGGTATTCCGGAAAGAGACATTGACACTAACGCTGCTCTTTTGCAGCTTTGGAACGATATTGTAGAACTCTGCCCATCCGCTAAGGTTCTAATAACTGAGCCCAGCATGCCTTAAGTTCCCATAAAATGAGTTTGGTTTCTTTTAGTTGACAAGGGCAAGGCAAAGGTTTTTATTTTTATCAGCTTCCCCTAAAGTTTTTATTTGTAATCATTTTAGTTTCTGTTGTTATTTGTCAGTTATCTTTATTGTATGGCACACTCTTGAAAATGTAATTAACAATTCAGTTATTATTATTATTTTTTAAAAGAGTATTATTATTTTATTAAAAACATTATATTATTATTATTGTTTTAGAAAAATATTATTAAAAAGTTAAGTTTCAAGCATGCAATAGTTATAAAGATACACAGATGGTGAAACTTATATGATACCATTTCATGGTAAATATAACACATAGGGTATGTAAATAAGGATTTAGATTTTCACCTATGTTCATGTTAGTTCCAATACAATATTAAGATGGTTGCCTTGCATATAAGAATTGAAATTACAATTATGAATCTGCCATAGCTTGGATTTGGGTAATTTACAGGATGCAATGAATTGCCTCCACTTCCTCTAAATTTATTCTTGACATCAAGGGAATTAACAACATTTAGTTACCTTTTCTTGGGTTATATCTATTGTTTTTATCATAACACGAGATTGAAAAATTCCCATTGTTAAGTTTCAAGCATGCAATAGTTATAAAGATACACAGATGGTGAAACTTATAGGATACCATTTCATGGA
This sequence comes from Larix kaempferi, assembly GCA_027924585.1. Classification (NCBI taxonomy): domain Eukaryota; kingdom Viridiplantae; phylum Streptophyta; class Pinopsida; order Pinales; family Pinaceae; genus Larix; species Larix kaempferi. Next base: position 2,296,789 of record BSBM01000519.1, read on the forward strand.
AAGTATAACACATAGGGTATGTAAATAAGGATTTAGATTTTCACCATGTTCATGTCAGTTCCAATACAATATTAAGACGGATGCCTTGCATATAAGAATTGAAATTACAATTATGAATCTACCAAATATATCTCAATCTAATAACTATTCCTAACTGGAAATGTGAAAATGTTAAAGAAGAATACAAAAAATTGAAAGAAATAATTAGTCAATAAATATTGATATAACTTTTCTTGGTTCGAGTGAGCCAAGAAAGATTGATCTCACTTTTCTTGGTTTTCGTCGAGCAAGGTTTGATTCAATCTCAATGCCCACCTAAACCCCAACTTAAAAAATGAAGAGTTCGATCTTTTACTAGAATGCCTACAAAAAATACGATACAGTTATTCAACTCCGAAACTCCTGATTAGCTACATATCTTAACTCTGAATTTGATGAGGAACCAAATGCATATTCAATCATAATGAACAGTGTCATACACTGTAATCTAAATTCTATCTCGAAAATAAACACACTTTGGAAACTGGCCTTGTATAGAACAACAAAATGTATAATGTTACAAGACAGACTCAGTTTTAACGATAGCAAACTTAACCTCAGTTATGGAGAAAGTGTGAAATATTTCATATATATTCATAACAAGTGGCAACACTGACCTTCTGGACATCACATCAATAACATTCTGCATAAAAGAACAAAATACTATCGTCATGGTTATCTCAATGCCACAAAATTATAATATCATAGTGCCTTCTATTCCTAGAATCATACCTCATATCTAAATAGCTTTGCTAAACAATAAAAAGAGTAACCCCACAAAAATAAAACACTAAGCATAGTTAAGAGTAATAGTTCCAATATTATCAGAATTTCAAATGCCAAATACAATTGTAGAAGTTGCTCCAAGAACTTTACAAAAAATACTCAAGTCTTTCCTGGAAGAAGAAAGGATGAAAAACAAATTAACTCACACATAAATCCATAAAGTTTCAACAATTATAAACATTCACATATAGTTTTATAAAGCAAAATGGAAGATATGATAAGTCAAAATCATTGTTAAGTCAAGGGTCATCGCCCTAAATTTTGAAAACATATAAAGATAAAATATTTGATCATATGATCTTGACATCAACTCTAAATGACCACTGGCATAGACGAAAGCAAGTTCTCCATCTTCAACAATACCATTTTACTTGATTGAGAACCTTCCAACACATTTAGCCTTGATTTCTAAATCTCGTTGACATGAGTTTGACATCATGAATGACACATGAATTTACATCAACCCATGTACCTTTAACAATCAGAATCTCAGATCAGCATGTGAAATCCAAATATGTATTGAAATTCAATTCAAAATCATAAGATGGATGGTTACGCTAGCACAGTATCTATCTTGAAAGATGAAATATGACTACAAAAGATGAATGGTCAAAGAAACTTACACTAAAAAGTAGGTGGCAAAAATTAGGTTATTTTATCCCAAAATTCACCTTTCAAGCCATTCACTGCACCTTAGGTCAAAAAGTATAAAATCAAGATGGCATTGGTACATTCAAAGGAAAAAAAACACATTACTATAAAATAAATATCTAGAGCAAAAAAAATTCAAATGGACTCAAGGAGGAAAGCTACATTGAAAGACATTAAAAAACACATGATTTCTAGAAATGAAATATGCACCTAAACTACATTTCCAATTGATATACTCACATAAAATGTAGAAAGAGTAATTTTCCATTACCTCAATTCCATTAACAATTTGAATATCCATTAACCAACCAAGAACATGAGCAACATGAAAACCCTTCAATAGAGCACTAGCATCAAACATCCTACTTCCATATTGAGTATCTCTTGTCCATCAAACTCAATACCTCGTGCGCTTGTCTCCTGATTTTCCCTCTGCCTCCCCTCCATCAGTTCTAAATGAAATGTAATAAAATATACCTTCAATATTTGTATTACCATATAACATAATTAAACCCCTTCGCCCCTTAATATAGGGCAATATATTTTCTCATTTCCATATCATAGTTTATTCCCCAATATGAATGGACATGATAGGATATTGCCTACCAATTGACCCCCGTGACTCATAACAAGTTTTCAACAAATATACTATCACACCAACATACAACTTCATGTTTGATTACATAATACCACTAATAAGCCATAAATTGTTTGAAATATCCAAGAATAATGCAAGCAACAACACTTTCAATTGAGCTTATTCTACTTGTAAATAGGTATATGTTCCCATGCAAGATTTATAAACATCCTTAGATGTATAACCGAAGGTTTCCTACCAGTCCATTTAGTAATAGGGGTCACATTTTACACTTATTTTGTTGGAACTCTAGATTTTGGATATAGTTTGAGTAGGCTACTGCTTCTGCCAAAAACCTTTTTGGCATATCTTTTTCTTGAACAAAATATCCATCCATCTTGCTTAAATTTTTTTTCTTTCTTTCTACAACTCCATAATGATACTTAGGAGTAAATGACACTAAAATTTTCTTCCAAATGTCCTTCCAAGCAATGTGAGATTCAAAGGCACCTAACATTCTCATCCATTATCAAACTCGGACATTTTTTTTTGTAAGCTAGAATCCACGGAGTTTCGAACCAGTGACCTACATCACATAATGAGTCCAACTTTTAAGTGAGTCCAACCTTGTACATTTCTGTAATATCCCAAATTTTTGACTGACTATTTTATGACGTTATATTGGGACACGGCCCCAGCACATATGATTTATTCTGATTATTGGGCATCAGCCCTAGTGCATATGATTTATTCTTTTGTAGACTGACATATTGGGCATGGACCATCACTGAATTTCATTATTTGATTATATACTGGGCAAGGAAGCCCCAATGTTCTGATTATGTTTTGATGTGGGTACAAAACCCTAATATACTGAGATGACCTTTTCTTACATACTGTGAAGTGATGTGAATGACATAATTGACTTATAAGGTGTGTTGAGCGTGGACTCAGAAACACACAGATTACCTACGTACTGGGCAAAAATCTCCCATGTACCTAGAGGAAATATGATGTACTGGGAGTAAGCCCTGATGTACATTGAGTGTTGGGCATAAGCCGTGGAACACTCCAAGCTTGATAAATGAATACCGGATCCGAGGCAACTTAAATATTCTAGATGTGCCTCACAACCACATTCTAGCACTAGTGTTGAGCAAGGACTCTGGAATTGCACTAGAGTAATGCGCATGTGAGAGTGTTGAGTTAAATGGCTCTGAAGAGCACTCGGGGTTACGAAGTTTCAATTGTTGAGTCAGAAAGACTCTGAAGAGCACTTTTTATCACACTTATTTAATTGGACTAAATGATTCATCTTTTTATCCATCATCACCTAATGCGGGAGCTACCATGTTAAACGAGGGAATCCGACATGTGAAGAGAGAGACTAGAGGTACCTAACCAAGCTGACCAAGACCATCCAAAAGAAATGGACCGTGTCCCTAAAAGTAAAGAGAAAAGAGTGTCATGTGATGACACATAACTAAATAAAAGATAATTACCAGTAGTGAGTAGTCTTTTATGACTGACCTGAATAAAGGCCTCCAAGCTATTATTATTATTAGGAGCTTTAATAATAATGGTGTTATTATTTAACTATGGAATATAATTAGTATACCTCATTTATGCATTATTTAATATTATAAATGGTATATTAATAGTTAAGTGAAAGGTATTTAATATTAGAATAATTATTAATATAATTGTTGTTATTATAATTATTATTAAGACATTAAATCAAAATGACTTATAGTCAAACAGTTAGAAAAGTCCTAGTTTAAGAGGAATAGATATTTAATACTTTCTTCTAATTATTAATTATTAAATTTAAAGAAACTAATTACTTCAGCAGTCCTAATTCAAGACTTCCCTACTTAAAAATTGCAGATCCCAAGTTTTGGGATCATCTATCATTCTTGGTTGTGATCATTCTCTTATGATAGTCGAAGAAAGAGTATTCTGCTCCAAGAAACTGAAGCAGCCTTACTTAGAAATTCTCAGAACTGAACCAGCAGTGGATCTAGGGCCTCTACCTCTCATTGCATGTTGGAACCAAGCTCGAAGGGATCCAGATAGAACCGGGAACGGTTCAGCGGTCAAGGTTGGGAGGAACATGGTAGCCCCAAAGTCATCCAGCATAAGGCAAACATTCTAACAGGTCAGCAAGATACAACAGGCTCTACTTTAACTATTGTTGAGTGTGCAGGCTGATATAAGGAAGATTTAAAGTGCCAAGTGGTTAGGCTTCTACATGAAGGGACCATGTACCCATGCAGCCAGGTATGGTGCAGTTAATATTTCTTTCAAAAACTTAGAAAAATAGATATTACAACATTGTTTTCATTACCAATTTGTCTTCATTACCAAAAGTCGAGGTTCTGCCCAAAACTTAGTGGAGAGTCTAGCAGGGCTAGCCAAGCTATCCTTTGCTAGACAACGTATATTATCTTCTAGGTTAGGGTATTTATAATTTATTGCTTATAGGTATCTATCTTATGTCAAAATCGTATTTCTTATTCACAGTACAGGGTTCCATTTAAGCATGCTGGCTCCTTTACTTTTTTAATATCTCTGTTTCAAAACCATTATCAAATAGAAATAAAACAAACAGACATCGACACTTTCAGCAACACTGCTCTTTTGAACTATCAAACATCGAATTGCAGTACCAGGAAGAAGAAACAAGTTATAGTATGGACCAGAACTTTCATTACCAATGAATTATTCAACCACTACCATGATAGCACACAGTCAACGCGTTACCAAGATTTAAATGGATCAAGTAATTTCCAAGTTTCACGTTTTACCAACTTATTAACAGACTTTTCCATTCTTCACCCTAAACTTGTAAAAGCAGGAAAGATCAATGATTATCATTCTGGAAATCAAGTCTATAGCCTACAAAAACTTCTTTTGCAAACCCTTGTTCTTTACAAAGTCAAAGGAAACAGTAGCTAGGACTACCACTTTCCAAAAGAAAACGCAGAAGGGTTACACAGCTCCCCATTTAACCAACATTTTATTCAAAACATTAACAATCGCATGTAGGCGAAACTCAACGACAAACGTAGGTCACAGTATCAAATCCCTCTAGGGTTTTCAGGTAAAAACAATGTTGGATAGACATTTTTTACATAACCATAAAACAAACCCAACAGCTACACATTCCTCCATTATCAACGTATGTCCTGTAAACATTATTTACCTTAGAGGGTTTAAAGGGCCATGTATACAATTCATATGACTCTTTTGAGGCCCGTTGTTTCCTTTCATGATTAATAAAATCATAAGATAGGGTAGTCTGTCTTGTTTGGATTTGTGTTAACGAATTTGTTATATGCATATTTTATTTAATTCCGCAGGGGTTTAAACTGTTACGTTCCACTGTATACATTTAAATATTATTTCGCGCTTTATTCAAATGTTTATCCCTATTCCTTTAATTATGGGCGTGTAATAGAAATGCCCCTTTTTGATTTGGCTCAATGCCTCATTAGATCCATCGTTCTCTTAGCTATATTGTTTACAAATTCAATGCGTATGTTTATAATGTTTTTATTATTTGTTTTCTTAGCTTGAAAGCTCGCTTATATCTTATAGAATGAACCTCCCATTACATGTGGAAATTCGTATCAAGCGTTTGAGTGTCAACCTTTAGGTTTCAGAAACACTACGGAACCATTGATCTTCTTCTCCCGATTTGATCTTGACCTTCTGATCGCTATTCTACGAACTTTCATGTCTGTAACTTCTTAAATCAATCAGAGGATCGATCGATTCACTCTCGGGTTTGAATGCAGATTCTACAATACAGATCTAAATCGATACACAGTTGAATTACTTGATTGCATTGACAAACAATCTGCACACATTTCTGGTTATTGAAAGAAAGGAAACGACACATGAATCAAATGTAGAGTTCAGACCCCCTGTTCTCCATTACATCAACAACGCATCAAACAAATCCTTTGTTTCATTAACAATGCCTCAATCTAATACAACCAAAGATTAAATAACACCTACGAGCCTACCAGATCCAAACAAATAGGATCGGAGCTCCCAGATCTGGAAAGAATTAACAAACCCTATTCTACGACATCCTCATGTAAAATTCAAGGATATGTGTTGCAATTCGCCATTATTACAAACAATCTCAAATAACAACAAATTACAACTGACCTAAGCATTCTAGAACTATTACAAGGAAACGTAGGCTGTTACAACAGAAAACGAGACTTAGGTCGATGCTCCTACATCACAAACTTATGCATAAATAATTTTAATGGTTTCTCTGTAAATGCAAGAGACTATGTATACGATTGTTGATTCATGTGTATCAATTATTTTATGGTTCTTAAATGGATTTGGTTTTGTATTTGTATATTATAGGGTGAACTGTACAGCCTCGTGTTAGCCCTTTATTTGGTGTTCAACCATATATTGTATCAAAAAATACTCTATATTTGCAAAACAAATATTGCCTAAATTGTTATTTGTAATAACAATAGTTCTTATGGCCATCTAAGTCGACCCTAATTGTGTTATACTATAGAGAGAGTTTTCCTCTCTGATCTACGCAGAGCTGTCTGGGACATCAAGTTTACTTTTGACTATGAATCAAGTTATTTGTTAAGCATTCTAATGCGATTATGCATTACCACGAATTTATTGACCTAAGAGATTTCTTATGTTTGAACATGCGATGTTACTGTTTATATGTTGGAGGTTTAAAGAGTATATATGGTTTGAGTCCTTCTCTATCTGTTGAATACAAAGGATTACATAAGTATAATTCTATTGTGATTCGGTATACTGCTTTTATATACAATGACAACTTGTTTTTCTTTGGCAACAAGTGTTGCTTTCTGATGTGAATTAATTTGTTTGAAGTTTGTTTTTAGTATATTTAACATAGTAACTCAGTTTATTAATATACATTAATGTATTTCTTCACATTCACATAGGCATTTATGGCAATGCCAAGGGATTTCCCTTTCCCTATCGTGGTTAGGGTTATTATACATGAGCTTTCTCCTTAATGTATTTATTATTATTTCTAATATTACTTAAATAATCCCAAACTCCTTAAGGGGATAATTCTGCATAAGTAATACAAAAATGACATAGGACTAATTTATCATTACATACCAAATTTTTTGTATAAGCAAATCATCATAAATAAAATATTTCCAAGTTTATTTAGGATTATTTACTATTAGTCTTAAGCCTTTTAGAAGAAAACATTCAACAGAACAATCATGAACTATTATTATTATTATAAAATCTAACTTTTAAATAAAAGAACTATCACATACTCATGTAAATAACATTAGCATTTAAAGCATACCTATCTTCCATAATTGCCAGGATTGAGAGTGTAGCAAAAATACCTTACACCAACATTTAATTCATGTGTATGGAAAGTAAATGTCCTCACAAAATGTTCCTTAGAAGGCCTCCAACTTCATAATAGAAATTTGAAAGACACTAACACTAACACTACTCTTGCGAACTCTTCCCATTCTCTAACGTTCCAATAACTATGTCGAGATTGCCTTAAGTTTAGATCAAGGTTTTATTTTTATCTTTAAGTTCTAATAACTCTGCCACGCTTGCCTAAAGTTCCAATAAAATGATTTGAGTTTATGTTATTTGTTAGAGGAAAAGCAAAGGATTTTACTTTTATCTTTTAGGAATGGTATGTATGCTAAAAAGTGTAATGAATATTTAATTAAAAATTCATTTACAAATTATTATTATTATTATTATTGTTCGAAAAAAATATCAGTAGTTAATTAAAACCATTATATTATTATTTTATTGTTTTGGAAAAATATTATTAATTTAGTCAAAACATTATATTAAAATGATAATTATGTTTTATTAATAAATTGAATATACTTTGTTAATGTAAAATCAATCATATTTCACTATTCAAAATAATCATTTGGCATTATTACAATATTTTTGAAAATATTTTTTAACATTAATGATGTATTAAAGAATACAAATTATAGCATAGTAAGAAAGTAAGATATGCATTTATGCATGTGTAGAAGTTATCTAAGATATGAATTATTAGAGAGTCTTAACAACTTTTAATACACAATTCACATTTTTAATAGACACTTTACTATATAAAACTGTTCTATTTCATATATTTTATAATGCTTTAAATAAATACAAATTATATTACAATGAACAATGCACTGGGGAGAGCGAAAACCACTAGAAACCACCAGTAGGCCCCTAAAACTTCCATAACAAAAATGTTCATTCAATGAAATTTATGTGTGGTAAGGGTCAATGCTTGCCTTACTTGTATCAATAAAAGATGATTCATAAAAATTATATAGTCAACATTATAACTATTTATTTTCATTATTCTTTCACATACTTACTTATCCAAATCAATAATCAAAACTCTCAATATTTATACAAATAAATCATCTGCAATCTCCTTGTATTTCCTTGAGGCATTCATGGGCAAGGAACTTTACAATGTTTTGTCTAATAATAGTATATTTATTAATAGTATATTGCTTCAACAAGATTGATAACAAAGTCAAATAACTATGTTAGCTCATGGTTGAAATATTACCATCTTTAACTTGAATGTCTACATGGGATTCTTACCGAGTAGTAGTGAGCTTAATTGTACCTGATGCAACCTTAAGTACATCTATATAAACATCATTTAAACAACATAAATAATGATGAAATATCTTTTACCAAACAAACATTTGACACAAGCATGCATTCATAAATGGACATCAAAATCATCCCAATCACACATGTATGAGACCATTATTCATAAACAACAAAACGTCACAACCATGCCTAAGAGAGGGATAGTATATATGCAAAGAGATGCATCAAAGGAAGGCCATTTTTAACGTGGTTCACCCAATCTACGGATACGTCCACAAAATGTTGTATCAAATATTATTCAACCAAATCACGTTTACATCTGCAGCACAATTGTTGCATGAAAATATCACCTTCTCAAACTTCTCTTATAGAGGGCATTTTCCCGAACATCTTATGCTGACCTCAATCTACTACAGAGATCAATTCTCTAGTAAAATACTAAATTAACATGGTTCTTTCTAGTCTTTAAATCCTACATCAAATGATGACAAGTACATATACATGACCGAGTTTAGTCAAGGATCCATACGTTACCGAGATCTCTAGCATATACTGTCTGTAATTGTTTTCATGGGTCAAAGTATTACAGAGATATATCTTATGTCAATAAAGGAATATAAACAAAATTTACTTGGAGTTCGAGTGTTAAGCTTCCCTAGCCCTGCAGATTTGGATTGGCAGAAAAATAAGACAAACTCAAATATATATATATATATATATATATATATATATATATATATATATATATATTCATATTCATAACAACCCCTTTGCGGAGCAAACAAAATACATGGCATCTATTTCCGATTCAACCACATAATAATTCTATAATATCTAACAGATTTTTTGAAAGGATTCGTATTAAGCCTACCCAAGATCCCTTTTCTGCGTAAACATAAATAGGGCATCTATTTCAGATTAACTCTCTTCACACAGGTCGCACTGCCCGACAATTTACACCACATGAACTAGGGTTACACCATAAAACAATTGTAAATATTAGCTCAATGGGATCAGGCGAAACCAGTATACGTATTAAGGAGTGCTCTACGGATTGGCAATTGTATGAATTATACAACATATAATACGCAATATATACAAATAAAAATAAACTAAAATACATTGACAAAACTGTATTGGAATCGCATAGATTGATCTAGCATATAAAACTTTGTGAATAAAATGCAACATTCAAACCAAGATAAAATTGCAAGGATCAATAGTAATAAAATTCCAGAAGTGTACCGACAAAGAGGCTTACGCCCTCATTCGTTTTCCACGATAGTGATGCCATATAACAGCAACTATGTTTTGCACAGGTTCTGACCACTAATTCGGAATTCTGTCCCACGATACAACTATATCGAATCAAATTTCTTTTACTCATAGGAACGTGATCCAACAATAATGGTCAAGAGGGATTTACGGTTTCCATTAGCTTCGACACATTCATAAAATAATGATCTAATATGAATCCCATATTCAATGGAAAAGAATCTAAGTAAAACTAGACAGATCCATCCCCAAAACGACTTCAATAATCAACTTATACAACAATAATGGACAACATGTATTTACGACAAACACAGCTTGCTCCTAAAGTCTTTACTCTGTCTACCAGTTTATACAACATAATGTTACCCCACACTGAATTCTTAAGTCGAAATGTAGACAGGAAATAAAGTTGAAGGATCCGGTGATATTGCTAACCCACATTGCATGCACAAATCGAATTGCAGACAGGGATAGCGTTCGCACTCTAAAGAGGTGTGATGTGAGCGGATATACAAGATTACAATAACTCATCGGAGATATTTCCAGCATTCAAAATCCTAAGAAAAATGAGATTACTACTGAATCTTAACCCAGCTGGATTTATTTAAATAATAACCTGGACTAAACGTTTACAACCAGAAGGAAACGATTCAGAAATCGAAAGATATCCTACACCTTACCTGTTTTATAAACTCAAACACACAGAGAGTGGTGTAGAAGAACGGCCATTTCACGCTCTTATACCTGCACCGATTTCTTGTCATATGTCGAGACTGCTCACTCAATGCCATAATTCCTATTTCTTCCACAGAGATCATAGAGCTTTCCCCCTTCACTCCTTCTCTTATCAATGCCGAGCCTAGCTCCGGCGATCTCCTCCTTCTTCATAACTAGATCTCTATTGAAATGCCACCCCGATCCCCAGAAACAAAAATGCAGACTTCCATTCCTAAATACGCCCCCCTTTTCCATGATGAACACCATGCACATATATATATATGGTTCAATAGAATCCATCGGATTTATGGTAGCCTGCTCCCCATGACAGGTAACTCTCTCCCCCTTTTCGAGGACATGATGAGGATTGCAAGGTTAAGGTGGTAGTGCTAAGCCCTAACTGAGGTCTTACATTAAATGGAGCTTCTAGATCAATTCTCGGCTGAGTGAGTGATGGCGTAACTCAAGTAAAGATGTCTCCATTGTTTTTTGCCTAATAAAAGCTAATAGTTCGTCCTCTCAACAGCTTTGAGGTTAGCCCTACCCGTGAGTTAAACTGGAGTTGTGCCCTCGGAAGGCTTCACGCCATAACCTTGAGTTTTGAAAACTAATTTATATAATCGGAACTCTATGTTATATGTGTGTGTTTTTTTCAGTTTTTATTCCATATATATGCATTCTTTCTTTGTCTCTAGTTAATTCTTTATACAAGTTTGTATATATATATACATATATAAAATATAAAATCTCTTTTTCTAAATTATTTTCATATAGATAAATAACATATATATGTATATATACCTATAAGTAGGTTTGTATTCTCAATACATAACACTAAGTCATATCATAACATTCCTTACCAGGTTTGTATTTTCTTCAATGTTCTTGGGCTAAGTTTTAGATATCCTCTTAGTACTAATTATGTTTAACATAACAGTTTTAATATGCCTATTAAAACTTCAGGTTGTTAGGTGATCGTCTTTAGTTTACTCATTTTGTAGTGTTTGGAGGCACTAAGATGACACCCGTCATCTACTCACGCTTTAGTTACCAACACCTTTTCCCTAGTGGCTTCACTTGCTTCTCGCTTAGTTGCGTCCGTCTTCAATTTTACCACTTAAGAGTAAATCACAACAACACTTTCAAGGCCCACTGGTGGGGCCTTCGCCTTGAGCTCCTCACCAGGGCCACACTCATAGCTACAATATGCATTTATAAAAATTACGAAGGCTAAAAAGGAGGGATGTTACATCACACCAATAGGCCCCAAAATCCATAATTATGGTAAAATTTGATGGATTGACATTGCGTTGGATTTTACAAACATTCCAATATTTTCACAGAACATGTCATCTATAGTAAGGGGATATAAACAAAGTTTTAAACAATAAAAAAGAGTGAAAATATTGAAAGGGATAGGTCAAAAAGGAAAGAATTAATGAAATAATACCTAAACCTAAAATACAAATACAAGTGATTCACATTTTTAAAACACAATTGTGGGAGACATGTGAATTGTGTATTAAAAATTTGAATTATGTATTAAGAATGTGAATTGGGTTTAGGTATTTGTAGGAGACATGTGCAATTTAGCAAGAATACAAATTTATAAACTTACCTAAAACTGTGCAAGTGGCCCCAACGCTCTTCCAAATAATGTCTAATTTGTGTTGTTAAGTGGGTGCTGGATTCATCTCATCGTATGTTGTCTACAACCTAAACTCCAAGAATCTAGACACGTCAATCAATGGAATGGACATATCCCCCAACATGAAATCCATGGGTATTGAACTATCCTTAGATTCCACTTTAAGAGAAATACCCTTAAGCTTTAGATGGTCCACCCCAATGTGAGAAACACTAATATCCCTAGACAAGGATTGAGATTTTGAAGTAGATTGACCTGGAGCTACCACCAAGCCAGCGCCTTTGGGAACCTATATACTTTTTTTTCGAAATTTATTCGCACAATGACATATAATATTTTCATATTGGTAACATCTTACACAGTGAAACTCGATATTTATGTAATTTTAAGTTTGGGTATATGTTCTTCTCCCTACCACGAGGTCCATGGATTCATACAAACTTTGTTGAATAAAGAGCTTAACCATAATATCAACTATCTACTCCAGAGGACTAGTGTTGTAACTATCGTCATAAGGAATGATTTGCTCAAGTTATCGCCAATCTCCTTCAATTTGGTTTGTTTCTAGAACTGAATAGCAAAATGAGGTAACTTAACCCACACGAGAGTGGTGGAGGCAAATTCCTCGAGAGAATGAAATAAAGGATGTTGTAGTTTCATAGATAGGAAATTCTTATCCATGAACCGAAACCCTTTGAGAATACGAAGGGAATATTCACAGGTTCTAAATATAAAACCCTACCACCCATGCAAGAACAAATGAAAGATCAAGCAATAACACACAAGAGGCAACAACTATGAACACATCCTTAAATTTGAGGAGTCCATGGAAATTTTTCATCCACAAAACCTACCAACTAGAGTGCATCCTTCAAACTCCACAATTCATGACACACTCATATCCTTCCCAACCACAAGGGATAATCCCTCTCCTTTTGACCTCATAACCTTCCTCTTCTTCCTTTGTTGCATAGCCATGGATTTAGAGCAATAGATATGAAGCTAGTCAAAATGAAGATTCCCACCAACAAAAGTAAGCCCAAGATAGAGAACATTTTCCAAGTAACTCTTGTAGACATAAAGGAGTAATGACTACTAGAAGGTAACTTGCAAGGTATATAGTTTGACAAAGCACATTCCCTAACACCTAATGTGGGTTCAACTCCTAGCAATAAGGATGGAGAATAATCCCTCACCTTGCAGCCTATTCATGACATGGTATCATCAAAACATAACTTCCAATAAAGAAAGATCTAACAAAACTCCATAATCTCCCTCGACTACTCTATCCAAAGTATTTAGGAAAAACTATTTTTTGGTACAAAATCCACCCATGATGCTAGCCAAACTTTCATCTACTAATTTCAATGAGGAAGGAGAGGATCATATCTGTTCTTCAATGAGGGAATCTTCAGAATAGTCGATGAGCCACACTTCACCATCAATAGTAACTATATTAAACTAACATTTGACACAATATACTAAGAAGGTGGGGAGGGAAACAATCATCCTTCCCAACCACCCAATCAAAACCCAATTCACATTTTTAATCAACAATTTATTATTGAAAACTATTATATTTCATATATTTTCTGATGTGTTCAATAAATACAAATTATATCACAATGAACAATGGAGTGGGAGAGAGAAAACCACTAGATCCCACCAATAGGCCCCGAGATCCTTACCATAATTATGCTAAAGTTTTATGGATTGACATTGTGGTCGAGTTTACAAACATTCCAATATTTGAGTGAACGTGTCATATATCATAAGGAGATACAAACAAATCTTTAAAAAATAGAAAAGAATCAAAATATTCAAAGGGTTAGTATTTTAAAAATGAAAGATTATTAGATCAAATTCAATAAATGATGATTTCTATTTCCTCATGATGGGTAGAATATCCATTAAAAAGTTTCATGTCCGCTTGTACTTGTTGCACCGTCAAAATATTAAAAAAATAACATTAGCACAGATCCATCTTAAACCCGGATATAAAACCTGGATATATTAAGAGGGATCTATCGTGGTCTTACTTATAGCCCCACTTTTTTGTTGTTAATTCCCATCTCCATGCAAATAAAGGGTACAAGGGGCCAATTGAGCAGTAAATTGGTGTATGAGACCCATTGTTTGAAACGTCTCCCTTGGTTAAATATTGTTATTGCTATATTTGGAGATAAAGTTATCATGTGGACAAACACCTTTGAACTTGGTCCAACATAGTTATTAAACTAGATTTTTTAAAGATATAACCACTCTAAAAAGGTCATTTTGGAGAGATGAATAATATATAAATATTTTATTCTAACAAAAAGTACATTTAAAAACTAAGTCGTATTATTTATTTTATATATTTTGAGAGAAAAAAGTGAGTATAGAAATTGGTTTATATTATTTTATTGTAAGAGAGGTTGAGCCATACTGTATATAAAGAAAGACTTCCCATTTTTAATTTCATAGTTGGAATTGTTAATAGATTCTTCCAAACCTAATTCAAATTCTTTCCGAAGGAAAAATTAAATTGCTTCTTCCATTGAAGATCAGGGGTTCATCTTATCAGACTGAGTTCAATTGCTGGATTAAATTCTGCGGTAAGGAAGTTTATTTATCAGACTGAGTTCGATTGCTGGATTAAATTCTGCGGTAAGGAAGTTTATTGAAGGAAGTGAAACCCTCTTCTATCTCTTTCTATTTTATCATGAAGCAATTCATAAATTTGTGTATTGTTATTCTTTCAGAAGTAGCAGCTATTTTTGTTGTTCCCGTTTACACGCAGCTTTACTATTTTTGCGAAAAAAGAAGCGCACCTACTGTAGATTCTCAGTTTGTAAGCGTGTTTGTGATAAATACGTCTAGTTTCATTCAGATTCCATGCAATCGATGTATTTCAGGGTTTAAGAATGCATCATTTGGTTCCTGCCCGACTATTTTGCTCTAAATTTTCATGTCCGTGTAGATAATGAAAATAATACGAAGAGATAGAATGAAAATAATAGTAACGCTTGAAATGTCAATGGCCTGATTTCACCTATTCATGATTTTTCCAGCGGAGCTCGCGGAGGACACCGATTTAGCAGCTGATTCTTTCGGAATTCCGGAACCTGCCAGAAATTCGTAGAAATGGTGAAGGAAACCCGGTATTACGACTTTCTAGGTGTCCATCCCAGGGCCACGGAAGCACAGATTAAGAAAGCTTATGAGATGAAGGCTACGATAGTTCTCAGTGATCCAAATAATCGTCGAAATAATCGTCGAGCGGAAAAAAAATTGAAGGACATGGGAGAAGCTTACCAAGTTCTGAGCGATCCAGCACAGCGGGCATCATATGACGCACGTGGAGAAGCAGGTGTATCAATGAAAACAATGAAAAACGCAGCAGAAGGTGAAAATAAAGATACCCTGGAACTATCGGAAGAGAAGTTGAAGGCGGTCCAAAAGGAAAGAGTTGAAAAACTTACAGAGAGTTTGGAAGATCGTCTTAATCAGTATATACAAGGTGACAAAGAAGTGCTTGTACAAGAAGCTAAATCTGAAGTTCAAATGCTAAACAGAACAATGGAAGACCCAACAGAGTTCCTTGCTATGCTGTTTCGAAATGACCCAGCAGAAGTCTTTGCTATGCTGTTTGGAAAAGACACAGAAGAAGTATCAATGCCGACAATGAAAGACCTAGCAGAAGACCTTGCTATGCTGCTTGCAGAAGACCCAGCAGAAGTATCTATGAGAACAATGAAAGACCCAGCAGAAGTCCTTGCTATGCTGCTTGGAAAAGACCTGGAAAACCCAGCAGAAGTCCTTGCTATGCTGCTTGGAAAAGACCTGGAAAACCCAGCAGAAGTCCCAATGGGAACAGTGAAAGACCCAGCAGAAGTATCAATGGGAACAATGAAAGACCAAGCAGAAAGCCTTGCTATGCTGCTTGGAAAAGACCTGGAAGACCCAGCAGAAGTCCCAATGGGAACAGTGAAAGACCCAGCAGAAGTATCAATGGGAACAATGAAAGACCCAGCAGAAGTCCTTGCTATGCTGCTTGGAAAAGACCTGGAAGACCCAGCAGAAGTCCTTCCTACGCTGTTTGGAAAATCCCGAGCAGAAGTAATAAGGGGAACAATGAAAGACCCAGCAGATGCCTTTGCTATGCTGTTTGGAATTGAGTTATTTGAAGACTATATCGGCCAGCTTGGAATGGCTTCGATGGTGGCTTCTTTTTCGTTTCTTGATAGCGTGGAACTACAAGAAGAGAAGCAGTCGGGTGCTGTCCAAAAGGAAAGAGAAGAAAAACTTGCACAGATTTTGCAAAATCGTCTTAATCAGTATGTACAAGGTGACAAACAAGGGTTTGTAGAACAAGCTAAATCTGAAGTTCAACGGCTCAGTGGCTCAGGTTCTTATGGAGGCAATCTGCTGTAGATAATTGGTTACATATATGAAAGGCAAATGGCAAAGGAAGCAGATGGATATTTGGGCGTGCCTGTAATTCAATCTCTAATCGCAGCAGCAACAGGCACCTGTGCACTGCTAAAATTACATCTAGAATTGAACCGGCAGCTGCGTTCATCCCAAACTTATTGTGATTATTATAGTCATTTGAAAGCATTTCTACAGTCCAACAAAGAATTACTGATTCGCTCACTCTGGAAAGTAAATGTGCCTGATATTGAAGCCACCCTCTCGCATGTGTGCCAGATGGTCTTGCAAGATAGCAATGCAGAGAAAGAAGATCTTCAAGCTCGTGCAAAGGGTTTGGAAACTCTCGGAAAGATATTCCAAACTGCCAAACTACAAATTGCAGATGGTATTCCGGAAAGAGACATTGACACTAACGCTGCTCTTTTGCAGCTTTGGAACGATATTGTAGAACTCTGCCCATCGGCTAAGGTTCTAATAACTGAGCCCAGCATGCCTTAAGTTCCCATAAAATGAGTTTGGTTTCTTTTAGTCGACAAGGGCAAGGCAAAGGTTTTTATTTTTACCAGCTTCCCCTAAAGTTTTTATTTGTAATCATTTTAGTTTCTGTTGTTATTTGTCAGTTATCTTTATTGTATGGCACACTCTTGAAAATGTAATTAACAATTCAGTTATTATTATTATTTTTTAAAACAGTATTATTATTTTATTAAAAACATTATATTATTATTATTGTTTTAGAAAAATATTATTAAAAAGTTATTAAAAAAAATTCCATGTTGGTTTATAAAAATAAAAATAAAAATCATAGATTAATCTTAAACACATATCTATTAAGCAATTGCACTTCAAGAAATTGGATCCCTGTCTGTGCTTGATAGATCTGGGTTTGAGATGGATATATGCTCGTTATGTAATTAAAAATACAAATTTTACCATAATAAGAAACTCAGATATGTAATTTTTCATGTGTAGAAGTTATCTAAGCTATAAATTGTTGGACATGCTTAACAACTTGATTTTGTCAATAGTTTGGGGTCATGTAATACCACTTGATTTATTTACTCCATTTGTGGTTTCTCACATAGATAGGTGGTATCCATATGAGTCAATATCACATGCCATTGTTTCCAACTTCAATTCCTCCTAAAATCAATGCTATTATGAACATCTACATATGAGTCAATATCACATGTCACTGTTCTCACTTCAGTTCCTCCTAAACTAAATGCTATTATCAACATATACTCAACAATATTCATTAGTTTTTATTTTCAATTTAGGACTACAATTCATTCAAATTGTTATTATTGATAAACTAGCAATTCATTCAAGATCAAATATCACATTTGAATATGTTGTTGAAGACGTAAAAGTCCCTATCTCAAATGTTCATATCAAAATCTCATGATTTCAAACTAAAATATGTCTAGAACCATCATCACCAAGGAGAGTTACTCATAACACGGGGGGTTCACTTGGTGAACTTGTTACATAGCACGATCACTCATAGGATATTAAATATCCCTTATTTCACTAAATATTGGAAAATGCCTCCTAAAATTGTATTGTTGAAACCCCCTTGCAATATACCTTTCTAATTAAGAAAACCCCTAGTTTCACCAGATATTGTAGGTATCCATTTTTATCAACTCATTTTTAATACCCCCTTTTTATCATATTATCAAATTCTAACAAACATGATCCCTAATGCATTGTAGTATAAGCAAATATAATGCTAAAAAAATAATAGTATAATGCTAATAAAGATCCCATCGGGATTGCATGGGCGAATGATTAATTTGTAGCATTGGATAGTGGAAGACAACGAAGTAGTAATGGGGAAGGCAAATGCATGAAATGCAACCTAGTCAAGAGATCTATGTAACAAAGCATGTAAAAGACTAATAGTGCAAAGGTCAGTGCAATGCTTAGAAAAGTTGAGAATTGTAGACGTTTCACACCACATTCCACCAATCTACCAATTTTATATCATGTAAATACAAGTATAGGCATAGATAGCTCATGTTTTCTATAAGCTTAATAAATTAAACTCCATAAAAATGCAAAATTGAAACCCTTTCATGGATGGAATTCCCTACCTTCCTACCAAAATAAACATCATTGATGTTTGAATCCAAAAAAATTCTTCTTACTTTCCAATAACACTATCTCATCATGCGCGTAGCTTGGATTTGGGTAATTTACAAGATACAATGAATTGCCTCCACTTCCTCTAAATTTATTCTTGCAATCAAGGGAATCAACAACATTTAGTTACATTTTCTTGGGTTATATCTAGTTTGTTTTATCATGACAAGAGATGGAAAAATCCCCATTGTTAAGTTTCAAGCATGCAATAGTTATAAAGATACACAGATGGTGAAACTTATATGATACCATTCCATGGTAAATATAACACATAGGGTATGTAAATAAGGATTTAGATTTTCACCTATGTTCATGTTAGTTCCAATACAATATCAAGACGGGTGCCTTGCATATAAGAATTGAAATTACAATTATGAATCTGCCATAGCTTGGATTTGGGTAATTTACAGGATACAATGAATTGCCTCCACTTCCTCTAAATTTATTCTTGACATCAAGGGAATTAACAACATTTAGTTACCTTTTCTTGGGTTATATCTATTGTTTTTATCATAACACGAGATTGAAAAATTCCCATTGTTAAGTTTCAAGCATGCAATAGTTATAAGATACACAGATGGTGAAACTTATAGGATACCATTTCATGGAAAGTATAACACATAGGGTATGTAAATAAGGATTTAGATTTTCACCATGTTCATGTCAGTTCCAATACAATATTAAGACGGATGCCTTGCATATAAGAATTGAAATTACAATTATGAATCTACCAAATATATCTCAATCTAATAACTATTCCTAACTGGAAATGTGAAAATGTTAAAGAAAAATACAAAAAATTGAAAGAAATAATTAGTCAATAAATATTGATATAACTTTTCTTGGTTCCAGTGAGCCAAGAAAGATTGATCTCACTTTTCTTGGTTTTCGTCGAGCAAGGTTTGATTGAATCTCAATGCCCACCTAAACCCCAACTTAAAAAATGAAGAGTTCGATCTTTTACTAGAATACCTACAAAAAATACGATACAATTATTCAACTCTGGAACTCCCGATTAGCTACATCTCTTAACTCTGAATTTGATGAGGAACCAAATGCATATTCAATCATAATGAACAGTGTCATACACTGTAATCTGAATTCTATCTCGAAAATAAACACACTTTGGAAACTGGCCTTGTATAGAACAACAAAATGTATAATGTTACAAGACAGACTCAGTTTTAACGATAGCAAACTTAACCTCAGTTATGGAGAAAGTGTGAAATATTTCATATATATTCATAACAAGTGGCAACACTGACCTTCTGGACATCACATCAATAACATTCTGCATAAAAGAACAAAATACTATCGCCATGGTTATCTCAATGCCACAAAATTATAATATCATAGTGCCTTCTATTCCTAGAATCATACCTCATATCTAAATAGCTTTGCTAAACAATAAAAAGAGTAACCCCACAAAAATAAAACACTAAGCATAGTTAAGAGTAATAGTTCCAATATTATCAGAATTTCAAAATGCCAAATACAATTGTAGAAGTTGCTCCAAGATCTTTACAAAAAATACTCAAGTCTTTCCTGGAAGAAGAAAGGATGAAAAACAAATTAACTCACACATAGATCCATAAAGTTTTAACAATTATAAACATTCACATATAGTTTTATAAAGCAAAATGGAAGATATGATAAGTCAAAATCATTGTTAAGTCAAGGGTCATTGCCTTAAATTTTGAAAACATATAAAGATAAAATATTTGATCATATGATCTTGACATCAACTGTAAATGACCACTGGCATAGACGAAAGCAAGTTCTCCATCTTCAACAATACCATTTTACTTGATTGAGAACCTTCCAACACATTTAGCATTGATTTATAAATCTCGTTGACATGAGTTTGACATCATGAATGACACATGAATTTACATCAACCCATGTACCTTTAACAATCAGAATCTCGGATCAGCATGTGAAATCCAAATATGTATGGAACTTACACAAAAAGTAGGTGGCAAAAACTAGGTTATTTTACCCCTAAATTCACCTTTCAAGCCATTCACTGTACCTTAGGTCAAAAAGTATAAAATCAAGATGGCATTGGTACATTCAAAGGAAAAAAAACACACTACTAGAAAATAAATATCTAGAGCAAAAAAAATTCAAATGGACTCAAGGAGGAAAGCTACATTGAAAGACATTAAAAAACACATGATTTCTAGAAATGAAATATGCACCTAAACTACATTTCCAATTGATATACTCACATAAAATGTAGAAAGAGTAATTTTCCATTACCTCAATTCCATTAACAATTTGAATATCCATTAACCAACCAAGAACATGATCAACATGAAAACCCTTCAATAGAGCACTAGCATCAACCATCCTACTTCCATATTGAGTATCTCTTGTCCATCAAACTCAATACCTCGTGCGCTTGTCTCCTGATTTTCCCTCTGCCTCACCTCCATCAGTTCTAAATGAAATGTAATAAAATATACCTTCAATATTTGTATTACCATATAACATAATTAAACCCCTTGGCCCCTTAATATAGGGCAATATATTTTCTCATTTCCATATCATAGTTTATTCCCCAATATGAATGGACGTGATAGGATATTGCCTACCAATTGACCCCCGTGACTCATAACAAGTTTTCAACAAATATACTATCACACCAACATACAACTTCATGTTTGATTACATAATACCACTAATAAGCCATAAATTGTTTGAAATATCCAAGAATAATGCAAGCAACAACACTTTCAATTGAGCTTATTCTACTTGTAAATAGGTATATGTTCCCATGCAAGATTTATAAACATCCTTAGATGTATAACCGAAGGTTTACTACCAGTCCATTTAGTAATAGGGGTCACATTTTACACTTATTTTGTTGGAACTCTAGATTTTGGATATAGTTTGAGTAGGCTACTGCTTCTGCCAAAAACCTTTTTGGCATATCTTTCTTGAACAAAATATCCATCCATCTTGCTTAAATTTTTTTTCTTTCTTTCTACAACTCCATAATGATACTTAGGAGTAAATGACACTAAAATTTTCTTCCAAATGTCCTTCCAAGCAATGTGAGATTCAAAGGCACCTAACATTCTCATCCATTATCAAACTCGGACATTTTTTTTTGTAAGCTAGAATCCACGGAGTTTCGAACCAGTGACCTACATCACATAATGAGTCCAACTTTTAAGTGAGTCCAACCTTGTACATTTCTGTAATATCCCAAATTTTGGACTGACTATTTTATGACGTTATATTGGGACACGGCCCCAGCACATATGATTTATTCTGATTATTGGGCATCAGCCCTAGTGCATATGATTTATTCTTTTGTAGACTGACATATTGGGCATGGACCCTCACTGAATTTCATTATTTGATTATATACTGGGCAAGGAAGCCCCAATGTTATGATTATGTTTTGATGTGGGTACAAAACCCTAATATACTGAGATGACCTTTTCTTACATACTGTGAAGTGATGTGAATGACATAATTGACTTATAAGGTGTGTTGAGCGTGGACTCAGAAACACACAGATTACCTACTTACTGGGAAAAAATCTCTGATGTACCTAGAGGAAATATGATGTACTGGGAGTAAGCCCTGATGTACATTGAGTGTTGGGCATAAGCCATGGAACACTCCAAGCTTGATAAATGAATACCGGATCCGAGGCAACTTAAATATTCTAGATGTGCATCACAACCACATTCTAGCACTAGTGTTGAGCAAGGACTCTGGAATTGCACTAGAGTAATGCCCATGTGAGAGTGTTGATAAACTGAAGCAGCCTTACTTAGAAATTCTCAGAACTGAACCAACAGTGGATCTAGGGCCTCTACCTCTCATTGCATGTTGGAACCAAGCTCGAAGGGATCCAGATAGAACCGGGAACGGTTCAGCGGTCAAGGTTGGGAGGAACATGGTAGCCCCAAAGTCATCCAGCATAAGGCAAACATTCTAACAGGTCAGCAAGATACAACAGGCTCTACTTTAACTATTGTTGAGTGTGCAGGCTGATATAAGGAAGATTTAAAGTGCCAAGTGGTTAGGCTTCTACATGAAGGGACCATGTACTCATGCAGCCAGGTATGGTGCAGTTAATATTTCTTTTAAAAACTTAGAAAAATAGATATTACAACATTGTTTTCATTACCAATTTGTCTTCATTACCAAAAGTCGAGGTTCTTCCCAAAACTTAGTGGAGAGTCTAGCAGGGCTAGCCAAGCTATCCTTTGCTAGACAACGTATATTATCTTCTAGGTTAGGGTATTTATAATTTATTGCTTATAGGTATCTATCTTATGTCAAAATCGTATTTATTATTCACAGTACAGGGTTCCATTTAAGCATCCTGGCTCCTTTACTTTTTTAATATCTCTGTTTCAAAACCATTATCAAATAGAAATAAAACAAACAGACATCGACACTTTCAGCAAAACTACTCTTTTGAACTATCAAACATCGAATTGCAGTACCAGGAAGAAGAAACAAGTTATAGTATGGACCAGAACTTTCATTACCAATGAATTATTCAACCACTACCATGATAGCACACAGTCAACGCGTTACCAAGATTTAAATGCATCAAGTAATTTCCAAGTTTCACGTTTTACCAACTTATTAACAGACTTTTCCATTCTTCACCCTAAACTTGTAAAAGCAGGAAAGATCAATGATTATCATTCTGGAAATCAAGTCTATAGCCTACAAAAACTTCTTTTGCAAACCCTTGTTCTTTACAAAGTCAAAGGAAACAGTAGCTAGGACTACCACTTTCCAAAAGAAAACGCAGAAGGGTTACACAGCTCCCCATTTAACCAACATTTTATTCAAAACATTAACAATAGCATGTAGGCGAAACTCAAAGACAAACGTAGGTCACAGTATCAAATCCCTCTAGGGTTTTCAGGTAAAAACAATGTTGGATAGACATTTTTTACATAACCATAAAACAAACCCAACAGCTACACATTCCTCCATTATCAACGTATGTCCTGTAAACATTATTTACCTTAGAGGGTTTAAAGGGCCATGAATACAATTCATATGACTCTTTTGAGGCCCGTTGTTTCCTTTCATGATTAATAAAATCATAAGATAGGGTAGTCTGTCTTGTTTGCATTTGTGTTAACGAATTTGTTATATGCATATTTTACTTAATTCCGCAGGGTTTTAAACTGTTACGTTCCACTGTATACATTTAAATATTATTTTGTGCTTTATTCAAATGTTTATCCCTATTCCTTTAATTCTGGGTGTGTAATAGAAATGCCCCTTTTCAATTTGGCTCAATGCCTCATTAGATCCATCGTTCTCTTAGCTATATTGTTTACAAATTCAATGCGTATGTTTATAATGTTTTTATTATTTGTTTTCTTAGCTTGAAAGCTTGCTTATATCTTATAGAATGAACCTCCCATTACATGGGGAAATTCGTATCAAGCGTTTGAGTGTCAACCTTTAGGTTTCAGAAACACTACGGAACCATTGATCTTCTTCTCCCGACTTGATCTTGACCTTCTGATCGCTATTCTACGAACTTTCATGTCTGTAAATTCTTAAATCAATCAGAGGATCGATCGATTCACTCTCGGGTTTGAATGCAGATTCTACAATACAGATCTAAATCGATACACAGTTGAATTACTTGATTGCATTGAAAAACAATCTGCACACATTTCTGGTTATTGAAAGAAAGGAAACGACACATGAATCAAATGCAGAGTTTAGACCCCCTGTTCTCCATTACATCAACAACGCATCAAACAAATCCTTTGTTTCATTAACAATGCCTCAATCTAATACAACCAAAGATTAAATAACACCTACGAGCCTGCCAGATCCAAACAAATAGGATCGGAGCTCCCAGATCTGGAAAGAATTAACAAACCCTATTCTACGACATCCTCATGTAAAATTCGAGGATATGTGTGGCAATTCGCCATTATTACAAACAATCTCAAATAACAACAAATTACAACTGACCTGAGCATTCTAGAACTATTACAAGGCAACGTAGGCTGTTACAACAGAAAACGAGACCTAGGTCGATGCTCCTACATCACAAACTTATGCATAAATAATTTTAATGGTTTCTCTGTAAATGCAAGAGACTATGTATACGATTGTTGATTCATGTGTATCAATTATTTTATGGTTCTTAAATGGATTTGGTTTTGTATTTGTATATTATAGGGTGAACTGTACAGCCTCGTGTTAGCCCTTTATTTGGTGTTCAACCTTATATTGTATCAAAAAATACTCTATATTTGCAAAACAAATATTGCATAAATTGTTATTTGTAATAACAATAGTTCTTATGGCCATCTAAGTCGACCCTAATTGTGTTATACTATAGAGAGAGTTTTCCTCTCTGATCTACGCAGAGCTGTCTGGGAGATCAAGTTTACTTTTGACTGTGAATCAAGTTATTTGTTAAGCATTCTAATGCGATTATGCATTACCATGAATTTATTGACCTAAGAGATTTCTTATGTTTGAACATGCGATGTTACTGTTTATATGTTGGAGGTTTAAAGAGTATATATGGTTTGAGTCCTTCTCTATCTGTTGAATACAAAGGATTACATAAGTATAATTCTATTGTGATTCGGTATACTACTTTTATATACAATGACAACTTGTTTTTCTTTGGCAGCAAGTGTTGCTTTCTGATGTGAATTAATTTGTTTGAAGTTTGTTTTTAATATATTTAACATAGTAACTCAGTTTATTAATATACATTAATGTATTTCTTCACATGCACATAGGCATTTATGGCAATGCCAAGGGATTTCCCTTTCCCTATCGTGGTTAGGGTTATTATACATGAGCTTTCTCCTTAATGTATTTATTATTATTTCTAATATTACTTAAATAATCCCAAACTCCTGAAGGGGATAATTCTGCATAAGTAATACAAAAATGACATAGGACTAATTTATCATTACATACCAAATTTTTTGTATAAGCAAATCATCATAAATAAAATATTTCCAAGTTTATTTAGGATTATTTACTATTAGTCTTAAGCCTTTTAGAAGAAAACATTCAACAGAACAATCATGAACTATTATTATTATTATAAAATCTAACTTTTAAATAAAAGAACTATCACAAACTCATGTAAATAACATTAGCACTTAAAGCATATCTATCTTCCATAGTTGCCAGGATTGAGAGTGTAGCAAAGATACCTGACACCAACATTTAATTCATGTGTATGGAAAGTAAATGTCCAACTTCATAATAGAAATTTGAAAGACACTAACACTACTCTTGCGAACTCTTCCCATTCTCTAACGTTCCAATAACTATGTCGAGATTGCCTTAAGTTTAGATCAAGGTTTTATTTTTATCTTTAAGTTCTAATAACTCTGCCACGCTTGCCTAAAGTTCCAATAAAATGATTTGAGTTTATGTTATTTGTTAGAGGAAAAGCAAAGGATTTTACTTTTATCTTTTACTAATGGTATGTATGCTAAAAAGTGTAATGAATATTTAATTAAAAATTCATTTACAAATTATTATTATTATTATTGTTCGAAAAAAATATCAGTAGTTAATTAAAACCATTATATTATTATTTTATTGTTTTGGAAAAATATTATTAATTTAGTCAAAACATTATATTAAAATGATAATTATGTTTTATTAATAAATTGAATATACTTTGTTAATGTAAAATCAATCATATTTCACTATTCAAAATAATCATTTGGCATTATTACAATATTTTTGAAAATATTTTTTAACATTAATGATGTATTAAAGAATACAAATTATAGCATAGTAAGAAAGTAAGATATGCATTTATGCATGTGTAGAAGTTATCTAAGATATGAATTATTAGAGAGTCTTAACAACTTTTAATACACAATTCACATTTTTAATAGACACTTTACTATATAAAAGTGTTCTATTTCATATATTTTATAATGCTTTAAATAAATACAAATTATATTACAATGAACAATGCACTGGGGAGAAAGAAAACCACTAGAAACCACCAGTAGGCCCCTAAAACTTCCATAACAAAAATGTTCATTCAATGAAATTTATGTGTGGTAAGGGTCAATGCTTTCCTTACTTGTATCAATAAAAGATGATTCATAAAAATTATATAGTCAACATTATAACTATTTATTTTCATTATTCTTTCACATACTTACTTATCCAAATCAATAATCAAAACTCCCAATATTTATACAAATAAATCATCTGCAATCTCCTTGTATTTCCTTGAGGCATTCATGGGCAAGGAACTTTACAATGTTTTGTCTATTAATAGTATATTTATTAATAGTATATTGCCTCAACAAGATTGATAACAAAGTCAAATAACTATGTTAGCTCATGGTTGAAATATTACCATTTTAACTTGAATGTCTACATGGGATTCTTACCGAGTAGTAGTGAGCTTAATTGTACCTGATGCAACCTTAAGTACATCTATATAAACATCATTTAAACAACATAAATAATGATGAAATATCTTTTACCAAACAAACATTTGACACAAGCATGCATTCATAAATGGACATCAAAATCATCCCAATCACACATGTATGAGACCATTATTCATAAACAACAAAACGTCACAACCATGCCTAAGAGACGGATAGTATATATGCAAAGAGATGCATCAAAGGAAGGCCATTTTTAACGTGGTTCACCCAATCTAGGGATACGTCCACAAAATGTTGTATCAAATATTATTCAACCAAATCACGTTTACATCTGCAGCACAATTGTTGCATGAAAATATCACCTTCTCAAACTTCTCTTATAGAGGGCATTTTCCCGAACATCTTATGCTGACCTCAATCTACTACAGAGATCAATTCTCTAGTAAAATACTAAATTAACATGGTTCTTTCTAGTCTTTAAATCCTACATCAAATGATGACAAGTACATATACATGACCGAGTTTAGTCAAGGATCCATAGGTTACCGAGATCTCTAGCATATACTGTCTGTAATTGTTTTCATGGGTCAAAGTATTACAGAGATATATCTTATGTCAATAAAGGAATATAAACAAAATTTACTCGGAGTTCGAGTGTTAAGTTTCCCTAGCCCTGCAGATTTGGATTGGCAGAAAAATAAGACAAACTCAAAAATATATATATATATATATTCATATTCATAACAACCCCTTTGCGGAGCAAACAAAATACATGGCATTT
Source organism: Larix kaempferi (assembly GCA_027924585.1). Classification (NCBI taxonomy): domain Eukaryota; kingdom Viridiplantae; phylum Streptophyta; class Pinopsida; order Pinales; family Pinaceae; genus Larix; species Larix kaempferi. Next base: position 2,324,883 of record BSBM01000519.1, read on the forward strand.
ATTTCCGATTCAACCACATAATAATTCTATAATATCTAACAGATTTTTTGAAAGGATTCGTATTAAGCCTACCCAAGATCCCTTTTCTGCGTAAACATAAATAGGGCATCTATTTCAGATTAACTCTCTTCACACAGGTCGCACTGCCCGACAATTTACACCACATGAACTAGGGTTACACCATAAAACAATTGTAAATATTAGCTCAATGGGATCAGGCGTAACCAGTATACGTATTAAGGAGTGCTCTACGGATTGGCAATTGTATGAATTATACAACATATAATACGCAATATATACAAATAAAAATAAACTAAAATACATTGACAAAACTGTATTGGAATCGCATAGATTGATCTAGCATATAAAACTTTGTGAATAAAATGCAACATTCAAACAAAGATAAAATTGCAAGGATCAATAGTAATAAAATTCCAGAAGTGTACCGACAAAGAGGCTTACGCCCTCATTCGTTTTCCACGATAGTGATGCCATATAACAGCAACTATGTTTTGCACAGGTTCTGACCACTAATTCGGAATTCTGTCCCACGATACAACTATATCGAATCAAATTTCTTTTACTCATAGGAACGTGATCCAACAATAATGGTCAAGAGGGATTTACGGTTTCCATTAGCTTCGACACATTCATAAAATAATGATCTAATATGAATCCCGTATTCAATGGAAAAGAATCTAAGTAAGTAAAACTAGACAGATCCATCCCCAAAACGACTTCAATAATCAACTTATACAACAATAATGGACAACATGTATTTACGACAAACACAGCTTGCTCCTAAAGTCTTTACTCTGTCTACCAGTTTATACAACATAATGTTACCCCACACTGAATTCTTAAGTCGAAATGTAGACAGGAAATAAAGTTGAAGGATCCGGTGATATTGCTAACCCACATTGCATGCACAAATCGAATTGCAGACAGTGATAGCGTTCGCACTCTATAGAGGTGTGATGTGAGCAGATATACAAGATTACAATAACTCATCGGAGATATTTCCAGCATTCAAAATCCTAAGAAAAATGAGATTACTACTGAATCTTAACCCAGCTGGATTTATTTAAATAATAACCTGGACTAAACGTTTACAACAAGAAGGAAACGATTCAGAAATCGAAAGATATCCTACACCTTACCTGTTTTATAAACTCAAACACACAGAGAGTGGTGTAGAAGAACGGCCATTTCACGCTCTTATAGCTGCACCGATTTCTTGTCATATGTCGAGACTGCTCACTCAATGCCATAATTCCTATTTCTTCCACAGAGATCATAGAGCTTTCCCCCTTCACTCCTTCTCTTATCAATGCCGAGCCTAGCTCCGGCGATCTCCTCCTTCTTCATAACTAGATCTCTATTGAAATGCCACCCCGATCCCCAGAAACAAAAATGCAGACTTCCATTCCTAAATACGCCCCCCTTTTCCATGATGAACACCATGCACATATATATATATGGTTCAATAGAATCCATCGGATTTATGGTAGCCTGCTCCCCATGACAGGTAACTCTCTCCCCTTTTTCGAGGACATGATGAGGATTGCAAGGTTAAGGTGGTAGTGCTAAGCCCTAACTGAGGTCTTACATTAAATGGAGCTTCTAGATCAATTCTCGGCTGAGTGAGTGATGGCGTAACTCCAGTAAAGATGTCTCCATTGTTGTTTGCCTAATAAAAGCTAATAGTTCCTCCTCTCAACAGCTTTGAGGTTAGCCCTACCCGCGAGTTAAACTGGAGTTGTGCCCTCGGAAGGCTTCACGCCATAACCTTGAGTTTTGAAAACTAATTTATATAATCGGAACTCTATGTTATATGTGTGTTTTTTTCAGTTTTTATTCCATATATATGCATTCTTTCTTTGTCTCTAGTTAATTCTTTATACAAGTTTGTATATATATATACATATATAAAATATAAAATCTCTTTTTCTAAATTATTTTCATATAGATAAATAACATATATATGTATATATACCTATAAGTAGGTTTGTATTCTCAATACATAACACTAAGTCATATCATAACATTCCTTACCAGGTTTGTATTTTTTTCAATGTTCTTGGGCTAAGTTTTAGATATCCTCTTAGTACTAATTATGTTTAACATAACAGTTTTAATATGCCTATTAAAACTTCAGGTTGTTAGGTGATCGTCTTTAGTTTACTCATTTTGTAGTGTTTGGAGGCACTAAGATGACACCCGTCATCTACTCACGCTTTAGTTACCAACACCTTTTCCCTAGTGGCTTCACTTGCTTCTCGCTTAGTTGCGTCTGTCTTCAATTTTACCACTTAAGAGTGAATCACAACAACACTTTCAAGGCCCACTGGTGGGGCCTTGGCCTTGAGCTCCTCACCAGGGCCATACTCATAGCTACAATATGCATTTATAAAAATTACGAAGGCTAATAAGGAGGGATGTTACATCACACCAATAGGCCACAAAATCCATAATTATGGTAAAATTTTATGGATTGACATTGCGTTGGATTTTACAAACATTCCAATATTTTCACAGAACATGTCATCTATAGTAAGGGGATATAAACAAAGTTTTAAACAATAAAAAAGAGTGAAAACATTGAAAGGGATAGGTCAAAAAGGAAAGAATTAATGAAATAATACCTAAACCTAAAATACAAATACAAGTGATTCACATTTTTAAAACACAATTGTGGGTGGGAGACATGTGAATTGTGTATTAAAAATTTGAATTATGTACTAAGAATGTGAATTGGGTTTAGGTATTTGTAGGAGACATGTACAATTTAGCAAGAATACAAATTTATAAACTTACCTAAAACTGTGAAAGTGGCCCCAACGCTCTTCCAAATAATGTCTAATTTGTGTTGTTAAGTGGGTGTTGTATTCATCTCATCGTATGTTGTCTACAACCTAAACTCCAAGACTCTAGACACGTCAATCAATGGAATGGAAATATCTCCCAACATGAAATCCATGGGTATTGAACTATCCTTAGATTCCACTTTAAGAGAAATACCCTTAAGCTTGAGATGGTCCACCCCAATGTGAGAAACACTAATATCCCTAGACAAGGATTGAGATTTTGAAGTAGATTGACCTGGAGCTACCACCAAGCCAGCGCCTTTGGGAACCTATATACTTTTTTTTCGAAATTTATTCGCACAATGACATATAATATATTCATATTGGTAACATCTTACACAGTGAAACTCGATATTTATGTAATTTTAAGTTTGGGTATATGTTCTTCTCCCTACCACGAGGTCCATAGATTCATACAAACTTTGTTGAATAAAGAGCTTAACCATAATATCAACTATCTACTCGAGAGGACTCCGGAACTCCCGATTAGCTACATCTCTTAACTCTGAATTTGATGAGGAACCAAATGCATATTCAATCATAATGAACAGTGTCATACACTGTAATCTGAATTCTATCTCGAAAATAAACACACTTTGGAAACTGGCCTTGTATAGAACAACAAAATGTATAATGTTACAAGACAGACTCAGTTTTAACGATAGCAAACTTAACCTCAGTTATGGAGAAAGTGTGAAATATTTCATATATATTCATAACAAGTGGCAACACTGACCTTCTGGACATCACATCAATAACATTCTGCATAAAAGAAAAAAATACTATCGACATGGTTATCTCAATGCCACAAAATTATAATATCATAGTGCCTTCTATTCCTAGAATCATACCTCATATCTAAATAGCTTTGCTAAACAATAAAAAGAGTAACCCCACAAAAATAAAACACTAAGCATAGTTAAGAGTAATAGTTCCAATATTATCAGAATTTCAAAATGCCAAATACAATTGTAGAAGTTGCTCCAAGATCTTTACAAAAAATACTCAAGTCTTTCCTGGAAGAAGAAAGGATGAAAAACAAATTAACTCACACATAGATCCATAAAGTTTCAACAATTATAAAAATTCACATATAGTTTTATAAAGCAAAATGGAAGATATGATAAGTCAAAATCATTGTTAAGTCAAGGGTCATTGCCTTAAATTTTGAAAACATATAAAGATAAAATATTTGATCATATGATCTTGACATCAACTCTAAATGACCACTGGCATAGACGAAAGCAAGTTCTCCATCTTCAACAATACCATTTTACTTGATTGAGAACCTTCCAACACATTTAGCCTTGATTTCTAAATCTCGTTGACATGAGTTTGACATCATGAATGACACATGAATTTACATCAACCCATGTACCTTTAACAATCAGAATCTCAGATCAGCATGTGAAATCCAAATATGTATTGAAATTCGATTTAAAATCATAAGATGGATGGTTACGCTAGCACAGTATCTATCTTGAAAGATGAAATATGACTACAAAAGATGAATGGTCAATGAAACTTACACTAAAAATTAGGTGGAAAAAATTAGGTTATTTTATCCCAAAATTCACCTTTCAAGCCATTCACTGCACCTTAGGTCAAAAAGTATAAAATCAAGATGACATTGTACATTCAAAGGAAAAAAAACACATTACTAGAAAATAAATCTCTAGAGCAAAAAAAATTCAAATGGACTCAAGGAGGAAAGCTACATTGAAAGACATTAAAAAACACATGATTTCTAGAAATGAAATATGCACCTAAACTACATTTCCAATTGATATACTCACATAAAATGTAGAAAGAGTAATTTTTCATTACCTCAATTCCATTAACAATTTGAATATCCATTAACCAACCAAGAACATGAGCAACATGAAAACCCTTCAATAGAGCACTAGCATGAACCATCCTACTTCCATATTGAGTATCTCTTGTCCATCAAACTCAATACCTCGTGCGCTTGTCTCCTGATTTTCCCTCTGCCTCCCCTCCATCAGTTCTACATCAAATGTAATAAAATATACCTTAAATATTTGTTTTTTTTTTCCTTGGAAAATGTCGTAATTTTATTTCAAAAAAATGATCAAAATTACATTCTGCACATGTAATAGAATCACTGAGATCCCTACATTGTCACATATTTTCTGTCCCATATTAACATCAGGTATAATGCCCCATACAAAAACATATACACGGCTGTCTTCAGCCCTCATATAACCAATTTCATCTACACAAATACAAAAATAGTTTCAGTGGAAACGGTTGTCTTCAGCCCACATATTTTCGATATCATCATCACAAATTATCAAAGATTAAGATGGTGTCCATCACCGGTCTATGAAATCTGCTACATACAGCCCGCCAATAGCCGAATACATCTCAACATACTATAACAGTAAACTAGTCCATCACCGGTCATATAAATGCTAAGCTAATGCTCAATTTTGTGCCTCAATAACTTCATGAAATGGTCTATGATAATAGCTGTAAGTGCCCCCCGTTGAGTGAATGGTAATCCGCCATGTTCCAAATGCCAATTGGTGCTACGTCGCTTCTTTGGAGAGCTGATCGGCCATCCCATTCCTCTCCCTGTAAATATGTGTAAAAGTAATATGATTAAATGACATCTTTAACCGGATTACCTCCTCCAGGATTGGTAATAGTACCATCACATGACACTGTGTTATCTCCTTTGCCCAATCGATAACTAACATGGAGTCGCCAAAAATATGAAGAGTAAGACATCCTTGTTCAAGAGAAAATAACATCAACAGCCGAAGAGACATAAATTCAGCATATTTATTTGATCCCCTCCCCAAACCAGCCACGATATGATAGTATTGGGTCTCAAATTTATATAGTACTCCCCCCCCTTCCACACACCATTTGATGATCAAGTGAAGCTCCATCAAAATAATCCCACGGCCTGGATTTATCAATCAATTCCACGCTCACAGGTCGAATACTAATCGCTTTTACATGTGTCTTGAAGTGTTTGATAACTGCCACCACTTGTGCCACTATAATCTCCATCGGAACCCTGCAATCCTGAAAAATGATCTTATTTATGGTAATCCAAATACCCCATGCGAAAATACAAGGGAAAGCCCGGATGGAAGATGTCTTTTGTAATGTCCACCACAATTGGAGCGCTTCATGGGCACTCTCCCCCCACCATCTCACATTGATATCCAGATATTTGCAAATATCAGCCCAAACTGCCTGAGTAAACGGACAATGTACAAATAGATGAGAAATGGTATCTTCCGCATCCCTACATAGTGGATAGAACCCCGGTCCCTGGATGAAACATTTTTGCATGATGTCCCGGGTTGGAGCCTTATTTTCCAGAATAGCCCAGAAGAGCAATTTTGCTTTACCCGGACACTTTAACTTCCACAGATATTTCCATCACCACACCAATTCCCTATTATGTACTTCCACATTCAGCTGTATATATCCATTCTTTGGGGAGTATATTCCTGAGGGATGGTGATCCCAGATAAGTTCATCAATCCTATTGGTCAGTCGTATATTCGAATGTCTTAAAATCCTGAGAAAATCCTCCCAAGCTCCTTGCATATCTTCAGGAATCTCAAGACGCTGTGCAGAAATCCACCTCTGTTGCCAAATAGTAGATGATCCCAAGTCCTCTAAGTCTGCCAGAAAATGACATCCTCTATCTGTCAAATATGTCCTCAATTCCACAGGAAGGACATGACCACCCCTACAGCCAACCCATGGGTCCGGTCCAATACGAATTAGACGCCCATTTCCAATCCTCCACACTAATCCAGAGCCAACCAAATGAAAATGTTGCACCACCACTTTCCAGACCACAGAGCAATTTGCCCTCGACTTATTGCCCAGCCTGATCCATTCGAGTAGAGTTAGAGGTGCAATATATTTATGATATACCACTCTTGTCCAGATACTATGTGTATGGATAAGTCGCCACGACACCTTGGCCCCCAAGGCTTTTGCAAACAAAAAAATATTCTTTAACCCCCATCCTCCCAATGCTTTTGGGACCACTATTTTTCCCCATCTGACCCACACCAAAGCTCGGTTATCACCCTTACCCTTCCAAAGAAAGGCAAAACACAGCCTTCGGATCTGCTCCAAGACTCCCTTGGGAATCCAAGTTAGAGACATCCAATACACTAGAATTGCTTCCAAAACTGATTTGACCAGAACAAGCCTTCCTGCCCGAGAGAGCCATTTATGAATCCATCCATGAAGGCGCTGTTCTAATTTTGCTAATAACCAGTGCCAATCAGTCTTCAAATAAGTATTTGGTTTCAAGTGAAATCCAAGATACTTTAATCCATCATCAATATCCAAAATCCTGTAAGGTAGTCTGATAGTTATTCTAAGAATCTCCTGCTCGATTAAATGCGAGCATGTGATTGTAGATTTGTCAATATTTACTAACATACCCGCTACAGCTTGCACTAAATTGAGACCTTCAACCACCTTATCAATATCATGTCGTGTGCCATCACAAAATATCAGAATGTCATCAACAAATAGGAGATGTGTAATAAACAATACCTAAGAAATGGAAATGCCTCGAAAGGAGCCATCAGCTTTTGCTTTCAGAATAAAACGACTGAGGCCTTCAACAACAAGGAGAAACAGCAGCAGAGAGAGGGGGCATCCCTTTCGAAGGCCCCTTCCAGCTTGGAAGAATGGACTAGCAGATCCATTGATCAGTACAGCAAAGTTCACCGTAGTGATGCAGGCCATAATCCATCTAATAAATTCGTAGCAGAAACCCAGGTGAGTTAGAAGCATCCGGATACAGAGCCAACTAACCCTATCAAATGCTTTTGAGAGATCAATCTTAATCACGGCACCCTTTTGCTTCTGCACTTTCAGAGTGTGTAATCCTTCCTGGGTGACTCTGATGGCCTCATGAATTTGGCAACCCTCCAAGAAGCCAAATTGCTCACAAGAAATATGCTTAGAAAATATATTCTTGAGTCTCCTCGCCATAACGTTAGCGATGATCTTATAGATACAATTGCAGAGAGAGATAGGTCTGAATTCATCAAAACTGTCAGGCTTGTCAGTTTTCGGTATAAGAGCTATAAAGGTCGAGTTGAAGGGGCCATGGATAAACCCAGCCTTTCGCGATTCTTCCACCACATTCAATAATTCCTCCCCGAAGAAATCATAGAATCCTAAAAAGAATTCAATAGGCCAGCCATCAGGCCCCGGGCTTTTATCTTTCTGAAAGGAGTTCATTACCATCGAGAGCTCCATCGGCAACACCTCGTCCATCAACAGTTGATTATCATCCTCCCCCACAAAACGAGGGAAAAGCTGAGCCACCCAAATAACCTCTGCAATAGAGGCCCCAGGTTGAGTAGTGAATAAATCTCCAAAGTGACTAACTCCCAGATCCGCCAATCCATCAAAGCTGGAGACCGGTTCCCCATCAGCTGAAGATAGTTCCCAAATAGAGTTTGTGAATTTTCTCCCCTTAGCATATGCTTGAAAATATTTTGTGTGCTCATCACCGCACTGAATCAAAATCGCCCTGCTTTTCATTCTCCACATCTCTTCTCTCTCACAGAGAATCACATTCCTACGGCATTCCCACTCCATCATCTCTGCTTTTTGCTGTTCATCCAGATAACCCAATCCCTGACCATGAAGAAGCCTGTCAATATTCAGCTCAGCAGCCCGCAAATCCTGATCATCTATCACCCTTTTATCATGAGCCCATTGAATAGTGGCCTCTTTAATACGCTTAAGATTATGATGAAAGTGTGCACCCGCATGCTCTTGAGAATCATGAGGTCGATGAACCCACAGATCCTGAACCAACTTAAGAAATGCCTCCTCCTTCATCCAGCTAGGATTGAATTTGAAAGCACTGGGAGGTTTATTCCTTCTACCTCTTAACTCCAGAAAAATGGGGCAGTGGTCAGATACCCCTCCTGTCCCTACCCACTGCCTGACAACATCAACCCCCAGTGCCAACACATTAGCCACCAGAAACTGATCCAACCTCTTAGCCACCCTCTGATCCCCTGCTCTCTTATTCCTCCAGGTTGGAGTGAGTTTGGATGGTAGAATGTCTAGAAGTTCCTTCCTGGAAAAGGCCTGAATGAAAAAATTGGCTAATGTATCCGGAGTAGCCCGAGGCCCCCACACTTCAGAAGACCCCAAAGAAAGGTTGAGATCCCCACCCAATATTACATCCCTTCCTCCAAATAGATCCATACTAAACAATGAGTCCCAGAATTCAACCCTGTTAATATAGGGCCCGTAAATATTGAGCACCGTGAGCATCCTACCTATCTCAGCATCTCAAACTTCCAAACCAATACCAGAAGGGATACCCCAAGAACTAGCATATCTACAGCTCTTCACCTTCCATCCTGAGGCCAGCCCGCCTGAGCACCCCCGTGCATTCACTCCAACAAACTTCCAACCTGGAAGCAATGTTTCTAAAGCCTGAACTACATCCCCACTACTACCCATAGTTTCTTGCAACAGTATAACATCCGGCTGATTTAAGTCCACCAACCTCCTAAGGGGCGATTTTTTAATGGGACTCGCCAACCCACGATAGTTGAAGGACAATATTTTCATAAGAAACCCCGTTCCAGGGCTTTCGCATCTCTAAGTGCCCACTCGATAGAAGATTGTGTACCCATCATTAAATCAACTTTAGCCCTATCTTGTGCTTTGGACAGATGTGATTTAAGGCCCCGTCCTCTCCCCCCAACACTATAATCCAGTTCAGGAAGGCCCTTCCCCCCCGTCCCATCTACAGAAATCTCCCTATTTCTAAGTGCATAGCGAATACTGTGACCCTCAGAACTAGAAGAGTAATGGGTAGATGCAATGGTTGGCGTGAAAACACTATCCACATCAGGCAACATACAAGGAACAGTACTTGGGAAGACAGTACAGGCTAGTGGAGGAGACCCAATACAATCTCCCCCTAAATCATTAGAGACTGCAATAAAATCAGGAGAAGAGAAATGAGACAAACCCAATGGATTCGCAGATAAGCCCCGTCGATTACTGAACAACTCCTGAATCATACTGGAGGTGGCCCGAGTCAATGGAGTCGCTGTACACATCGATGCCCCCACCGCAACCAGATATGCACTCCCAATAATCTCCGTTCTTTTGTTCACCAAAGGTGTCAAATATGCCTCTGGTCCATGCATCCCACGGTTTTCGGATGGTACCATAGTATCGAAATTCACCCCTCTATCAAAAGCAGGCCCACAACCATCAGCCACCACCACCGGAGAGTTCACCGTCAACTCATGATCAGCACAATCTTCGGCATCCTCATCTACCAATGACTTACTAGCCTGAAACCATAAAGGGCAACTGGCTACCATATGTCCATGAGCGTGGCAGCGGTGACACCTAAACGGCACACCCACATAATCCAGTATTTGAACGAAGCCCCCATCCTTGGATTGAACATTTATCTCCGCAGAGAGCCCCAGCCTTAGGTCAATTTTAACCAAGATCTTTGCCACCGTGTATACGCCAGTCGCATTATGGGAGTAATCAGAGCACACATATTCACCAAGATAATTCCCAATCTCAGCAAACCGAGTTTCATTCCACAAATGCATGGGGAATCCAGGGAGCTTCACCCACAGTGGTTCATGTGCAATTTTCTCCGATTTTGAGTCAAAGAAGGGAGACCAGCGTTTCAGAATGATAAGGACGCCCAGCATCGACCAATGTCGACTTAACACAGCATCAACCTCCCCTTTGTGCATTAGAATGAAGGAAAACCAACATTTCGTCAATACCCGGATCTCAGGGGCAGTTGACACTAAGTCCTTCCACTGCTCATCCGCCCATCGCTGAAGGAATCCGCGCCCAAATCCTTTGCCTTGAGCATGTCCAACCACAGCTGTGAGTGAGAAATCCTCTGCCTCTTCCATCGTAACATCCACCCCCAGCACTAACTTGTCCCTTCACTTCCGTTCTTTAACCTTCTCAGCAGTATTTTTATGTGAGTCTGCATTCTCAGAAACCCCTGAACGAGGAGCAAGCAGGGAGTCGACTTTAGGAAAAAAATCTCCACCGCCTGGGGCAGCCGCATCAAATCCACTAGAAGGAATAGCTCTGGGTATTACCGACCCTCCACAACCCTGCCCCAGGTCAGATCCGCGAATATCCCTGTCAGAAGTGGGTTGCATAACCCCAGACCCAGTCAACGCAGCAGTGACTACTCCATCATCAACTATTTCTCGATCAAAGTCCCCGTCTAAGGTGTACTCCACGTCCTCCGCCATGCCACCCCAGACGTTTCAACAAGTCAGCTAGATCACCAAACCCAAGCACAATACAGGCAACAACAACACTGACAAGACAGAGACCCCAGAATAAAAAAACCCCAAATGGGAGGGACCGGCCCTCAATCCGCAATACCAAGATATCAACAATCCACACCACTTTGTCCTCAGTTCCCCACACAGCCCCGAAAATCCCAACACACATCCACGGCAAGAAGACCATCCACCTGCAAATCCCCTCAATCACTGCACACGTCTCCAAGCATCAAACCAAATATCCTCTCGTCCAGCCATCACCAGTGTATAGAAGCCCACGAACTATCTCCATATCTCAGATACCCATCGTTCCCCAAGCCACCGACGCCCAAGGCATAGAAGCCCACGATCTCCAGACAAATTCTGGCAATTAGGAATTAGTACGCTGTAATTATTGTATGATCCTGAACCTTCTTTCCTGAATCCATAATCATAGTTAAATTCAGTTTGAACGCGATCCACCACCGCTCACCATTCCCAAATCAATAGAATCAATGCACAGAGCCCAGCGTGTTCCTGAATAAACCCTGCTGGATCGAAATCTCTCTATGTGAAGGTAGCATATCCCTCCTGCTAGGGATTTAACGGTTTCTTGGAGCCAATTTCTTCCGAAGCATAGTCCTTTAAATATTTGTATTACCATATAACATAATTAAACCCCTTGGCCCCTTAATAAAGGGCAATATATTTTCGCATTTCCATATCATAGTTTATTCCCCAATATGAATGGACGTGATAGGATATTTCCTACCAATTGACCCCTGTGACTCATAACAAGTTTTCAGCAAATATACTGTCACACCAACATACAACTTCATGTTTGATTACATAATACCACTAATAAGCCATAAATTATTTGAAATATCCAACAATAATGCAAGCAATGACACTTTCAATCGAGCTTATCCTACTTGTAAATAGGTATATGTTCCCATGCAAGATTTATAAAGATCCTTAGATGTATAACCGAAGGTTTCCTATCACTCCATTTACTAATAGGGGTCACATTTTACACTTATTTTGTTGGAACTCTATTTTGAATATAGTTTGAGTAGGCTACTGCTTCTGCCAAAAACTTTTTGGCATATCTTTTTTTTGAACAAAATATCCATCCATCTTGCTTAAAAAAAATTTCTTTCTTTCTACAACTCCATAACGATACTTAGGAGTAAATGACACTAAAATTTTCTTCCAAATGTCCTTCCAAGCAATGTGAGATTCAAAGGCACCTCACATTCTCATCCATTATCATACTCGAACATTTTTTTTTGTGAGCTAGAATCCACAGAGTTTCGAACCAGTGACCTAGATCACATAATGAGTCCAACTTTTAAGTGATTCCAACCTTGTACATTTCACGAACCCAAGGAAGGAGAGGTTCGGCTCCATAAGGATCCTTCAATGTTTAATTTCATGAGTCCAAAGAAGGGAAACTCGATGATTTTTCATGTTTAGAGAGTCTAAAATAACCTAAAGAAAACTCCAAAGTATGACTTTTTAGTAAAAGTTAGTCCCTGGACCCAAAAAAGTATAATAATATCCAAAAGAACTCTCCTTGTCATGATTGACTGTAATACCCCTAGACCCTTAGTTAAAGTTTAAATACTTTGTAATATTTTTTTTAATTATTGTTGAACAATTATTTGACCAAGTGTGTTCAAATACACATGTTTGAGAATATTTTTATTATTTTATTATTTAATAAATAAAACAAGAGAATCCAATCTGAAGTAGTTGTTGAAAGAGTGTTTGCTGGCCCACAAGGAGGAATGACATGTGTTGGGATGACTGACCATAGTGGTGAAAACCACTAATTAATATCTCAACAGATGCAGGAGGCATCATCCCTTTTTTAAGGTCTGAACTCCAGGTGGAGGTTCTAGAGCAGGAGGCTCATTATAGACCTAAGTCCTAGGCAATGCTTTATTAAGCTATTCCCATCAGACAAACAGGAGGTTTGGATGGAAGAGGGAAATTATTTTGTTCGGATGAGAACTAAGTGATAGTTCAGGTTTCCTTTGGTTTTCTTCATCCTTGTGGTTCAACAAACATGCTCGGGGGTTTCAGTATCAACAAGTTGGTTGTTCTAGAATATTGGTTGGGAGGAATGACGAACTTCAGATTGGATTCAGTCTGTTCCTTTGGTCAGGTTCTACTATTGTTTATTAGTACTATGTATTCTATTCTCTATATGTTCAAGTAATTACTGTGTATATTTTATGGTTAATAATGAACTGTGTTTTATATTGTTTTTATATTCGGCTAATGATTTTATGGTTGAGATTTATATACTATGTTTTTACTATCTACGTTCTACTCATTTTTATTCATATAGAAGTAATGCTTATAAAATCTGAAAGTATCACATTCTGATTTATTATCAATGTTATTTACATCTATGAATTTTATTATATTATTGTAGATAGAATGTTTATATACAACATTATAACTCTGTCTTATAATCATTTTGTATAGTTAAACTGAACTGGGTTTTGATCTAAATTTTATATGAACATCTAGTATGGAAGTGGAGTATATATATAGATATAGATATATAGATATATATATAAATGAAGCTGTATAAATATATATAAACATTTCCTTTATCTTCAACACATTAACATTAGCAAGTTGATAACCAAGCAAACGATACATAGATCCAAGAGTTTTGATCTAAGTTCATGGACAAACAAATATAATGAAAAAATATTCAAAGAATATAACACATATATGTACACAGAGCCACGATTTTATCTATGTGGTTGAACATGGGTTAAACAGAGTCATATGACTCATAGCTTCATTCGGTATACGATTTCGTTACCATCGTAAAGGTCCTTAATCGAACCAAGCCATGAGGTTGTTCGAATAGTAACTAGGTTATATTATAATGCAACACGATTTCTTTATATTTAACCAACAGCATGAAATGACAACATAGAGCCGAGAAGCTCGACATAAATTTATGGATAAAAAGATATGTAAACATGCAAGTAAAACATTTACGTTTTCATCTAGGTAGATATCCATGACACCATCGTTGCTAGGGGTAAATACAAAGCCGTAAGGCTTGTCCCGTTTAACAGGTTAGGTCACTGACTATAAATAAGTCTTGCGACCTTAATAATACTCAGGTCTACGAATAAAGCATTCATATAATACAAGAAATAACAAAGTAATCACAGAGCCGCAAGGCCACATAAAATAACAATCGAAATACATAAAGAAGAATGCAATAATTCATTAATAATAGAGCCGAATGGCCTTCGCATAATCAACATAGGGTTTGAATGCCGAAAAGCACTAAATCTTTATAGACACATCGCATTCAGACAACAAAGATTTACAAATTGATAAACACCGAACTTAAATAAATATATATATATATATATATATATATTACAGGGCTACATGGCTCTCGAGGCTTTCATATAAACATTTTTACAGAGCTGAAAGACTTATAAACCAAACTCCTACAAGCTTTCATCAACACAGTTAGAATAAGCCGACAAGCATCCTATAATTGACCAGTTAATAAATAAATAACGAAGCCGACTAGTTCGATGTAATATCCCAAATTTTGGACTGACTATTTTTATGATGTTATATTGGGCCACGGCCCCAGCACATATGTTTATTCTGAGTATGGGGCATATGCCCTAGCACCTGTGACTTATTCTTTTATATTGACTTATTGGGCATGGACCCTGACTGACTCCTTTATTTGAATGTATACTGGGAAAGGAGGCCCTAATGTTTTGATGATGTGTTTTTTATTAGATATGGGTACAAACCCTAATATACTGAGATGATCTTGTGTTACTTACTGTGTAGAGTAATGACTTCTAAATGATTTGATCTATGAGTGTTTTGAGCGTGGACTCAGAAACACACATATTACCTACGTACTGGGAAAAATTCCCGACGTACCTGGAACAATGTTTATGTACTGGGAGTAAGCCCTGAGGTACATTGAGTGTTGGGCATAAGCCTTGGAACACTCCAAGCTTGATAAATGAATACCGGATCTGAGGAAACATAAATATTCTAGATGTGCCTCACAACCACATTCTAGCACTAGTGTTGAGCAAAGGCTCTGGAATTGCACTAGAGTAACGCCCATGTGAGAGTGTTGAGTTAAAATGCTCTAAAGAGCACTTGGGGTTACGGAATCTCAAAGTGTTGAGGTGGAAAGACTCTAAAGAGCACTTTTATCACATCTATTTAATTTGGTTAAATGATTCATCTTTTATCTATCATCACCTACTGTGGGAGCTACCATGTTAAACGAGGGAAACAACATTCAAGAGAGAGACTAGAAGTGCATAACCAAGCCACCGAAAGACCGTCCAAAGAAGTGGACCCTATCCCTAATTTGTTAAACAAAAGTATCTTGTGAAGAAACAATATTTATTATTATTATTAAGAATTTAATTAAATAGTGATGTGATTAATTATTTATAAAAGACCTTTTACAAGCACATAGTTGTGCTTAATGAAGTGCCACTTTATTTTGAAATATTAATGAAGTATTAATATTTAGTGGGAAGCCACCCTGGCAAGTAGTATTAATAGTATTAATAGTACATTAATACTTGGGTAAAGAAAATACTATTATGATAACTATGATTATTATTATCATTATTTATTATTAATATAAATAATGTATTAACAATTGAGTGGAGGTATAATTATTATGATAACTAGTGTTATTATAATTATTATGAAAAGTTTAAATTAATCACTCATAACTAAAACAAAGGAAGAGTCCTAGTTCAAAGAGAACTAGTTAGTAATTAATTTCTTCTATTTAAATATTAAATACTTATTTTAAAGAAGTTGTTGTTCCAACAGTCCTAATTCACGACTCCCCTACTCAAAGAGGGCAGATCCCAAGTTGTGGGGATCATCTTCTTTTATTATCATTCTCTTATGGTAATAAGAGTAAATACATTCTGCTCCAAGAAACTGAAGCAGCCTCACCTCAAAATTTCCAGATATGAACTAGAAGTGGACCTAGGACTTCTCTCTTTCTCATTGCATGTTGGGATCAAGCTCAGGGGGATCCAGATAGAACCAGGAATGGTTCAGGGGTCAAGGTCATCCAGCTGCAGACAATTGCCCTAATAGGTTAGCTAGACACAACAGGTTTGGCATTAACCATTATTGACTGTGCAAGTCACTATAGAAAGGAGTCAAGTGCCAAGCAGCTAGGGTTCCACAGGAAAAGACCAAGTACTCAAGCAGCCAGGTATGGAGCATTTAATGTTTCAAATTTTCAGTATAATAAAGTTGGTATATCTACCATTAAAATTTGTTACTACAGCATTATTGTCATTACCCATGATATCAAATTCAAGATTCTGCCCAGAATCAGTGGAGAGTCTAGCAGGCCTAGCAAAGCTAGTCTTTGCTAGACAACTTATATATATATTTCTGTCGAAACATATTCTCTTAGTATATGTTAAACTGTTTAATTCATATCCCATTATTTGTAGGGCAGGTTCACTAATACTTGATAGATCTTTTACTTTCCCACTCTGTACTTACGGAAAACGTTACCAAGATTTTCTTTTATCGAAGTTTTCCCTCTAACCTTTTGCTATGTTTTCAAACAACAGTCCACTCATCAAATAGAAGAATGCATCAGGTATTTCCAGAAAGCTATGATTTCAAAGCATAGACTTAGACATTGCATTTTACATCTAACTTTTACTCTTTTAAAACCCCAACGTTATCATTTCAAGAAACAAGACCACACAAGCAAAAACAACATTTCACTTATCATTATTTTACAATCCTTTGAACACATCAAAATTCTAGCCAAGAGATCTAAACCCATAATCAACTTTTGGAATGATCCTGCTATATTACAACACAACCCACAGCGTAGTATTTACAGTCAGTCTTTGTCCATTTCAAAAGCAACGTTTAAACAACTAGGGTCACATCCTCATTTAAAAATGCATGACCTTTATTTGAAATCAAATTTTCCAATCGAGAAACATGAGCGAATATTACTTCTCCACATATAACCAAAACATTACGATTTCTGGTAGCAACAGTAATCAGACTTCCAATTAAATACAAATGCAGGTTAAGGGATTGAATCCTCTATAAATTTCATCAGACCCTTTCTATTTTCACAAACACCAGAAAATGCATCGAGACAAGCCAAGAAACTAAATCTTTTCAGGTACACAAACAATTATACTCAGGGTTACGCTTTCTCATACAAACGCAGTCACTTTTAAGTAAGCTAGGTTTGTTTTAGACTGAGACTTTATTGATCCATTCATCAGACACTTCCATTTCAACACATAGACATCAAACCAAGAAAACCATAGGGTGGAGCAGCATTAAACATAAAACGTAGAAATTTTACACAGTCCCTACATAGGGTTAAATACAAATCCCACTAGAAAACGCGGAGAGAAATCACAGGAAACTATCACACAAGGAAATCATCCAGTTACAAGAGAGAAGAGCAGGAGGAACACAAACCAGATTCAATGGAAGAGGACTGTAAGAGCTCTTCCAATGACGATGGTTCACCACCTCCTTGCAAGAAAAGGAGGAAGAGTGATGACAGTCTGCTAGGGGAGTTTAGGAAGACAAGAGCCCCAACTTATGACGGAGAAATCAACTCTAGGGAGAAGGCTGAAGAGTGGCTGCTAGGAATGAACAAATACTTCAAATTTCATAATTACTCCAGCGAAATGCAAGCCTGACTCGCCATATACAACCTAAATGGTAAAGCTGCCAAATGGTGGCGGGACTTGAAACACACCAAAGGACAAGAATTAAGAGACATAACCTGGGATACTTTCAGCAGAATATTCCATGACAAGTATATGTCTGAAAGATTCTTTGACAAGAAAATAAAAGAATTCCATGAGTTAAAGATGGGCTCCCTGACTATGGAAGCTTTCATAAATCGATTCTTATACTTTCTACACTATGTTCCTTACATCAAAGACGAAAAGGTCAAAATAAAATAGTTCTTGGGAGGGCTGCCACCAAACTTTAGAGAAAAGATAGAGTTTGACATGCCCAAAACCCTTGATGTGACCTTACATAAAGCAAGGTTGTGCTACGAGCATGGATAGCCAAGAAATGACAACATCAACCGAAACAGAGATAGGTTCAGAACCTTCTCGGATAACCGCAAACCAGGTTTCATACCTTCACCCTTCTGAAAACACAACAACAGTTTTCCACCTAACAGAGGCTTCAACCGACCTCAAGCATGGCCAAGTGCACCCCCACCACCTGTCAACAGGCCAGCTTTCAATAAAGGGACCAAAGCTGTCCCACCAAGCGTTTCTTGCTGGAAATGCCAAGGGCCCCACTACTAATGAGACTGCCCCAGCAAAACAGAAGGAGTTTTAGATAACATCCAAACAAAGTATACCGTGGGGGACATGGCAAAGACACCTAGGATTTATGTCGCTCTTGATGGCCGGCAGGCAGATCACCAAGCCACCATGGTGGAAATTGAGGGTAAGATCTCTAACACTGTCGTAAACAACATAAATAATGATGAAATATCTTTTACCAAACAAACATTTGACACAAGCATGCATTCATAAATGGACATCAAAATCATCCCAATCACACATGTATGAGACCATTATTCATAAACAACAAAACGTCACAACCATGCCTAAGAGAGGGATAGTATATATGCAAAGAGATGCATCAAAGGAAGGCCATTTTTAACGTGGTTCAGCCAATCTAGGGATACGTCCACAAAATGTTGTATCAAATATTATTCAACCAAATCACGTTTACATCTGCAGCACAATTGTTGCATGAAAATATCACCTTCTCAAACTTCTCTTATAGAGGGAATTTTCCCGAACATCTTATGCTGACCTCAATCTACTACAGAGATCAATTCTCTAGTAAAATACTAAATTAACATGGTTCTTTCTAGTCTTTAAATCCTACATCAAATGATGACAAGTACATATACATGACCGAGTTTAGTCAAGGATCCATAGGTTACCGAGATCTCTAGCATATACTGTCTGTAATTGTTTTCATGGGTCAAAGTATTACAGAGATATATCTTATGTCAATAAAGGAATATAAACAAAATTTACTTGGAGTTCGAGTGTTAAGCTTCCCTAGCCCTGCAGATTTGGATTGGCAGAAAAATAAGACAAACTCAAATATATATATATATATATATATATATATATATATTCATATTCATAACAACCCCTTTGCGGAGCAAACAAAATACATGGCATCTATTTCCGATTCAACCACATAATAATTCTATAATATCTAACAGATTTTTTGAAAGGATTCGTATTAAGCCTACCCAAGATCCCTTTTCTGCGTAAACATAAATAGGGCATCTATTTCAGATTAACTCTCTTCACACAGGTCGCACTGCCCGACAATTTACACCACATGAACTAGGGTTACACCATAAAACAATTGTAAATATTAGCTCAATGGGATCAGGCGTAACCAGTATACGTATTAAGGAGTGCTCTACGGATTGGCAATTGTATGAATTATACAACATATAATACGCAATATATACAAATAAAAATAAACTAAAATACATTGACAAAACTGTATTGGAATCGCATAGATTGATCTAGCATATAAAACTTTGTGAATAAAATGCAACATTCAAACCAAGATAAAATTGCAAGGATCAATAGTAATAAAATTCCAGAAGTGTACCGACAAAGAGGCTTACGCCCTCATTCGTTTTCCACGATAGTGATGCCATATAACAGCAACTATGTTTTGCACAGGTTCTGACCACTAATTTGGAATTCTGTCCCACGATACAACTATATCGAATCAAATTTCTTTTACTCATAGGAACGTGATCCAACAATAATGGTCAAGAGGGATTTACGGTTTCCATTAGCTTCGACACATTCATAAAATAATGATCTAATATGAATCCCGTATTCAATGGAAAAGAATCTAAGTAAGTAAAACTAGACAGATCCATCCCCAAAACGACTTCAATAATCAACTTATACAACAATAATGGACAACATGTATTTACGACAAACACAGCTTGCTCCTAAAGTCTTTACTCTGTCTACCAGTTTATACAACATAATGTTACCCCACACTGAATTCTTAAGTCGAAATGTAGACAGGAAATAAAGTTGAAGGATCCGGTGATATTGCTAACCCACATTGCATGCACAAATCGAATTGCAGACAGGGATAGCGTTCGCACTCTATAGAGGTGTGATGTGAGCAGATATACAAGATTACAATAACTCATCGGAGATATTTCCAGCATTCAAAATCCTAAGAAAAATGAGATTACTACTGAATCTTAACCCAGCTGGATTTATTTAAATAATAACCTGGACTAAACGTTTACAACAAGAAGGAAACGATTCAGAAATCGAAAGATATCCTAAACCTTACCTGTTTTATAAACTCAAACACACAGAGAGTGGTGTAGAAGAACGGCCATTTCACGCTCTTATACCTGCACCGATTTCTTGTCATATGTCGAGACTGCTCACTCAATGCCATAATTCCTATTTCTTCCACAGAGATCATAGAGCTTTCCCCCTTCACTCCTTCTCTTATCAATGCCGAGCCTAGCTCCGGCGATCTCCTCCTTCTTCATAACTAGATCTCTATTGAAATGCCACCCCGATCCCCAGAAACAAAAATGTAGACTTCCATTCCTAAATACGCCCCCCTTTTCCATGATGAACACCATGCACATATATATATATGGTTCAATAGAATCCATCGGATTTATGGTAGCCTGCTCCCCATGACAGGTAACTCTCTCCCCCTTTTCGAGGACATGATGAGGATTGCAAGGTTAAGGTGGTAGTGCTAAGCCCTAACTGAGGTCTTACATTAAATGGAGCTTCTAGATCAATTCTCGGCTGAGTGAGTGATGGCGTAACTCAAGTAAAGATGTCTCCATTGTTGTTTGCCTAATAAAAGCTAATAGTTCGTCCTCTCAACAGCTTTGAGGTTAGCCCTACCCATGAGTTAAACTGGAGTTGTGCCCTCGGAAGGCTTCACGCCATAACCTTGAGTTTTGAAAACTAATTTATATAATCGGAACTCTATGTTATATGTGTGTGTTTTTTTCAGTTTTTATTCCATATATATGCATTCTTTCTTTGTCTCTAGTTAATTCTTTATACAAGTTTGTATATATATATACATATATAAAATATAAAATCTCTTTTTCTAAATTATTTTCATATAGATAAATAACATATATATGTATATATACCTATAAGTAGGTTTGTATTCTCAATACATAACACTAAGTCATATCATAACATTCCTTACCAGGTTTGTATTTTTTTCAATGTTCTTGGGCTAAGTTTTAGATATCCTCTTAGTACTAATTATGTTTAACATAACA
This sequence comes from Larix kaempferi, assembly GCA_027924585.1. NCBI lineage: Eukaryota > Viridiplantae > Streptophyta > Pinopsida > Pinales > Pinaceae > Larix > Larix kaempferi. Next base: position 2,346,476 of record BSBM01000519.1, read on the forward strand.
GTTTTAATATGCCTATTAAAACTTCAGGTTGTTAGGTGATCGTCTTTAGTTTACTCATTTTGTAGTGTTTGGAGGCACTAAGATGACACCCGTCATCTACTCACGCTTTAGTTACCAACACCTTTTCCCTAGTGGCTTCACTTGCTTCTCGCTTAGTTGCGTCCGTCTTCAATTTTACCACTTAAGAGTAAATCACAACAACACTTTCAAGGCCCACTGGTGGGGCCTTCGCCTTGAGCTCCTCACCAGGGCCATACTCATAGCTACAATATGCATTTATAAAAATTACGAAGGCTAAAAAGGAGGGATGTTACATCACACCAATAGGCCCCAAAATCCATAATTATGGTAAAATTTTATGGATTGACATTGCGTTGGATTTTACAAACATTCCAATATTTTCACAGAACATGTCATCTATAGTAAGGGGATATAAACAAAGTTTTAAACAATAAAAAAGAGTGAAAATATTGAAAGGGATAGGTCAAAAAGGAAAGAATTAATGAAATAATACCTAAACCTAAAATACAAATACAAGTGATTCACATTTTTAAAACACAATTGTGGGAGACATGTGAATTGTGTATTAAAAATTTGAATTATGTATTAAGAATCTGAATTGGGTTTAGGTATTTGTAGGAGACATGTGCAATTTAGCAAGAATACAAATTTATAAACTTACCTAAAACTGTGCAAGTGGCCCCAACGCTCTTCCAAATAATGTCTAATTTGTGTTGTTAAGTGGGTGTTGTATTCATCTCATCGTATGTTGTCTACAACCTAAACTCCAAGAATCTAGACACGTCAATCAATGGAATGGACATATCCCCCAACATGAAATCCATGGGTATTGAACTATCCTTAGACTCCACTTTAAGAGAAATACCCTTAAGCTTTAGATGGTCCACCCCAATGTGAGAAACACTAATATCCCTAGACAAGGATTGAGATTTTGAATTAGATTGACCTGGAGCTACCACCAATCCAGCGCCTTTGGGAACCTATATACTTTTTTTTCGAAATTTATTCGCACAATGACATATAATATTTTCATATTGGTAACATCTTACACAGTGAAACTCGATATTTATGTAATTTTAAGTTTGGGTATATGTTCTTCTCCCTACCACGAGGTCCATAGATTCATACAAACTTTGTTGAATAAAGAGCTTAACCATAATATCAACTATCTACTCAAGAGGACTAGTGTTGTAACTATCGTCATAAGGAATGATTTGCTCAAGTTATCGCCAATCTCCTTCAATTTGGTTTGTTTCTAGAACTGAATAGCAAAATGAGGTAACTTAACCCACACGAGAGTGGTGGAGGCAAATTCCTCGAGAGAATGAAATAAAGGATGTTGTAGTTTCATAGATAGGAAATTCTTATCCATGAACCGAAACCCTTTGTGAATACGAAGGGAATATTCACAGGTTCTAAATATAAAACCCTACCACCCATGCAAGAACAAATGAAAGATCAAGCAATAACACACAAGAGGCAACAACTATGAACACATCCTTAAATTTGAGGAGTCCATGGAAATTTTTCATCCACAAAACCTACCAACTAGAGTGCATCCTTCAAACTCCACAATTCATGACACACTCATATCCTTCCCAACCACAAGGGATAATCCCTCTCCTTTTGACCTCATAACCTTCCTCTTCTTCCTTTGTTGCATAGCCATGGATTTAGAGCAATAGATATGAAGCTAGTCAAAATGAAGATTCCCACCAACAAAAGTAAGCCCAAGATAGAGAACATTTTCCAAGTAACTCTTGTAGACATAAAGGAGTAATGACTACTAGAAGGTAACTTGCAAGGTATATAGTTTGACAAAGCACATTCCCTAACACCTAATGTGCGTTCAACTCCTAGCAATAAGGCTGGAGAATAATCCCTCACCTTGCAGCCTATTCATGACATGGTATCATCAAAACATAACTTCCAATAAAGAAAGATCTAACAAAACTCCATAATCTCCCTCGACTACTCTATCCAAAGTATTTAGGAAAAACTATTTTTTGGTACAAAATCCACCCATGATGCTAGCCAAACTTTCATCTACTAATTTCAATGAGGAAGGAGAGGATCATATCTGTTCTTCAATGAGGGAATCTTCAGAATAGTCGATGAGCCACACTTCACCATCAATAGTAACTATATTAAACTAACATTTGACACAATATACTAAGAAGGTGGGGAGGGAAACAATCATCCTTCCCAACCACCCAATCCAAACCCAATTCACATTTTTAATCAACAATTTATTATTGAAAACTATTATATTTCATATATTTTCTGATGTGTTCAATAAATACAAATTATATCACAATGAACAATGGAGTGGGAGAGAGAAAACCACTAGATCCCACCAATAGGCCCCGAGATCCTTACCATAATTATGCTAAAGTTTTATGGATTGACATTGTGGTCGAGTTTACAAACATTCCAATATTTGAGTGAACGTGTCATATATCATAAGGAGATACAAACAAATCTTTAAAAAATAGAAAAGAATCAAAATATTCAAAGGGTTAGTATTTTAAAAATGAAAGATTATTAGATCAAATTCAATAAATGATGATTTCTATTTCCTCATGATGGGTAGAATATCCATTAAAAAGTTTCATGTCCGCTTGTACTTGTTGCACCGTCAAAATATAAAAAAAATAAAATTAGCACAGATCCATCTTAAACCCGGATATAAAACCTGGATATATTAAGAGGGATCTATCGTGGTCTTACTTATAGCCCCACTTTTTTGTTGTTAATTCCCATCTCCATGCAAATAAAGGGTACAAGGGGCCAATTGAGCAGCAAATTGGTGTATGAGACCCATTGTTTGAAACGTCTCCCTTGGTTAAATATTGTTATTGCTATATTTGGAGATAAAGTTATCATGTGGGCAAACTCCTTTGAACTTGGTCCAACATAGTTATTAAACTAGATTTTTTAAAGATATAACCACTCTAAAAAGGTCATTTTGGAGGGATGAATAATATATAAATATTTTATTCTAACAAAAAGTACATTTAAAAACTAAGTCGTATTATTTATTTTATATATTTTGAGAGAAAAAAGTGAGTATAGAAATTGGTTTATATTATTTTATTGTAAGAGAGGTTGAGCCATACTGTATATAAAGAAAGACTTCCCATTTTTAATTTCATAGTTGGAATTGTTAATAGATTCTTCCAAACCTAATTCAAATTCTTTCCGAATTAAAAATTAAATTGCTTCTTCCATTGAAGATCAGGGGTTCATCTTATCAGACTGAGTTCAATTGCTGGATTAAATTCTGCGGTAAGGAAGTTTATTTATCAGACTGAGTTCGATTGCTGGATTAAATTCTGCGGTAAGGAAGTTTATTGAAGGAAGTGAAACCCTCTTCTATCTCTTTCTATTTTATCATGAAGCAATTCACAAATTTGTGTATTGTTATTCTTTCAGAAGTAGCAGCTATTTTTGTTGTTCCCGTTTACACGCAGCTTTACTATTTTTGCGAACAAAGAAGCGCACCTACTGTAGATTCTCAGTTTGTAAGCGTGTTTGTGATAAATACGTCTAGTTTCATTCAGATTCCATGCAATCGATGTATTTCAGGGTTTAAGAATGCATCATTTGGTTCCTGCCCGACTATTTTGCTCTAAATTTTCATGTCCGTGTAGATAATGAAAATAATACGAAGAGATAGAATGAAAATAATAGTAACGCTTGAAATGTCAATGGCCTGATTTCACCTATTCATGATTTTTCCAGCGGAGCTCGCGGAGGACACCGATTTAGCAGCTGATTCTTTCGGAATTCCGGAACCTGCCAGAAATTCGTAGAAATGGTGAAGGAAACCCGGTATTACGACTTGCTAGGTGTCCATCCCAGGGCCACGGAAGCACAGATTAAGAAAGCTTATGAGATGAAGGCTACGATAGTTCTCAGTGATCCAAATAATCGTCGAAATAATCGTCGAGCGGAAAAAAAATTGAAGGACATGGGAGAAGCTTACCAAGTTCTGAGCGATCCAGCACAGCGGGCATCATATGACGCACGTGGAGAAGCAGGTGTATCAATGAGAACAATGAAAAACGCAGCAGAAGGTGAAAATAAAGATACCCTGGAACTATCGGAAGAGAAGTTGAAGGCGGTCCAAAAGGAAAGAGTTGAAAAACTTACACAGAGTTTGGAAGATCGTCTTAATCAGTATATACAAGGTGACAAAGAAGTGCTTGTACAAGAAGCTAAATCTGAAGTTCAAATGCTAAACAGAACAATGGAAGACCCAACAGAGTTCCTTGCTATGCTGTTTCGAAATGACCCAGCAGAAGTCCTTGCTATGCTGTTTGGAAAAGACGCAGAAGAAGTATCAATGCCGACAATGAAAGACCTAGCAGAAGACCTTGCTATGCTGCTTGCAGAAGACCCAGCAGAAGTATCAATGAGAACAATGAAAGACCCAGCAGAAGTCCTTGCTATGCTGCTTGGAAAAGACCTGGAAAACCCAGCAGAAGTCCTTGCTATGCTGCTTGGAAAAGACCTGGAAAACCCAGCAGAAGTCCCAATGGGAACAGTGAAAGACCCAGCAGAAGTATCAATGGGAACAATGAAAGACCAAGCAGAAAGCCTTGCTATGCTGCTTGGAAAAGACCTGGAAGACCCAGCAGAAGTCCCAATGGGAACAGTGAAAGACCCAGCAGAAGTATCAATGGGAACAATGAAAGACCCAGCAGAAGTCCTTGCTATGCTGCTTGGAAAAGACCTGGAAGACCCAGCAGAAGTCCTTCCTACGCTGTTTGGAAAAGCCCGAGCAGAAGTAATAAGGGGAACAATGAAAGACCCAGCAGATGCCTTTGCTATGCTGTTTGGAATTGAGTTATTTGAAGACTATATCGGCCAGCTTGGAATGGCTTCGATGGTGGCTTCTTTTTCGTTTCTTGATAGCGTGGAACTACAAGAAGAGAAGCAGTCGGGTGCTGTCCAAAAGGAAAGAGAAGAAAAACTTGCACAGATTTTGAAAAATCGTCTTAATCAGTATGTACAAGGTGACAAACAAGGGTTTGTAGAACAAGATAAATCTGATGTTCAACGGCTCAGTGGCTCAGGTTCTTATGGAGGCAATCTGCTGCAGATAATTGGTTACATATATGAAAGGCAAGTGGCAAAGGAAGCAGATGGATATTTGGGCGTGCCTGTAATTCAATCTCTAATCGCAGCAGCAACAGGCACCTGTGCACTGCTAAAATTACATCTAGAATTGAACCGGCAGCTGCGTTCATCCCAAACTTATTGTGATTATTATAGTCATTTGAAAGCATTTCTACAGTCCAACAAAGAATTACTGATTCGCTCACTCTGGAAAGTAAATGTGCCTGATATTGAAGCCACCCTCTCGCATGTGTGCCAGATGGTCTTGCAAGATAGCAATGCAGAGAAAGAAGATCTTCAAGCTCGTGCAAAGGGTTTGGAAACTCTCGGAAAGATTTTCCAAACTGCCAAACTACAAATTGCAGATGGTATTCCGGAAAGAGACATTGACACTAACGCTTCTCTTTTGCAGCTTTGGAACGATATTGTAGAACTCTGCCCATCCGCTAAGGTTCTAATAACTGAGCCCAGCATGCCTTAAGTTCCCATAAAATGAGTTTGGTTTCTTTTAGTTGACAAGGGCAAGGCAAAGGTTTTTATTTTTATCAGCTTCCCCTAAAGTTTTTATTTGTAATCATTTTAGTTTCTGTTGTTATTTGTCAGTTATCTTTATTGTATGGCACACTCTTGAAAATGTAATTAACAATTCAGTTATTATTATTATTTTTTAAAAGAGTATTATTATTTTATTAAAAACATTATATTATTATTATTGTTTTAGAAAAATATTATTAAAAAGTTATTAAAAAAAATTCCATGTTGGTTTATAAAAATAAAAAATAAAAATCATAGATTAATCTTAAACACAGATCTATTAAGCAATTGCACTTCAAGAAATTGGATCCCTGTCTGTGCTTGATAGATCCCGGTTTGAGATGGATATATGCTCGTTATGTAATTAAAAATAAAAATTTTACCATAATAAGAAACTGAGATATGTAATTTTTCATGTGTAGAAGTTATCTAAGCTATAAATTGTTGGACATGCTTAACAACTTGATTTTGTCAATAGTTTGGGGTCATGTAATACCACTTGATTTATTTACTCCATCTGTGGTTTCTCACATAGATAGGTGGTATCCATATGAGTCAATATCACATGCCATTGTTTCCAACTTCAATTCCTCCTAAAATCAATGCTATTATGAACATCTACATATGAGTCAATATCACATGTCACTGTTCTCACTTCAGTTCCTCCTAAACTAAATGCTATTATCAACATATACTCAACAATATTCATTAGTTTTTATTATCAATTTAGGACTACAATTCATTCAAATTGTTATTATTGATAAACTAGCAATTCATTCAAGATCAAATATCACATTTGAATATGTTGTTGAAGACGTAAAAGTCCCTATCTCAAATGTTCATATCAAAATCTCATGATTTCTAACTAAAATATGTCTAGAACCATCATCACCAAGGAGAGTTACTTATAACACGGGGGGTTCACTTGGTGAACTTGTTACATAGCACGATCACTCATAGGATATTAAATATCCCTTATTTCACTAAATATTGGAAAATGCCTCCTAAAATTGTATTGTTGAAACCCCCTTGCAATATACCTTTCTAATTAAGAAAACCCCTAGTTTCACCAGATATTGTAGGTATCCATTTTTATCAACTCATTTTTAATACCCCCTTTTTATCATATTATCAAGTTCTAACAAACATGATCCCTAATGCATTGTAGTATAAGCAAATATAATGCTAAAAAAATAATAGTATAATGCTAATAAAGATCCCATCGGGATTGCATGGGCGAATGATTAATTTGTAGCATTGGATAGTGGAAGACAACGAAGTAGTAATGGGGAAGGCAAATGCATGAAATGAAACCTAGTCAAGAGATCTATGTAACAAAGCATGTAAAAGACTAATAGTGCAAAGGTCAGTGCAATGCTTAGAAAAGTTGAGAATTGTAGACGTTTCACACCACATCCCACCAATCTACCAATTTTATATCATGTAAATACAAGTATAGGCATAGATAGCTCATGTTTTCTATAAGCTTAATAAATTAAACTCCATAAAAATGCAAAATTGAAACCCTTTCATGGATGGAATTCCCTACCTTCCTACCAAAATAAACATCATTGATGTTTGAATCCAAAAAAATTCTTCTTACTTTCAAATAACACTATCTCATCATGCGCGTAGCTTGGATTTGGGTAATTTACAAGATACAATGAATTGCCTCCACTTCCTCTAAATTTATTCTTGAAATCAAGGGAATTAACAACATTTAGTTACATTTTCTTGGGTTATATCTAGTTTTTTTTATCATGACAAGAGACGGAAAAATCCCCATTGTTAAGTTTCAAGCATGCAATAGTTATAAAGATACACAGATGGTGAAACTTATATGATACCATTTCATGGTAAATATAACACATAGGGTATGTAAATAAGGATTTAGATTTTCACCTATGTTCATGTTAGTTCCAATACAATATTAAGATGGTTGCCTTGCATATAAGAATTGAAATTACAATTATGAATCTGCCATAGCTTGGATTTGGGTAATTTACAGGATGCAATGAATTGCCTCCACTTCCTCTAAATTTATTCTTGACATCAAGGGAATTAACAACATTTAGTTACCTTTTCTTGGGTTATATCTATTGTTTTTATCATAACACGAGATTGAAAAATTCCCATTGTTAAGTTTCAAGCATGCAATAGTTATAAAGATACACAGATGGTGAAACTTATAGGATACCATTTCATGGAAAGTATAACACATAGGGTATGTAAATAAGGATTTAGATTTTCACCATGTTCATGTCAGTTCCAATACAATATTAAGACGGATGCCTTGCATATAAGAATTGAAATTACAATTATGAATCTACCAAATATATCTCAATCTAATAACTATTCCTAACTGGAAATGTGAAAATGTTAAAGAAGAATACAAAAAATTGAAAGAAATAATTAGTCAATAAATATTGATATAACTTTTCTTGGTTCGAGTGAGCCAAGAAAGATTGATCTCACTTTTCTTGGTTTTCGTCGAGCAAGGTTTGATTCAATCTCAATGCCCACCTAAACCCCAACTTAAAAAATGAAGAGTTCGATCTTTTACTAGAATGCCTACAAAAAATACGATACAGTTATTCAACTCCGAAACTCCTGATTAGCTACATATCTTAACTCTGAATTTGATGAGGAACCAAATGCATATTCAATCATAATGAACAGTGTCATACACTGTAATCTAAATTCTATCTCGAAAATAAACACACTTTGGAAACTGGCCTTGTATAGAACAACAAAATGTATAATGTTACAAGACAGACTCAGTTTTAACGATAGCAAACTTAACCTCAGTTATGGAGAAAGTGTGAAATATTTCATATATATTCATAACAAGTGGCAACACTGACCTTCTGGACATCACATCAATAACATTCTGCATAAAAGAACAAAATACTATCGTCATGGTTATCTCAATGCCACAAAATTATAATATCATAGTGCCTTCTATTCCTAGAATCATACCTCATATCTAAATAGCTTTGCTAAACAATAAAAAGAGTAACCCCACAAAAATAAAACACTAAGCATAGTTAAGAGTAATAGTTCCAATATTATCAGAATTTCAAATGCCAAATACAATTGTAGAAGTTGCTCCAAGAACTTTACAAAAAATACTCAAGTCTTTCCTGGAAGAAGAAAGGATGAAAAACAAATTAACTCACACATAAATCCATAAAGTTTCAACAATTATAAACATTCACATATAGTTTTATAAAGCAAAATGGAAGATATGATAAGTCAAAATCATTGTTAAGTCAAGGGTCATCGCCCTAAATTTTGAAAACATATAAAGATAAAATATTTGATCATATGATCTTGACATCAACTCTAAATGACCACTGGCATAGACGAAAGCAAGTTCTCCATCTTCAACAATACCATTTTACTTGATTGAGAACCTTCCAACACATTTAGCCTTGATTTCTAAATCTCGTTGACATGAGTTTGACATCATGAATGACACATGAATTTACATCAACCCATGTACCTTTAACAATCAGAATCTCAGATCAGCATGTGAAATCCAAATATGTATTGAAATTCAATTCAAAATCATAAGATGGATGGTTACGCTAGCACAGTATCTATCTTGAAAGATGAAATATGACTACAAAAGATGAATGGTCAAAGAAACTTACACTAAAAAGTAGGTGGCAAAAATTAGGTTATTTTATCCCAAAATTCACCTTTCAAGCCATTCACTGCACCTTAGGTCAAAAAGTATAAAATCAAGATGGCATTGGTACATTCAAAGGAAAAAAAACACATTACTATAAAATAAATATCTAGAGCAAAAAAAATTCAAATGGACTCAAGGAGGAAAGCTACATTGAAAGACATTAAAAAACACATGATTTCTAGAAATGAAATATGCACCTAAACTACATTTCCAATTGATATACTCACATAAAATGTAGAAAGAGTAATTTTCCATTACCTCAATTCCATTAACAATTTGAATATCCATTAACCAACCAAGAACATGAGCAACATGAAAACCCTTCAATAGAGCACTAGCATCAAACATCCTACTTCCATATTGAGTATCTCTTGTCCATCAAACTCAATACCTCGTGCGCTTGTCTCCTGATTTTCCCTCTGCCTCCCCTCCATCAGTTCTAAATGAAATGTAATAAAATATACCTTCAATATTTGTATTACCATATAACATAATTAAACCCCTTCGCCCCTTAATATAGGGCAATATATTTTCTCATTTCCATATCATAGTTTATTCCCCAATATGAATGGACATGATAGGATATTGCCTACCAATTGACCCCCGTGACTCATAACAAGTTTTCAACAAATATACTATCACACCAACATACAACTTCATGTTTGATTACATAATACCACTAATAAGCCATAAATTGTTTGAAATATCCAAGAATAATGCAAGCAACAACACTTTCAATTGAGCTTATTCTACTTGTAAATAGGTATATGTTCCCATGCAAGATTTATAAACATCCTTAGATGTATAACCGAAGGTTTCCTACCAGTCCATTTAGTAATAGGGGTCACATTTTACACTTATTTTGTTGGAACTCTAGATTTTGGATATAGTTTGAGTAGGCTACTGCTTCTGCCAAAAACCTTTTTGGCATATCTTTTTCTTGAACAAAATATCCATCCATCTTGCTTAAATTTTTTTTCTTTCTTTCTACAACTCCATAATGATACTTAGGAGTAAATGACACTAAAATTTTCTTCCAAATGTCCTTCCAAGCAATGTGAGATTCAAAGGCACCTAACATTCTCATCCATTATCAAACTCGGACATTTTTTTTTGTAAGCTAGAATCCACGGAGTTTCGAACCAGTGACCTACATCACATAATGAGTCCAACTTTTAAGTGAGTCCAACCTTGTACATTTCTGTAATATCCCAAATTTTTGACTGACTATTTTATGACGTTATATTGGGACACGGCCCCAGCACATATGATTTATTCTGATTATTGGGCATCAGTCCTAGTGCATATGATTTATTCTTTTGTAGACTGACATATTGGGCATGGACCATCACTGAATTTCATTATTTGATTATATACTGGGCAAGGAAGCCCCAATGTTCTGATTATGTTTTGATGTGGGTACAAAACCCTAATATACTGAGATGACCTTTTCTTACATACTGTGAAGTGATGTGAATGACATAATTGACTTATAAGGTGTGTTGAGCATGGACTCAGAAACACACAGATTACCTACGTACTGGGCAAAAATCTTCGATGTACCTAGAGGAAATATGATGTACTGGGAGTAAGCCCTGATGTACATTGAGTGTTGGGCATAAGCCGTGGAACACTCCAAGCTTGATAAATGAATACCGGATCCGAGGCAACTTAAATATTCTAGATGTGCCTCACAACCACATTCTAGCACTAGTGTTGAGCAAGGACTCTAGCATTGCACTAGAGTAATGCCCATGTGAGAGTGTTGAGTTAAATGGCTCTGAAGAGCACTCGGGGTTACGAAGTTTCAAGTGTTGAGTCAGAAAGACTCTGAAGAGCACTTTTTATCACACTTATTTAATTGGACTAAATGATTCATCTTTTTATCCATCATCACCTAATGCGGGAGCTACCATGTTAAACGAGGGAATCCGACATGTGAAGAGAGAGACTAGAGGTACCTAACCAAGCTGACCAAGACCATCCAAAAGAAATGGACCGTGTCCCTAAAAGCAAAGAGAAAAGAGTGTCATGTGATGACACATAACTAAATAAAAGATAATTACCAGTAGTCAGTAGTCTTTTATGACTGACCTGAATAAAGTCCTCCAAGCTATTATTATTATTACGAGCTTTAATAATAATGGTGTTATTATTTAACTATGGAATATAATTAGTATACCTCATTTATGCATTATTTAATATTATAAATGGTATATTAATAGTTAAGTGAAAGGTATTTAATATTAGAATAATTATTAATATAATTGTTGTTATTATAATTATTATTAAGACATTAAATCAAAATGACTTATAGTCAAACAGTTAGAAAAGTCTTAGTTTAAGAGGAATAGATATTTAATACTTTCTTCTAATTATTAATTATTAAATTTAAAGAAACTAATTACTTCAGCAGTCCTAATTCAAGACTTCCCTACTTAAAAATTGCAGATCCCAAGTTTTGGGATCATCTATCATTCTTGGTTGTGATCATTCTCTTATGATAGTCGAAGAAAGAGTATTATGCTCCAAGAAACTGAAGCAGCCTTACTTAGAAATTCTCAGAACTGAACCAGCAGTGGATCTAGGGCCTCTACCTCTCATTGCATGTTGGAACCAAGCTCGAAGGGATCCAGATAGAACCGAGAACGGTTCAGCGGTCAAGGTTGGGAGGAACATGGTAGCCCCAAAGTCATCCAGCATAAGGCAAACATTCTAACAGGTCAGCAAGATACAACAGGCTCTACTTTAACTATTGTTGAGTGTGCAGGCTGATATAAGGAAGATTTAAAGTGCCAAGTGGTTAGGCTTCTACATGAAGGGACCATGTACTCATGCAGCCAGGTATGGTGCAGTTAATATTTCTTTTAAAAACTTAGAAAAATAGATATTACAACATTGTTTTCATTACCAATTTGTCTTCATTACCAAAAGTCGAGGTTCTGCCCAAAACTTAGTGGAGAGTCTAGCAGGGCTAGCCAAGCTATCCTTTGCTAGACAACGTATATTATCTTCTAGGTTAGGGTATTTATAATTTATTGCTTATAGGTATCTATCTTATGTCAAAATCGTATTTCTTATTCACAGTACAGGGTTCCATTTAAGCATGCTGGCTCCTTTACTTTTTTAATATCTCTGTTTCAAAACCATTATCAAATAGAAATAAAATAGACAGACATTGACACTTTCAGCAACACTACTCTTTTGAACTATCAAACATCGAATTGCAGTACCAGGAAGAAGAAACAAGTTATAGTATGGACCAGAACTTTCATTACCAATGAATTATTCAACCACTACCATGATAGCACACAGTCAACGCATTACCAAGATTTAAATGCATCAAGTAATTTCCAAGTTTCACGTTTTACCAACTTATTAACAGACTTTTCCATTCTTCACCCTAAACTTGTAAAAGCAGGAAAGATCAATGATTATCATTCTGGAAATCAAGTCTATAGCCTACAAAAACTTCTTTTGCAAACCCTTGTTCTTTACAAAGTCAAAGGAAACAGTAGCTAGGACTACCACTTTCCAAAAGAAAACGCAGAAGGGTTACACAGCTCCCCATTTAACCAACATTTTATTCAAAACATTAACAATAGCATGTAGGCGAAACTCAAAGACAAACGTAGGTCACAGTATCAAATCCCTCTAGGGTTTTCAGGTAAAAACAATGTTGGATAGACATTTTTTACATAACCATAAAACAAACCCAGCAGCTACACATTCCTCCATTATCAACGTATGTCCTGTAAACATTATTTACCTTAGAGGGTTTAAAGGGCCATGTATACAATTCATATGACTCTTTTGAGGCCCGTTGTTTCCTTTCATGATTAATAAAATCATAAGATAGGGTAGTCTGTCTTGTTTGGATTTGTGTTAACGAATTTGTTATATGCATATTTTATTTAATTCCACAGGGGTTTAAACTGTTACGTTCCACTGTATACATTTAAATATTATTTTGTGCTTTATTCAAATGTTTATCCCTATTCCTTTAATTCTGGGCGTGTAATAGAAATGCCCCTTTTCGATTTGGCTCAATGCCTCATTAGATCCATCGTTCTCTTAGCTATATTGTTTACAAATTCAATGCGTATGTTTATAATGTTTTTATTATTTGTTTTCTTAGCTTGAAAGCTTGCTTATATCTTATAGAATTAACCTCCCATTACATGGGGAAATTCGTATCAAGCGTTTGAGTGTCAACCTTTAGGTTTCAGAAACACTACGGAACCATTGATCTTCTTCTCCCGACTTGATCTTGACCTTCTGATCGCTATTCTACGAACTTTCATGTCTGTAACTTCTTAAATCAATCAGAGGATCGATCGATTCACTCTCGGTTTTGAATACAGATTCTACAATACAGATCTAAATCGATACACAGTTGAATTACTTGATTGCATTGACAAACAATCTGCACACATTTCTGGTTATTGAAAGAAAGGAAACGACACATGAATCAAATGCAGAGTTCAGACCCCCTGTTCTCCATTACATCAACAACGCATCAAACAAATCCTTTGTTTCATTAACAATGCCTCAATCTAATACAACCAAAGATTAAATAACACCTACGAGCCTGCCAGATCCAAACAAATAGGATCGGAGCTCCCAGATCTGGAAAGAATTAACAAACCCTATTCTACGACATCCTCATGTAAAATTCGAGGATATGTGTGGCAATTCGCCATTATTACAAACAATCTCAAATAACAACAAATTACAACTGACCTGAGCATTCTAGAACTATTACAAGGCAACGTAGGCTGTTACAACAGAAAATGAGACTTAGGTCGATGCTCCTACATCACAAACTTATGCATAAATATATTTAATGGTTTCTCTGTAAATGCAAGAGACTATGTATACGATTGTTGATTCATGTGTATCAATTATTTTATGGTTCTTAAATGGATTTGGTTTTGTATTTGTATATTATAGGGTGAACTATACAGCCTTGTGTTAGCCCTTTATTTGGTGTTCAAACTTATATTGTATCAAAAAATACTCTATATTTGCAAAACAAATATTGCATAAATTGTTATTTGTAATAACAATAGTTCTTATGGCCATTTAAGTCGACCCTAATTGTGTTATACTATAGAGAGAGTTTTCCTCTCTGATCTACGTAGAGCTGTCTGGGAGATCAAGTTTACTTTTGACTGTGAATCAAGTTATTTGTTAAGCATTCTAATGCGATTATGCATTACCATGAATTTATTGACCTAAGAGATTTCTTATGTTTGAACATGCGATGTTACTGTTTATATGTTGGAGGTTTAAAGAGTATATATGGTTTGAGTCCTTCTCTATCTGTTGAATACAAAGGATTACATAAGTATAATTCTATTGTGATTCGGTATACTGCTTTTATATACAATGACAACTTGTTTTTATTTGGCAACAAGTGTTGCTTTCTGATGTGAATTAATTTGTTTGAAGTTTGTTTTTAATATATTTAACATAGTAACTCAGTTTATTAATATACATTAATATTTCTTCACATGCACATAGGCATTTATGGCAATGCCAAGGGATTTCCCTTTCCCTATCGTGGTTAGGGTTATTATACATTAGCTTTCTCCTTAATGTATTTATTATTATTTCTAATATTACTTAAATAATCCCAAACTCCTTAAGGGGATAATTCTGCATAAGTAATACAAAAATGACATAGGACTAATTTATCATTACATACCAAATTTTTTGTATAAGCAAATCATCATAAATAAAATATTTCCAAGTTTATTTAGGATTATTTACTATTAGTCTTAATCCTTTTAGAAGAAAACATTCAACAGAACAATCATGAACTATTATTATTATTATAAAATCTAACTTTTAAATAAAAGAACTATCACATACTCATGTAAATAACATTAGCATTTAAAGCATATCTATCTTCCATAGCAAAGATACCTTACACCAACATTTAATTCATGTGTATGGAAAGTAAATGTCCTCACAAAATGTTCCTTAGAAGACCTCCAACTTCATAATAGAAATTTGAAAGACACTAACACTAACACTACTCTTGCGAACTCTTCCCATTCTCTAACGTTCCAATAACTATGTCGAGATTGCCTTAAGTTTAGATCAAGGTTTTATTTTTATCTTTAAGTTCTAATAACTCTGCCACGCTTGCCTAAAGTTCCAATAAAATGATTTGAGTTTATGTTATTTGTTAGAGGAAAAGCAAAGGATTTTACTTTTATCTTTTACGAATGGTATGTATGCTAAAAAGTGTAATGAATATTTAATTAAAAATTCATTTACAAATTATTATTATTATTATTGTTCAAAAAAATATAAGTAGTTAATTAAAACCATTATATTATTATTTTATTGTTTTGGAAAAATATTATTAATTTAGTCAAAACATTATATTAAAATGATAATTATGTTTTATTAATAAATTGAATATACTTTGTTAATGTAAAATCAATCATATTTCACTATTCAAAATAATCATTTGGCATTATTACAATATTTTTGAAAATATTTTTTAACATTAATGATGTATTAAAGAATACAAATTATAGCATAGTAAGAAAGTAAGATATGCATTTATGCATGTGTAGAAGTTATCTAAGATATGAATTATTAGAGAGTCTTAACAACTTTTAATACACAATTCACATTTTTAATAGACACTTTACTATATAAAACTGTTCTATTTCATATATTTTATAATGCTTTAAATAAATACAAATTATATTACAATGAACAATGCACTGGGGAGAGCGAAAACCACTAGAAACCACCAGTAGGCCCCTAAAACTTCCATAACAAAAATGTTCATTCAATGAAATTTATGTGTGGTAAGGGTCAATGCTTGCCTTACTTGTATCAATAAAAGATGATTCATAAAAATTATATAGTCAACATTATAACTATTTATTTTCATTATTCTTTCACATACTTACTTATCCAAATCAATAATCAAAACTCCCAATATTTATACAAATAAATCATCTGCAATCTCCTTGTATTTCCTTGAGGCATTCATGGGCAAGGAACTTTACAATGTTTTGTCTATTAATAGTATATTTATTAATAGTATATTGCCTCAACAAGATTGATAACAAAGTCAAATAACTATGTTAGCTCATGGTTGAAATATTACCATCTTTAACTTGAATGTCTACATGGGATTCTTACCGAGTAGTAGTGAGCTTAATTGTACCTGATGCAACCTTAAGTACATCTATATAAACATCATTTAAACAACATAAATAATGATGAAATATCTTTTACCAAACAAACATTTGACACAAGCATGCATTCATAAATGGACATCAAAATCATCCCAATCACACATGTATGAGACCATTATTCATAAACAACAAAATGTCACAACCATGCCTAAGAGAGGGATAGTATATATGCAAAGAGATGCATCAAAGGAAGGCCATTTTTAACGTGGTTCACCCAATCTAGGGATACGTCCACAAAATGTTGTATCAAATATTATTCAACCAAATCACGTTTACATCTGCAGCACAATTGTTGCATGAAAATATCACCTTCTCAAACTTCTCTTATAGAGGGCATTTTCCCGAACATCTTATGCTGACCTCAATCTACTACAGAGATCAATTCTCTAGTAAAATACTAAATTAACATGGTTCTTTCTAGTCTTTAAATCCTACATCAAATGATGACAAGTACATATACATGACCGAGTTTAGTCAAGGATCCATAGGTTACCGAGATCTCTAGCATATACTGTCTGTAATTGTTTTCATGGGTCAAAGTATTACAGAGATATATCTTCTGTCAATAAAGGAATATAAACAAAATTTACTTGGAGTTCGAGTGTTAAGCTTCCCTAGCCCTGCAGATTTGGATTGGCAGAAAAATAAGACAAACTCAAATATATATATATATATTCATATTCATAACAACCCCTTTGCGGAGCAAACAAAATACATGGCATCTATTTCCGATTCAACCACATAATAATTCTATAATATCTAACAGATTTTTTGAAAGGATTCGTATTAAGCCTACCCAAGATCCCTTTTCTGCGTAAACATAAATAGGGCATCTATTTCAGATTAACTCTCTTCACACAGGTCGCACTGCCCGACAATTTACACCACATGAACTAGGGTTACACCATAAAACAATTGTAAATATTAGCTCAATGGGATCAGGCGTAACCAGTATACGTATTAAGGAGTGCTCTACGGATTGGCAATTGTATGAATTATACAACATATAATACGCAATATATACAAATAAAAATAAACTAAAATACATTGACAAAACTGTATTGGAATCGCATAGATTGATCTAGTATATAAAACTTTGTGAATAAAATGCAACATTCAAACCAAGATAAAATTGCAAGGATCAATAGTAATAAAATTCCAGAAGTGTACCGACAAAGAGGCTTACGCCCTCATTCGTTTTCCACGATAGTGATGCCATATAACAGCAACTATGTTTTGCACAGGTTCTAACCACTAATTCGGAATTCTGTCCCACGATACAACTATATCGAATCAAATTTCTTTTACTCATAGGAACGTGATCCAACAATAATGGTCAAGAGGGATTTACGGTTTCCATTATCTTCGACACATTCATAAAATAATGATCTAATATGAATCCCGTATTCAATGGAAAAGAATCTAAGTAAGTAAAACTAGACAGATCCATCCCCAAAACGACTTCAATAATCAACTTAAACAACAATAATGGACAACATGTATTTACGACAAACACAGCTTGCTCCTAAAGTCTTTACTCTGTCTACCAGTTTATACAACATAATGTTACCCCACACTGAATTCTTAAGTCGAAATGTAGACAGGAAATAAAGTTGAAGGATCCGGTGATATTGCTAACCCACATTGCATGCACAAATCGAATTGCAGACAGGGATAGCGTTCGCACTCTATAGAGGTGTGATGTGAGCAGATATACAAGATTACAATAACTCATCGGAGATATTTCCAGCATTCAAAATCCTAAGAAAAATGAGATTACTACTGAATCTTAACCCAGCTGGATTTATTTAAATAATAACCTGGACTAAATGTTTACAACAAGAAGGAAACGATTCAGAAATCGAAAGATATCCTACACCTTACCTGTTTTATAAACTCAAACACACAGAGAGTGGTGTAGAAGAACGGCCATTTCACGCTCTTATACCTGCACCGATTTCTTGTCATATGTCGAGACTGCTCACTCAATGCCATAATTTCTATTTCTTCCACAGAGCTTTCCCCCTTCACTCCTTCTCTTATCAATGCCGAGCCTAGCTCCGGCGATCTCCTCCTCCTTCATAACTAGATCTCTATTGAAATGCCACCCCGATCCCCAGAAACAAAAATGCAGACTTCCATTCCTAAATACGCCCCCCTTTTCCATGATGAACACCATGCACATATATATATATGGTTCAATAGAATCCATCGGATTTATGGTAGTTTGCTCCCCATGACAGGTAACTCTCTCCCCTTTTTCGAGGACATGATGAGGATTGCAAGGTTAAGGTGGTAGTGCTAAGCCCTAACTGAGGTCTTACATTAAATGGAGCTTCTAGATCAATTCTCGGCTGAGTGAGTGATGGCGTAACTCAAGTAAAGATGTCTCCATTGTTGTTTGCCTAATAAAAGCTAATAGTTCCTCCTCTCAACAGCTTTGAGGTTAGCCCTACCCGCGAGTTAAACTGGAGTTGTGCCCTCGGAAGGCTTCACGCCATAACCTTGAGTTTTGAAAACTAATTTATATAATCGGAACTCTATGTTATATGTGTGTGTTTTTTTCAGTTTTTATTCCATATATGTGCATTCTTTCTTTGTCTCTAGTTAATTCTTTATACAAGTTTGTATATATATATATACATATATAAAATATAAAATCTCTTTTTCTAAATTATTTTCATATAGATAAATAACATATATATGTATATATACCTATAAGTAGGTTTGTATTCTCAATACATAACACTAAGTCATATCATAACATTCCTTACCAGGTTTGTATTTTTTTCAATGTTCTTGGGCTAAGTTTTAGATATCCTCTTAGTACTAATTATGTTTAACATATCAGTTTTAATATGCCTATTAAAACTTCAGGTTGTTAGGTGATCGTCTTTAGTTTACTCGTTTTGTAGTGTTTGGAGGCACTAAGATGACACCCGTCATCTACTCACACTTTAGTTACCAACACCTTTTCCCTAGTGGCTTCACTTGCTTCTCGCTTAGTTGCGTCTGTCTCCAATTTTACCACTTAAAAGTGAATCACAACAACACTTTCAAGGCCCACTGGTGGGGCCTTGGCCTTGAGCTCCTCACGAGGGCCATACTCATAGCTACAATATGCATTTATAAAAATTACGAAGGCTAAAAAGGAGGGATGTTACATCACACCAATAGGCCACAAAATCCATAATTATGGTAAAATTTTATGGATTGACATTGCGTTGGATTTTACAAACATTCCAATATTTTCACAGAACATGTCATCTATAGTAAGGGGATATAAACAAAGTTTTAAACAATAAAAAAGAGTGAAAACATTGAAAGGGATAGGTCAAAAAGGAAAGAATTAATGAAATAATACCTAAACCTAAAATACAAATACAAGTGATTCACATTTTTAAAACACAATTGTGGGAGACATGTGAATTGTGTATTAAAAATTTGAATTATGTACTAAGAATGTGAATTGGTTTAGGTATTTGTAGGAGACATGTACAATTTAGAAAGAATACAAATTTATAAACTTACCTAAAACTGTGCAAGTGGCCCCAACGCTCTTCCAAATAATGTCTAATTTGTGTTGTTAAGTGGGTGTTGTATTCATCTCATCGTATGTTGTCTACAACCTAAACTCCAAGACTCTAGACACGTCAATCAATGGAATGGACATATCTCCCAACATGAAATCCATGGGTATTGAAATATCCTTAGATTCCACTTTAAGAGAAATACCCTTAAGCTTGAGATGGTCCACCCCAATGTGAGAAACACTAATATCCCTAGACAAGGATTGAGATTTTGAAGTAGATTGACCTGGAGCTACCACCAAGCCAGCGCCTTTGGGAACCTATATACTTTTTTTTCGAAATTTATTCGCACAATGACATATAATATATTCATATTGGTAACATCTTACACAGTGAAACTCGATATTTATGTAATTTTAAGTTTGGGTATATGTTCTTCTCCCTACCACGAGGTCCATAGATTCATACAAACTTTGTTGAATAAAGAGCTTAACCATAATATCAACTATCTACTCGAGAGGACTCCGGAACTCACGATTAGCTACATATCTTAACTCTGAATTTGATGAGGAACCAAATGCATATTCAATCATAATGAACAGTGTCATACACTGTAATCTGAATTCTATCTCGAAAATAAACACACTTTGGAAACTGGCCTTGTATAGAACAACAAAATGTATAATGTTACAAGACAGACTCAGTTTTAACGATAGCAAACTTAACCTCAGTTATGGAGAAAGTGTGAAATATTTCATATATATTCATAACAAGTGGCAACACTGACCTTCTGGACATCACATCAATAACATTCTGCATAAAAGAACAAAATACTATCGACATGGTTATCTCAATGCCACAAAATTATAATATCATAGTGCCTTCTATTCCTAGAATCATACCTCATATCTAAATAGCTTTGCTAAACAATAAAAAGAGTAACCCCACAAAAATAAAACACTAAGCATAGTTAAGAGTAATAGTTCCAATATTATCAGAATTTCAAAATGCCAAATACAATTGTAGAATTTGCTCCAAGATCTTTACAAAAAATACTCAAGTCTTTCCTAGAAGAAGAAAGGATGAAAAACAAATTAACTCACACATAGATCCATAAAGTTTCAACAATTATAAAAATTCACATATAGTTTTATAAAGCAAAATGGAAGATATGATAAGTCAAAATCATTGTTAAGTCAAGGGTCATTGCCTTAAATTTTGAAAACATATAAAGATAAAATATTTGATCATATGATCTTGACATCAACTCTAAATGACCACTGGCATAGACGAAAGCAAGTTCTCCATCTTCAACAATACCATTTTACTTGATTGAGAACCTTCCAACACATTTAGCCTTGATTTCTAAATCTCGTTGACATGAGTTTGACATCATGAATGACACATGAATTTACATCAACCCATGTACCTTTAACAATCAGAATCTCAGATCAGCATGTGAAATCCAAATATGTATTGAAATTCGATTAAAAATCATAAGATGGATGGTTACGCTAGCACGGTATCTATCTTGAAAGATGAAATATGACTACAAAAGATGAATGGTCAAAGAAACTTACACTAAAAATTAGGTGGAAAAAATTAGGTTATTTTATCCCAAAATTCACCTTTCAAGCCATTCACTGCACCTTAGGTCAAAAAGTATAAAATCAAGATGACATTGGTACATTCAAAGGAAAAAAAACACATTACTAGAAAATAAATCTCTAGAGCAAAAAAAATTCAAATGGACTCAAGGAGGAAAGCTACATTGAAAGACATTAAAAAACACATGATTTCTAGAAATGAAATATGCACCTAAACTACATTTCCAATTGATATACTCACATAAAATGTAGAAAGAGTAATTTTTCATTACCTCAATTCCATTAACAATTTGAATATCCATTAACCAACCAAGAACATGAGCAACATGAAAACCCTTCAATAGAGCACTAGCATCAACCATCCTACTTCCATATTGAGTATCTTTTGTCCATCAAACTCAATACCTCGTGCGCTTGTCTCTTGATTTTCCCTCTGCCTCCCCTCCATCAGTTCTACATCAAATGTAATAAAATATACCTTAAATATTTGTTTTTTTTTTCCTTGGAAAAAGTCATAATTTTATTTCAAAAAAATGATCAAAATTACATTCTGCACATGTAATAGAATCACTGAGATCCCTACATTGTCACATATTTTCTGTCCCATATTAACATCAGGTATAATGCCCCATACAAAAACATATAAACGGCTGTCTTCAGCCCTCATATAACCAATTTCATCTACACAAATACAAAAATAGTTTCAGTGGAAACGGCTGTCTTCAGCCCACATATTTTCGATATCATCATCACAAATTATCAAAGATTAAGCTGGTGTCCATCACCGGTCTATGAAATCTTCTACATACAGCCCGCCAATAGCCGAATACATCTCAACATACTATAACAGTAAACTAGTCCATCACTGGTCATATAAATGCTAAGCTAATGCTCAATTCTGTGCCTCAATAACTTCATGAAATGGTCTATGATAATAGCTGTAAGTGCCCCCCGTTGAGTGAATGGTAATCCGCCATGTTCCAAATGCCAATTGGTGCTACGTCGCTTCTTTGGAGAGCTGATCGGCCATCCCATTCCTCTCCCTGTAAATATGTGTAAAAGTAATATGGTTAAATGACATCTTTAACCGGATTACCTCCTCCAGGATTGGTAATAGTACCATCACATGACACTGTGTTATCTCCTTTGCCCAATCGATAACTAACATGGAGTCGCCAAAAATATGAAGAGTAAGACATCCTTGTTCAAGAGAAAATAACATCAACAGCCGAAGAGACATAAATTCAGCATAGTTATTTGATCCCCTCCCCAAACCAGCCACGATATGATAGTACTGGGTCTCAGATTTATATAGTACTCCCCCCCCCTCCACACACCATTTGATGATCAAGTGAAGATCCATCAAAATAATCCCACGGCCTGGATTTATCAATCAATTCCACGCTCACAGGTCGAATACTAATCGCTTTTACAGGTGTCTTGAAGTGTTTGATAACTGCCACCACTTGTGCCACTATAATCTCCATCGGAACCCTGCAATCCTGAAAAATGATCTTATTTATGGTAATCCTAATACCCCATGCAAAAATACAAGGGGAAGCCCGGATGGAAGATGTCTTTTGTAATGTCCACCACAATTGGAGCGCTTCATGGGCACTCTCCCCCCACCATCTCACATTGATATCCAGATATTTGCAAATATCAGCCCAAACTGCCTGAGTAAACGGACAATGTACAAATAGATGAGAAATGGTCTCTTCTGCATCCCTACATAGTGGATAGAACCCCGGTCCCTGGATGAAACATTTTTGCATGATGTCCCAGGTTGGAGCCTTATTTTCCAGAATAGCCCAGAAGAGCTATTTTGCTTTACCCGGACACTTTAACTTCCACAGATATTTCCATCACCACACCAATTCCCTATTATGTACTTCCACATTCAGCTGTATATATCCATTCTTTGGGGAGTATATTCCTAAAGGATGGTGATCCCAGATAAGTTCATCAATCCTATTGGTCAGTCGTATATTCGAATGTCTTAAAATCCTGAGAAAATCCTCCCAAGCTCCTTGCATATCTTCAGGAATCTCAAGACGCTGTGCAGAAATCCACCTCTGTTGCCAAATAGTAGATGATCCAAAGTCCTCTAAGTCTGCCAGAAAATGACATCCTCTATCTGTCAAATATGTCCTCAATTCCACAGGAAGGACATGACCACCCCTACAGCCAACCCATGGGTCCGGTCCAATACGAATTAGACGCCCATTTCCAATTCTCCACACTAATCCAAAGCCAACCAAATGAAAATGCTGCACCACCGCTTTCCAGACCACAGAGCAATTTGCCCTCAACTTATTGCCCAGCCTGATCCATTCGAGTAGAGTTAGAGGTGCAATATATTTATGATATACCACTCTTGTCCAGATACTATGTGTATGGATAAGTCGCCACGACACCTTGGCCCCCAAGGCTTTTGCAAACAAAAAAATATTCTTTAACCCCCATCCTCCCAATGCTTTTGGGACCACTATTTTTCCCCATCTGACCCACACCAAAGCTCGGTTATCACCCTTACCCTTCCAAAGAAAGGCAAAACACAGCCTTCGGATCTGCTCCAAGACTCCCTTGGGAATCCAAGTTAGAGACATCCAATACACTGGAATTGCTTCCAAAACTGATTTGACCAGAACAAGCCTTCCTGCCCGAGAGAGCCATTTATGACTCCATCCATGAAGGAGTTGTTCTAATTTTGCTAATAACCAGTGCCAATCAGTCTTCAAATAAGAATTTGGTTTCAAGTGAAATCCAAGATACTTTAATCCATCATCAATATCCAAAATCCTGTAAGGTAGTCTGATAGTTATTCTAAGAATCTCCTGCTTGATTAAATGCGAGCATGTGATTGTAGATTTGTCAATATTTACTAACATACCCGCTGCAGCTTGCACTAAATTGAGACCTTCAACCACCTTATCAATATCATGTCGTGTGCCATCACAAAATATCAGAATGTCATCAACAAATAGGAGATGTGTAATAAACAATACCTAAGAAATGGAAATGCCTCGAAAGGAGCCATCAGCTTTTGCTTTCAGAATAAAACGATTGAGGCCTTCAGCAACAAGGAGAAACAACAGCAGAGAGAGGGGGCATCCCTTTCGAAGGCCCCTTCCAGCTTGGAAGAATGGACAAGCAGATCCATTGATCAGTACAGCAAAGTTCACCGTAGTGATGCAGGCCATAATCCATCTAATAAATTCGTAGCAGAAACCCAGGTGAGTTAGAAGCATCCGGATATAGAGCCAACTAACCCTATCAAATGCTTTTGAGAGATCAATCTTAATCACAGCACCCTTCTGCTTATGCACTTTCAGAGTGTGTAATCCTTCCTGGGTGACTCTGATGGCCTCATGAATTTGGCAACCCTCCAAGAAGCCAAATTGCTCACAAGAAATATGCTTAGAAAATATATTCTTGAGTCTCCTCGCCATAACGTTAGCGATGATCTTATAGATACAATTGCAGAGAGAGATAGGTCTGAATTCATCAAAACTGTCAGGCTTGTCAGTTTTCGGTATAAGAGCTATAAAGGTCGAGTTGAAGGGGCCATGGATAAACCCAGCCTTTCGCGATTCTTCCACCACATTCAATAATTCCTCCCCGAAGAAATCATAGAATCCTAATAAGAATTCAATAGGCCAGCCATCAGGCCCCGGGCTTTTATCTTTCTGAAAGGAGTTCATTACCATCGAGAGCTCCATCGGCAACACCTCGTCCATCAACAGTTGATTATCATCCTCCCCCACAAAACGAGGGAAAAGCTGAGCCACCCGAATAACCTCTGCAATAGAGGCCCCAGGTTGAGTAGTGAATAAATCTCCAAAGTGACTAACTCCCAGATCCGCCAATCCATCAAAGTTGGAGACCGGTTCCCCATCAGCTGAAGATAGTTCCCAAATAGAGTTTGTGAATTTTCTCCCCTTAGCATATGCTTGAAAATATTTTCTGTGCTCATCACCGCACTAAAGCCAAATCGCCCTGCTTTTCATTCTCCACATCTCTTCTCTCTCATAGAGAATCACATTCCTACGGCATTCCCACTCCATCATCTCTGCTTTTTGCTGTTCATCCAGATAACCCAATCCCTGACCATGAAGAAGCCTATCAATATTCAGCTCAGCAGCCCGCAAATCCTGATCATCTATCACCCTTTTATCATGAGCCCATTGAATAGTGGCCTCTTTAATATGCTTAAGATTATGATGAAAGTGTGCACCCGCATGCTCTTGAGAATCATGAGGTCGATGAACCCACAGATCCTGAACCAACTTAAGAAATGCCTCCTCCTTCAGCCAGCTAGGATTGAATTTGAAAGGACTGGGAGGTTTATTCCTTCTACCTCTTAACTCCAGAAAAATGGGGCAGTGGTCAGATACCCCTCCTGTCCCTACCCACTGCCTGACAACATCAACCCCCAGTGCCAACACATCAGCCACCAGAAACTGATCCAACCTCTTAGCCACCCTCTGATCCCCTGCTCTCTTATTCCTTCAGGTTGGAGTGAGTTTGGATGGTAGAATGTCTAGAAGTTCCTTCCTGGAAAAGGCCTGAATGAAAAAATTGGCTAATGTATCCGGAGTAGCCCGAGGCCCCCACACTTCAGAAGACCCCAAAGAAAGGTTGAGATCCCCACCCAATATTACATCCCTTCCTCCAAATAGATCCATACTAAACAATGAGTCCCAGAATTCAACCCTGTTAATATAGGGCCCGTAAATATTGAGCACCGTGAGCATCCTACCTATCTCAGCATCCCAAACTTCCAAACCAATACCAGAAGGGATACCCCAAGAACTAGCATATCTACAGCTCTTCACCTTCCATCCTGAGGCCAGCCCGCCTGAGCACCCCCGTGCATTCACTCCAACAAACTTCCAACCGGGAAGCAATGTTTCTAAAGCCTGAACTACATCCCCACTACTACCCATACTTTCTTGCAACAGTATAACATCCGGCTGATTTAAGTCCACCAACCTCCTAAGGGGCGATTTTTTAATGGGACTCGCCAACCCACGACAGTTGAAGGACAATATTTTCATAAGAAACCCCGTTCCAGGGCTTTCGCATCTCTAAGTGCCCACTCGATAGAAGATTGTGTACCCATCATTAAATCAACTTTATCCCTATCTTGTGCTTTGGACAGATGTGATTTAAGGCCCCGTCCTCTCCCCCCAACACTATAAGCCAGTTCAGGAAGGCCCTTCCCCCCCGTCCCATCTACAGAAATCTCCCTATTTCTAAGTGCATAGCGAATACTGCGACCCTCAGAACCAGAAGAGTAATGGGTAGATGCAATGGTTGGCGTGAAAACACTATCCACATCAGGCAACATACAAGGAACAGTACTTGGGAAGACAGTACAGGCTAGTGGAGGAGACCCAATACAATCTCCCCCTAAATCATTAGAGACTGCAATAAAATCAGGAGAAGAGAAATGAGACAAACCCAATGGATTCGCAGATAAGCCCCGTCGATTACTGAACAACTCCTGAATCATACTGGAGGTGGCCCGAGTCAATGGAGTCGCTGTACACATCGATGCCCCCACCGCAACCAGATCTGCACTCCCAATAATCTCCGTTCTTTTGTTCACCAAAGGTGTCAAATATGCCTCTGGTTCATGCATCCCACGGTTGTCGGATGGTACCACAGTATCGAAATTCACCCCTCTGTCAAAAGCAGGCCCACAACCATCAGCCACCACCGCCGGAGAGTTCACCGTCAACTCATGATCAGCACAATCTTCGGCATCCTCATCTACCAATGACTTACTAGCCTGAAACCATAAAGGGCAACCGGCTACCATATGTCCATGAGTGTGGCAGCGGTGACACCTAAACGGCACACCCACATAATCCAGTATTTGAACGAAGCCCCCATCCTTGGATTGAACATTTATCTCCGCAGAGAGCCCCAGCCTTAGGTCAATTTTAACCAAGATCTTTGCCACCGTGTATACGCCAGTCGCATTATGGGAGTAATCAGAGCACACATATTCACCAAGATAATTCCCAATCTCAGCAAACCGAGTTTCATTCCACAAATGCATGGGGAATCCAGGGAGCTTCACCCACAGTGGTTCATGTGCAATTTTCTCCGATTTTGAGTCAAAGAAGGGAGACCAACGTTTCAGAATGATAAGGACGCCCAGCATCGACCAATGTCAACTTAACACAGCATCAACCTCCCCTTTGTGCATTAGAATGAAGGAAAACCAACCTTTCGTCAATACCCGGATCTCAGGGGCAGTTGACACTAAGTCCTTCCAGTGCTCAGCCGCCCATCGCTGAAGGAATCCGCGCCCAAATCCTTTGCCTTGAGCATGTCCAACCACAGCTGTGAGTGAGAAATCCTCTGCCTCTTCCATCGTAACATCCACCCCCAGCACTAACTTGTCCCTTCACTTCCGTTCTTTAACCTTCTTAGCAGTATTTTTATGTGAGTCTGCATTCTCAGAAACCCCTGAACGAGGAGCAAGTAGGGAGTCGACTTTAGGAAAAAAATCTCCACCGCCTGCGGCAGCCGCATCAAGTCCACTAGAAGGAATAGCTCTGGGTATTACCGACCCTCCACAACCCTGCCCCAGGTCAGATCCGCGAATATCCCTGTCAGAAGTGGGTTGCATAACCCCAGACCCAGTCAACGCAGCAGTGACTACTCCATCATCAACTATTTCTCGATCAAAGTCCCCGTCTAAGGTGTACTCCACGTCCTCCGCCATGCCACCCCAGACGTTTCAACAAGTCAGCCAGATCACCAAACCCAAGCACAATACAGGCAACAACAACACTGACAGGACAGAGACCCCAGAATAAAAAAACCCCAAATGGGAGGGACCGGCCCTCAATCCGCAATACCAAGATATCAACAATCCACACCACTTTGTCCTCAGTTCCCCACGCAGCCCCGAAAATCCCAACACACATCCACGGCAAGAAGACCATCCACCTGCAAATCCCCTCAATCACTGCACACATCTCCAAGCATCAAACCAAATATCCTCTCGTCCAGCCATCACCAGTGTATAGAAGCCCACGAACTATCTCCATATCTCAGATACCCATCGTTCCCCAAGCCACCGACGCCCAAGGCGTAGAATCCCACGATCTCCAGACAAATTCTGGCAATTAGGAATTAGTATGCTGTAATTATTGTATGATCCTGAACCTTCTTTCCTGAATCCATAATCATAGTTAAATTCAGTTTGAACGCGATCCACCACCACTCACCATTCCCAAATCAATAGAATCAATGCACAGAGCCCAGCGTGTTCCTGAATAAACCCTGCTGGATCGAAATCTCTCTATGTGAAGGTCGCATATCCCTCCTGTTAGGGATTTAACGGTTTCTTGGAGCCAATTTCTTCCGAAGCGTAGTCCTTTAAATATTTGTATTACCATATAACATAATTAAACCCCTTGGCCCCTTAATAAAGGGCAATATATTTTCGCATTTCCATATCATAGTTTATTCCCCAATATGAATGGACGTGATAGGATATTTCCTACCAATTGACCCCTGTGACTCATAACAAGTTTTCAGCAAATATACTGTCACACCAACATACAACTTCATGTTTGATTACATAATACCACTAATAAGCCATAAATTATTTGAAATATCCAACAATAATGCAAGCAACGACACTTTCAATCGAGCTTATCCTACTTGTAAATAGGTATATGTTCCCATGCAAGATTTATAAAGATCCTTAGATGTATAACCGAAGGTTTCCTATCACTCCATTTACTAATAGGGGTCACATTTTACACTTATTTTGTTGGAACTCTATTTTGAATATAGTTTGAGTAGGCTACTGCTTCTGCCAAAAACTTTTTGGCATATCTTTTTCTTGAACAAAATATCCATCCATCTTGCTTAAAAAAAAATTCTTTCTTTCTACAACTCCATAATGATACTTAGGAGTAAATGACACTAAAATTTTCTTCCAAATGTCCTTCCAAGCAATGTGAGATTCAAAGGCACCTCACATTCTCATCCATTATCAAACTCGAACATTTTTTTTTGTGAGCTAGAATCCACAGAGTTTCGAACCAGTGACCTAGATCACATAATGAGTCCAACTTTTAAGTGATTCCAACCTTGTACATTTCACGAACCCAAGGAAGGAGAGGTTCGGCTCCATAAGGATCTTTCAATGTTTAATTTCATGAGTCCAAAGAAGGGAAACTCGATGATTTTTCATGTTTAGAGAGTCTAAAATAACCTAAAGAAAACTCCAAAGTATGACTTTTTAGTAAAAGTTGGTCCCTGGACCCGAAAAAGTATAATAATATCCAAAAGAACTCTCCTTGTCATGATTGACTGTAATACCCCTAGACCCTTAGTTAAAGTTTAAATACTTTGTAATATTTTTTTTAATTATTGTTGAACAATTATTTGACCAAGTGTGTTCAAATACACATGTTTGAGAATATTTTTATTATTTTATTATTTAATAAATAAAACAAGAGAATCCAATCTGAAGTAGTTGTTGAAAGAGTGTTTGCTGGCCCACAAGGAGGAATGACATGTGTTGGGATGACTGACCATAGTGGTGAAAACCACTAATTAATATCTCAACAGATGCAGGAGGCATCATCCCTTTTTTAAGGTCTGAACTCCAGGTGGAGGTTCTAGAGCAGGAGGCTCATTATAGACCTAAGTCCTAGGCAATGCTTTATTAAGCTATTCCCATCAGACAAACAGGAGGTTTGGATGGAAGAGGGAAATTATTTTGTTTGGATGAGAACTAAGTGATAGTTCAGGTTGCCTTTGGTTTTCTTCATCCTTGTGGTTCAACAAACATGCTCGGGGGTTTCAGTATCAACAAGTTGGTTGTTCTAGAATATTGGTTGGGAGGAATGACGAACTTCAGATTGGATTCAGTCTGTTCCTTTGGTCAGGTTCTACTACTGTTTATTAGTACTATGTATTCTATTCTCTATATGTTCAAGTAATTACTGTGTATATTTTATGGTTAATAATGAACTGTGTTTTATATTGTTTTTATATTCGTCTAATGATTTTATGGTTGAGATTTATATACTATGTTTTTACTATCTACGTTCTACTCATTTTTATTCAGATAGAAGTAATGCTTATAAAATCTGAAAGTATCACATTCTGATTTATTATCAATGTTATTTACATCTATGAATTTTATTATATTATTGTAGATAGAATGTTTATATACAGCATTATAACTCTGTCTTATAATCATTTTGTATAGTTAAACTGAACTGGGTTTTGATCTAAATTTTATATGAACATCTAGTATGGAAGTGGAGTATATATATAGATATAGATATATAGATATATATATAAATGAAGCTGTATAAATATATATAAACATTTCCTTTATCTTCAACACATTAACATTAGCAAGTTGATAACCAAGCAAACGATACATAGATCCAAGAGTTTTGATCTAAGTTCATGGACAAGCAAATATAACGAAAAAATATTCAAAGAATATAACACATATATGTACACAGAGCCACGATTTTATCTATGTGGTTGAACATGGGTTAAACAGAGTCATATGACTCATAGCTTCATTCGGTATACGATTTCGTTACCATCGTAAAGGTCCTTAATCGAACCAAGCCATGAGGTTGTTCGAATAGTAACTAGGTTATATTATAATGCAACACGATTTCTTTATATTTAACCAACAGCATGAAATGACAACATAGAGCCGAGAAGCTCGACATAAATTTATGGATAAAAAGATATGTAAACATGCAAGTAAAACATTTACGTTTTCATCTAGGTAGATATCCATGACACCATCGTTGCTAGGGGTAAATACAAAGCCGTAAGGCTTGTCCCATTTAACAGGTTAGGTCACTGACTATAAATAAGTCTTGCGACCTTAATAATACTCAGGTCTACGAATAAAGCATTCATATAATACAAGAAATAACAAAGTAATCACAGATCCTCAAGGCCACATAAAATAACAATCGAAATACATAAAGAAGAATGCAATAATTCATTAATAATAGAGCCGAATGGCCTTCGCATAATCAACATAGGGTTTGAATGCCGAAAAGCACTAAATCTTTATAGACACATCGCATTCAGACAACAAAGATTTACAAATTGATAAACACCGAACTTAAATATATATATATATATATATATATATTACAGAGCTACATGGCTCTCGAGGCTTTCATATAAACATTTTTACAGAGATGAAAGACTTATAAACCAAACTCCTACAAGCTTTCATCAACACAGTTAGAATAAGCGGACAAGCATCCTGTAATTGACCAGTTAATAAATAAATAACGAAGCCGACTAGTTCGATGTAATATCCCAAATTTTGGACTGACTATTTTTATGATGTTATATTGGGCCACGGCCCCAGCACATATGTTTATTCTGAGTATGGGGCATATGCCCTAGCACCTGTGACTTATTCTTTTATATTGACTTATTGGGCATGGACCCTGACTGACTCCTTTATTTGAATGTATACTGGGAAAGGAGGCCCTAATGTTTTGATGATGTGTTTTTTATTAGATATGGGTACAAACCCTAATATACTGAGATGATCTTGTGTTACTTACTGTGTAGAGTAATGACTTCTAAATGTTTTGATCTATGAGTGTTTTGAGCGTGGAATCAGAAACACACATATTACCTACGTACTGGGAAAAATCCCCGACGTACCTGGAACAATGTTTATGTACTGGGAGTAAGCCCTGAGGTACATTGAGTGTTGGGCATAAGCCTTGGAACACTCCAAGCTTGATAAATGAATACCGGATATGAGGAAACATAAATATTCTAGATGTGCCTCACAACCACATTCTAGCACTAGTGTTGAGCAAAGGCTCTGGAATTGCACTAGAGTAACGCCCATGTGAGAGTGTTGAGTTAAAATGCTCTAAAGAGCACTTGGGGTTACGGAATCTCAAAGTGTTGAGGTGGAAAGACTCTGAAGAGCACTTTTATCACATCTATTTAATTTGGTTAAATGATTCATCTTTTATCTATCATCACCTACTGTGGGAGCTACCATGTTAAACGAGGGAAACAACATTCAAGAGAGAGACTAGAAGTGCATAACCAAGCCACCGAAAGACCGTCCAAAGAAGTGGACCCTATCCCTAATTTGTTAAACAAAAGTATCTTGTGAAGAAACAATATTTATTATTATTATTAAGAATTTAATTAAATAGTGATGTGATTAATTATTTATAAAAGACCTTTTACAAGCACATAGTTGTGCTTAATGAAGTGCCACTTTATTTTGAAATATTAATGAAGTATTAATATTTAGTGGGAAGCCACCCTCGCAAGTAGTATTAATAGTACATTAATACTTGGGTAAAGAAAATACTATTATGATAACTATGATTATTATTATCATTATTTATTATTAATATAAATAATGTATTAACAA
Organism: Larix kaempferi; assembly: GCA_027924585.1. Taxonomy (NCBI): domain Eukaryota; kingdom Viridiplantae; phylum Streptophyta; class Pinopsida; order Pinales; family Pinaceae; genus Larix; species Larix kaempferi. The sequence continues at coordinate 2,379,658 of BSBM01000519.1, forward strand.
TTGAGTGGAGGTATAATTATTATGATAACTAGTGTTATTATAATTATTATGAAAAGTTTAAATTAATCACTCATAACTAAAACAAAGGAAGAGTCCTAGTTCAAGGAGAACTAGTTAGTAATTAATTTCTTCTATTTAAATATTAAATACTTATTTTAAAGAAGTTGTTGTTCCAACAGTCCTAATTCACGACTCCCCTACTCAAAGAGGGGAAATCCCAAGTTGTGGGGATCATCTTCTTTTATTATCATTCTCTTATGGTAATAAGAGTAAATACATTCTGCTCCAAGAAACTGAAGCAACCTCACCTCAAAATTTCCAGATATGAACTAGAAGTGGACCTAGGACTTCTCTCTTTCTCATTGCATGTTGGGATCAAGCTCAGGGGGATCCAGATAGAACCAGGAACGGTTCAGGGGTCAAGGTCATCCAGCTGCAGACAATTGCCCTAATAGGTTAGCTAGACACAACATGTTTGGCATTAACCATTATTGACTGTGCAAGTCACTATAGAAAGGAGTCAAGTGCCAAGCAGCTAGGGTTCCACAGGAAAAGACCAAGTACTCAAGCAGCCAGGTATGGAGCATTTAATATTTCAAATTTTCAGTATAATAAAGTTGGTATATCTACCATTAAAATTTGTTACTACAGCATTATTGTCATTACCCATGATATCAAATTCAAGATTCTGCCCAGAATCAGTGGAGAGTCTAGCAGGCCTAGCAAAGCTAGTCTTTGCTAGACAACTTATATATATATTTCTGTCGAAACATATTCTCTTAGTATATGTTAAATTGTTTAATTCATATCCCATTATTTGTAGGGCAGGTTCACTAATACTTGATAGATCTTTTACTTTCCCACTCTGTACTTACGGAAAACGTTACCAAGATTTTCTTTTATCGAAGTTTTCCCTCTAACCTTTTGCTATGTTTTCAAACAACAGTCCACTCATCAAATAGAAGAATGCATCAGGTATTTCCAGAAAGCTATGATTTCAAAGCATAGACTTAGACATTGCATTTTACATCTGACTTTTACTCTTTTAAAACCCCAACGTTATCATTTCAAGAAACAAGACCACACAAGCAAAAACAACATTTCACTTATCATTATTTTACAATCCTCTAAACACATCGAAATTCTAGCCAAGAGATCTAAACCCATAATCAACTTTTGGAATGATCCTGCTATATTACAACACAACCCACAGCGTAGTATTTACAGTCAGTCTTTGTCCATTTCAAAAGCAACGTTTAAACAACTAGGGTCACATCCTCATTTAAAAATGCATGACCTTTATTTGAAATCAAATTTTCCAATCGAGAAACATGAGCGAATATTACTTCTCCACATATAACCAAAACATTACGATTTCTGGTAGCAATAGTAATCAAACTTCCAATTAAATACAAATGCAGGTTAAGGGATTGAATCCTCTATAAATTTCATCAGACCCTTTCTATTTTCACAAACACCAGAAAATGCATCGAGACAAGCCAAGAAACTAAATCTTTTCAGGTACACAAACAATTATACTCAGGGTTACGCTTTCTCATACAAACGCAGTCACTTTTAAGTAAGCTAGGTTTGTTTTAGACTGAGACTTTATTGATCCATTCATCAGACACTTCCATTTCAACACATAGACATCAAACCAAGAAAACCATAGGGTGGAGCAGCATTAAACATAAAACGTAGAAATTTTACACAGTCCCTACATAGGGTTAAATACAAATCCCACTAGAAAACGCAGAGAGAAATCACAGGAAACTATCACACAAGGAAATCATCCAGTTACAAGAGAGAAGAGCAGGAGGAACACAAACCAGATTCAATGGAAGAGGACTGTAAGAGCTCTTCCAATGACGATGGTTCACCACCTCCTTGCAAGAAAAGGAGGAAGAGTGATGACAGTCTGCTAGGGGAGTTTAGGAAGACAAGAGCCCCAACTTATGACGGAGAAATCAACTCTAGGGAGAAGGCTGAAGAGTGGCTGCTAGGAATGAACAAATACTTCAAATTTCATAATTACTCCAGCGAAATGCAAGCCTGACTCGCCATATACAACCTAAATGGTAAAGCTGCCAAATGGTGGCGGGACTTGAAACACACCAAAGGACAAGAATTAAGAGACATAACTTGGGATACTTTCAGCAGAATATTCCATGACAAGTATATGTCTGAAAGATTCTTTGACAAGAAAATAAAAGAATTCCATGAGTTAAAGATGGGCTCCCTGACTATGGAAGCTTTCATAAACCGATTCTTATACTTTCTACACTATGTTCCTTACATCAAAGACGAAAAGGTCAAAATACAATAGTTCTTGGGAGGGCTGCCACCAAACTTTAGAGAAAAGATAGAGTTTGACATGCCCAAAACCCTTGATGTGACCTTACATAAAGCAAGGTTGTGCTACGAGCATGGATAGCCAAGAAATGACAACATCAACCGAAACAGAGATAGGTTCAGAACCTTCTCGGATAACCGCAAACCAGGTTTCATACCTTCACCCTTCTGAAAACACAACAACAGTTTTCCACCTAACAGAGGCTTCAACCGACCTCAAGCATGGCCAAGTGCACCCCCACCACCTGTCAACAGGCCAGCTTTCAATAAAGGGACCAAAGCTGTCCCACCAAGCGTTTCTTGCTGGAAATGCCAAGGGCCCCACTACTACAGAGACTGCCCCAGCAAAACAGAAGGAGTTTTAGACAACATCCAAACAAAGTCTACCGTGGGGGACATGGCAAAGACACCTAGGATTTATGCCTCTCTTGATGGCCGGCAGGCAGATCACCAAGCCACCATGGTGGAAATTGAGGGTAAGATCTCTAACGCTGTCGTTTCAGTTCTAATAGATCCCGGCACTTGCCGAAGTTATATCTCCCCTAAGTTAGTAAACACTTGCAAGTTGGACCGAGAACCTCACAAGAAACCATGGCTGGTACAACTAGCCACTAGTCTCAAACGAAAGGTCTCTGAGTTAGTTAAGACTTGTGAGATAGACTTAAATGGGTTCCAAACTAAGATAGATTTAAATATTCTACCCCTAGGGTCGTACAATGCACTCCTCGACATGGATTGGTTAGAAGAACACCATGTCCTACTAGACTATTTAAACAAATCCTTACTCTGCAGGGATGACCAAGGGAATCAGAAGACGATTCAGGGTATCCCTAAGAAGGTGTCGGTACGACATATCTCCACCTTACAAGCAAAGAAATGTATCAGAAAGGGTTTCAAACACTTTTCCGTCAATATTCAAAACATAGAAACTGATAGGGAACAGAAGATCGAAGACTTTCCAGTCCTCGTAGAATTCAAGGATGTATTTCCCGAAGAAATACCAAGATTACCGCCTAAACGAGACTTAGATTTCTCCATTGAACTAACACTTGGGTCAGTACCAGCTTCTAAAGCCCTGTACCACATGAGCACACCAGAATTGGTGGAGCTCAAACTTCAGTTACAAGAACTAATTGACAAAGGGTACATTCGACCTAGTGTGTCCCCTTGGGGTGCACCGATACTCTTCGTCAAGAAGAAAGATGGCACGATGCGGATGTGCATTGATTACCGCCAACTCAACAAGATAACTATTAAGAACCGATACCCACTCCCTAGGATCGACGACTTGTTTGACCAAGTCAAAGGAGCAAAGATTTTCTTGAAGATTGACTTACGATCCGGATACCATCACGTAAGGATCCGTGATGAGGATATCAACAAGACTGCATTTCGAACCCGTTACGGCCACTACGAGTTCATAGTGATGCCCTTTGGGTTGACGAATGCACCGGCCAACTTTATGTGCATGATGAAGAGTGATCGTTATTATATGGAAATCCTCGCAAAGATCCAGGAAGACAAACTTTTCCAACAGCAGAAAGAATATAAGATAGATGAAACAGGACTACTGTGGTCAAAAGACCGACTTTACGTCCCAGAAAGTGGAGACATTAGATCAAACATTCTCACCGAGTTTCACCAGAAACCTTATTTAGGACACCCTGGATATCAAAAGATGATATCGGCTGTAAAGAAACATTACTTCTAGCCTAAAATGAAAACTGACATCACAATGTTCATCGCGAAATGTCAAGAGTGCCAATTGGTCAAAGCAGAACACCAACACCTCTCCGGATTACTTCAACCCTTACCCATTCCAGAATGGAAATGGGAGGTAATAAGTATGGAATTCATTACGGGCTTACCCAAGAGTAAGAAACTGAACGACTCTATCTTTGTAGTGGTAGACAAGCTGTCTAAAGCAACCCACTTTATACCGGTAAAATCCACCTACAAAGCAGTTCACATCGCGGAAATATTCTTAAAATAAATCTTTCGATTGCACGGGATACCCAAAGCAATCATTTCTGATCGAGACACGAAGTTCACTAGTAACTTCTGGAGAGCATTGTTCTCCGGTTTAGAGACCCAGTTACAATTCAGCACCACGTACCATCCCCGGACTGACGGACAAATAGAACAAGTAAACCAGATCCTCGAGGACATGTTGAGGATGTATGTCATGAACAACCTCACAAAGTGGGAAGAGTATTTGCACCTCGTAGAGTTTGCATACAACAATGGTTATCAAACCTCAGCCAAAATAAGTCCTTTCAAAGTACTCTATGGCAGGAAATGTCAAACCCCTGTGACTTGGGATAGTCCAGTAAACAGACTTATGGTAGGACCCAACCTATTAAAGGACTTGGAATAGCTAGTCCATAAGGTACAACTGAATTTAAAACAAGCACAAGACCGCCAAAAGAGTTATGTCGACAAGAAAAAAAAAGACAAAGACTACCAAGTCGGCGAACATGTGTTCCTAAAGATAAAAGAGAAACGAAGCCCATTGAGCTTAGGACGTTGTGGGAAGCTAGCCCCAAGATTTTGTGGACCTTTTGAAATACTGGCCAAGAAGGGCCCAATAGCTTATGAGCTAGCCTTACCCGCTCATATAAAAGTTCATAATTTTTTTCATGCTTCACTACTAAAGAAATATGTATACGATACTAAACATGTTATTGATTGGTCCTTATTATAGGTGGAGCCCGAAGGGGAGTTCACGCCAGAACCCCTCCATATCCTGGACAAGAGAGAGGTCCAACTTAGGAGGAGGACCATTACTCAGCTGAAAGTGCAATGGAGGCACTTTGGACCAGATGAGGCTACGTGGGAGAACGAGGCCACCATGAAAGAGGCATACCCCGCCTTGGTTCATGACTTCATTCCTAGTCCCTGGAAACACCGGGACGGTGTTGTTCTAAGTGGCGAGGGATGTAATATCCCGAATTTTGGACTAACTATTTTTATGATGTTATATTGGGCCACGACCCCAACACATATGTTTATTCTGAGTATGGGGCATAAGCCCTAGCACCTATGACTTATTCTTTTATATTGACTTATTGGGCATGGACCCTGACTGACTCCTTTATTTGAATGTATACTGGGCAAGGAGGCCCTAATGTTTTGATGATGTGTTTTTTATTAGATATGGGTACAAACCCTAATATACTGAGATGATCTTGTGTTACTTACTGTGCAGAGTAATGACTTCTAAATGATTTTATCTATGAGTGTGTTGAGCGTGGACTCAGAAACACACATATTACCTACGTACTGGGCAAAAGCCCCAACGTACCTGGAAGAATGTTTATGTACTGGGAGTAAGCCCTAAGGTACATTGAGTGTTGGGCATAAGCCTTGGAACACTCCAAGCTTGATAAATGAATACCGGATTCAAGGAAACATAAATATTCTAGATGTGCCTCACAACCACATTCTAGCACTAGTGTTGAGCAGAGGCTTTGGAATTGCACTAGAGTAACGCCCATGTGAGAGTGTTGAGTTAAAAGGCTCTGAAGATCACTCGAGGTTACGGAATCTCAAAGTGTTGAGTCGGAAAGACTCTGAAGAGCACTTTTACCACATCCATTTAATTTGGTTAAATGATTCATCTTTTATCTATCATCACCTACTGCGGGAGCTACCATGCTAAATGAGGGAATCCGACATGCAAGTGAGAGACTAGAAGTGCCTAACCAAGCCACCGAAAGACCGTCCAAAGAAGTGGACCCTATCCCTAATTTTTTAAACAAAAGTATCTTGTGAAGAAACAAGATTTATTATTATTATTAAGAATTTAATTAAATAGTGATGTGATTAATTATTTATAAAATACTTTTTACAAGCACATAGCTATGCTTAATGAAGTGCCACTTTATTTTGAAATATTAATGAAGTATTAATATTTAGTGGGAAGCCACCCTGGCAAGTAGTATTAATAGTACATTAATACCTGGGTAAAGAAAATACTATTATGATAATTATGATTATTACTATCATTATTTATTATTCATACAAATAATGTATTAACAATTGAGTGGAGGTATAATTATTATGATAACTAGTGTTATTATAAGTATTATGAAAAGTTTAAATTAATCACTCATAACTAAAACAAAGGAAGAGTCCTAGTTCAAAGAGAACTAGTTAGTAATTAATTCCTTCTATTTAAATATTAAATACTTATTTTAAAGAAGTTGTTGTTCCAACAGTCTTAATTCAAGACTCACCTACTTAAAGAGGGCAGATCCCAAGTTGTGGGGATCATCTTCTTTTATTATAATTATCTTATGGTAATGAGAGTAAATACATTCTTCTCCAATAAACTGAAGCAGCCTCACCTCAAAATTTCCAGATCTAAACCAGAAGTGGACCTAGGACTTCTCTCTTTCTCATAAGACTTATCTCTTTCTCATTGCATGTTGGGACCAAGCTCAGGGGGATCCAGATAGAACCAGGAATGGTTCAGGGGTCAAGGTTGGGAGGAACGTGGTAGCACCAAAGTCATCCAGCTACATACAATCGCCCTAATAGGTTAGCTAGACACAACAGGTTTGGCATTAACCATTGTTGACTGTGCAGGTCACTACAAAAAGGAGTCAAGTGCCAAGAAACTAGGGTTCCACAGGAAAAGACCAAGTACTCAAGCAGCCAGGTATGGAGCATTTAACGTTTCAAATTTTCAGTATAATAAAGTTGGTATATCTACCATTAAAATTTGTTACTACAACATTATTGTCATTACCCATGATATCAAATTCAAGATTCTGCCCAGAATTAGTGGAGAGTCTAGCAGGCCTAGCGAAGCTAGTCTTTGCTAGACAACTTATATATATTTCTATCGAAACATATTCTATTACTATATGTTAAATTGTTTAATTCATATACCATTATCTGTAGGGCAGGTTCACCTATACTTGATAGATCTTTTACTTTCCCACTCTGTACTTACGGAAAACGTTACCAAGATTTTCTTTTATCGAAGTTTTCCCTCTAACCTTTAGCTATGTTTTCAAACAACAGTCCACTCATCAAATAGAAGAACGCGTCAGGTATTTCTAGAAAGCTATGAGTTCAAAGCATAGACTTAGACATTGCATTTTACATCTGACTTTTACTCTTTTAAAACCCCAACGTTATCATTTCAAGAAACGAGACCACACAAGCAAACGCAACATTTCACTTATCATTATTTTACAATCCTCTAAACATATCGAAATTCAGCCAAGAGATCTAAACACATAATCAACTTTTGGAATGATCCTGCTATATTAGAACACGACCCACATCGTAGTATTTACATTCAGTTCTTTGTCCATTTCAAAAGCAACGTTTAAACAACTAGGGTCACATCCTCATTTAAAAACAAATGAACTTTATTTAAAATCAAATTTTCCAACCGAGAAACATGAGCAGATATTACTTCTCCACATATAACCAAAACATTACGATTTCTTGTAGTAACAGTAATCAGACTTCCAATTAAATACAAATGCAAGTTATGGGGTCGAATCCCTCTATAAATTTCATTAGACAATTTCTATTTTCACAAACACCAGAAAATGCATCGAGACAAGCCAAGAAACTAAATCTTTTCAGGTATACAGACAATTGTACTCGAGGTTACACTTTCTCATAAAAACACAGTCACTTTTAAGCAAGCTAGGTTTGTTTTAGACTCAGAATTTATTCATCCATTTCAACACGTACACATCAAACCAAGAAAACCATAGGGTGGAGCAGCATTAAACATAAAATGTAGAAATTTTACACAGTCCCTACATAGGGTTAAATACAAATCCCACTAGAAAACGTAGATAGTCTCATGACAGCTCAAAACCCCAGGTCCATGCAACCAAAGTTATCATCCGCTTAAACAAGTTTAGAATTTCCATAAAGTCCAATAGCCACGCCATAGCATCGTGCTCCCTTAAAAACGAACAATAAATACATATGAACTCCAGGTCCAGCCAAATGGTGACCTCTAGGCCTCAAATAAACTAGCGAGCCGAGGGCTCCATGAAGCCTCCTAACAACAAGTATACAGTACTCCTGTCATGACTACGAGAGGGAGAAGCATGATGGCAGAATTCTGGACTTACCAATAGAGTCGTATGGCCTAGTAGCAAGCCATGCAGGGTGCTCGCCACTCCTCACCTATCATTTAAAAACATGCTCAGATTAAACCCTGATATTTACAAATAACCAAAAATTCAACTTGAAATAGAAAGGAGAAATAACAAAGACATCACCTGAGTTCATGACAGAAGGTTTCATTTTATTCATCATCTTTTCCACAACTCCTTGGTGCCTTGACCATGAGCATAGCTCAGGTCAGGCACGAAACTCTCACTCAAGGAAAATAAAACGCAGGGAAGAACCAGGTGAAACGAAAACGCAGAATGACGTTCCCAGTACTAAACCCCAATACCTCGAATAGTGTCCAAGCCAGCTAGACACACCATACGTATGATCCAAGGGACAATCAATGTCCACCAACTCATCATTTATGAGCCTTGAAAGACCACCCAAGCACCATAGTGTAAAGTCATGGGGTTATATTTGACAATGCCTCATAGTTTGACACCATCGAAATTGTATACATTTTCACCATAGCTCTTAAAACCATAGACTTGTGCTTTAGGTCCTCCACAATTTGTGGTTACTCCACTTTTCAAACCCATAACTTGTTATTATATGGTGGGGTGTGAGCAAGGGATAGATCTCCCATAGCCACACCTATACCAAAAAAACACGGAATAGATACATTAGCAAAATGCTAAGTAAGACCAGAACTTTCCAAGGCCACCCTTACCTCTCAGCAGTCCTACCGGGGCTACTCCTTTCCCCTTTTTGTTACAACCATCATTGCCCCATCATGGGCCTTATTTTCATCAACGTGAGTCTGTATTCACCTGAGGTAACATTGAGACGTTTATATTATGCAGGTGAAACTTTAAATCAGTGAGCAGGAAGTTCCCTTAGATAATATTCTAGTATTGACATAAAGACCATAGAGCTACCATAACTATACTGATTATCATTTCCGCAAAGCCAACAAGACTTACAACCAAGTAAGATTATGTTTTCAAGGAAACTTAAGTCTATCAAAGATACCGCAAACAATTACCAATGCATACTTCCCACAGTGCTGAAGTTAATTTTATGAATATTTTGTCTATGTTAGGCAGGCTAGCAAGTAGAAGGAAATTTTTTTATTTTACTATTTTTGGGACATTACATTCGATGACTAAACAAGAAAATTAATAATGAATTCGTCATGGCTGTCTTATCCAATGCGTAAGGTAGAATCAGTAAGCATTAACATACTCTTGTGGAGGTTCCAGTTACCAGTTCTGGCTTAAACACCCATTTAGTAGCCACAACCACCTGCAAGTCGTATTCACAAGTAAGTTAGGGTCTAAGGAGTTATATGTAATAAATGAACCCAAAACGCATAAGGGGAGAACGCTTACCAAGTTATGGTGGCCGACATTGTTCTCTAAGTTCATGGTACCATATTCCTCTCTACAAACATACAGCATAACGAAGCAAGGTTACATTCAAAACAAGTAAAATGAAAACGAAAAACATTGGCATCGTGACTTGTGTAATAAATACATTAAGAGATAAATGATTTTGTACTTACCCTGGAAGTCGACAAAGATGCGGAGAGTTCCATTGCTCAGCATGGTATGCTAGCCATCCTTTCGGGATTAAGTTTAGACCATGAACACTTCTGTTGGAGCCAAGACCTCCAATGACCAAGCCACAGAGTCCATCTACGAGCATGAGAGACCTGATGGTCTGAAGGGAAACGACTGTAAGTTTTCTGAGAATGAAAGACAGTATTATTTTAACCATGGCATCTGCAGAATGGGAAAACTCAAAACAGAGCCATACTCTTCATCGTAGTAGCATAACGCTGCTCTAAAGACACCAAATGCACAATGCCTTACCTCTTAATCGATTAAACCCTGGAGTGAAAGTGGTTATGATCCTAAGGATCGTGATAAACGATCAGATCACTGCCACACATTTAGAGCCAAACCAGTACAGGATTCGGTATCATGCCATCACATGGCTTCACCAAACTTGATCTGAGTTGGCATCCTCCTATGGTCCTACGTTAACCAAGTCACGCCATGCATTAATGTAAACTCACATCCTATCAATTAAACAGATCTTGTAATTTAATACAGATCTCATATGAAATTCCAGTTAAGGGTTACATCTATGAACTCTAGATTTGAATCGTTTAAACTGGGTAATATAGATCATAACCATAGCACATCCAATGTATATCATTTGCATTTATTACTGGTTGGTAAAACATTCAATCAACACTATGTTCAAAACATATGATTCCATAACCTAAATATAATTGTTTCAATGTTATGAGTATGACATATAACGCATAACTCTAAGCTTGATCTTGGGTTAGCATGGCTCGTGAGAGCATGCTTAACCTAGCTCGTTTGGTTTCAAGTCTCTTAACCTTGTTGGTAAGCTCGAAAGAGTATAGGTAAGCGATGGATATAGTTTATGCATGGTCGGGTAGACTTATATATATATATATATTAATATGTAGATATTGTTGTTACATAGATTGTTTATAATTCATGGTACTATATATATATATATATATATATATATATTTCCATATCATATGTTAAATTAATACATAGATATATAGTTGTATATACTATGTATGTAAAGAATGATCGGTTCACACTTATATATAAAGTATGGCATTATCATTTAAAGTCATTGGTCATAAAAACTTGGATTACACTAGTGAAGCTTGATGAGAATAATTCATGGTGCTGCCATTAATATGAACAAGTAGAATTATTATGACATTAGTAACATAAGGTTTAAACAGAAGTCTGAAGGAGTAACGATTATAGCAAGTCAAGTGTTAACCATTAATCCTTAGGTATTCGCCAAGCTGCGGCTGGCTCATTTCTGCAAGTAGAAATTTAATAATTATAACACATGTATAGGACATAAATACATTTACCTTATCAATTGACGATGCAGAGTCACAACTGCATCCTCTTGGTATTGCATACCTGCAACACAAGAAATTATGTCGTCAACATGTACATATATTTTTTTTTTTAAATCAGTAAAATGGGGTTGTGACACTAACTAAGGTGTACCTTTGTCGTAAATAGTCTAAACGGTTCGAAAAAGGGATAACCTACCGCCGAATAGACGACCTTTCAAATTATTTTACAAGTGTGAAAGAGACAAGTACACTTGGCAATCTTTTCTTAGCGAGGGAGTCCGAAAAGAGCTTAAAGAGAACTCTGGTGGTTCCATTTTCGTGAGTTAATCATCTTAGTCCGAAAAAGGGAGAAAATAATAGTAAGTTGATACTTTGCTCATCTTTTTATGAGCACGAGTAAAGCAGACTAAGCTCGACATTGTTTTACTTGAGTTTAATAAGCATGACTCAAGTGTGAAAAGTGCTTGGAATCTCTTTCATAGTTCAAATCTAGAGCACGAAAGGGAGAAAGTGAGCTCGAAAGAAGGTCAAATACACAACTCCACCAATGTGAACAACTCGTATGAACCTGCCAAAAGTGGTAAAAAACCTAGAAAGAGACATCAGATCATAATAAATGTGAAAATAGGCAAAAAATGACTAAATGAAATGTATAAGAGATAAAATGGGAAATTACCCATTTTAACTTGGTCATTTTCACACAAAGAGGATGTTTACCTTGGTTGAGAGAAAAAACTTCAACTGAAGATATTGGAATATCTAGGGCATCATTTCAACCATCATTTGAAGCTAGTAAGTCCTCTCATTCTCCTCTTTCTTTTCATCCATTAAGATTTTGTTTTCATGCTACTTTTGGGATTTGCAAGGGCCGTAGGACACCAAAATATGTGCCCTGAAATTTCCACGCCCTCTCTATGTCGAGAGGCACGAAAATTGTCGGTTTTTGAGCTCCTTGCACTGTCCATGGCGCGAAAATACATAGAATTGGAAAAATAAAAGCCTACCTCTCCCTCTTGGCACAAAAATTGGTTTTCATCTTCTGACTGAAGCCTCCCTTGATGATTTGTAGGAGATTCCAAGTGTTTAGAGTGAAGATGGTGTACTATAAAGAAAGAGAACACAAAGGATAAGAAATGGATTCCCTAAATGATGATAACATACTATCCGCACTAAGAGAGTGTGGTCTACTGAAATGTTTCAAGACCAGAGGCATACAGAAACAAGGAAATCTACTAAACCACATTATCCAAATGCGGTACGCTGATATACAAGCTTTCCGCATCAGAGAGCACATCCTCGAGATAGAGCTCGAAGAAATATACTTTTTGATCGGTCTCTCCAAGAGAGGGGCACGAGTCAATTTATGAGGGAACCGGGCTACTGAAGAGACTACAGATACCTGCATTGATCAGTTTTGTAGGAAAGGATCCCACAAGAAAAGTGGGAAAGTGCTCATCGCGGATGTGTTAGATCTTCCCTTGAGGATGATCCTGTATACTATTTCTCAAGTGGCGAGAAGTGTGGGGGATCACCACGCAACCAAAGATCAAATGAATTATGTCATGGAGTGCATGGAACCCAAGTTGTTAATTTGGTGTGAAGGGGTCTTGATTAATATCAAATATCAAGTGACTAAATGCAGTAATGGAAGTATCAACTAGTTTGGGTATGGGAGTATCCTGGTCACCTTCTTTTTGGAGAGGGTGTCTCTGCTGCATCCTCAGATAGAGAGGCCTCATCGTCCCCCATCCAAGCCATGGATGGGGATATGGAGTGACTATGCTGGCGGCTTGGTGGGCCGCGGGTCCTAGAATTTGGTGAGGACTTCTTCTCATGGCTCGAGGAGCAGATCGTAATGATAGAGGACTATCCCTATGCTGGGGTGGATTTCTGTGGCGATATTGATCTAGCCTTACTTGAGGATGATGACTGGGATGAGTCAAGTATATGACCTTCAAACTTGTTTTTAATTTTTTAATTTTATGTCATTTTTTGTTTTGTTTTGATAATCTGTATAAACTCTAATATATGTGTATAATGTTGCAGATCGAGGGCCGGTGAGGCCAGTAGGATCCTCTCGACTGCGATGACAAGGGGCAGAGTACCATGCTTATGAAGATGACGCAGGAAAGTTCCGCGATGTCGAGTAGAACCTAGAGGGACTGACCATGGGCATTCCTCCAATGAGGATGCCTGAGGTCCCATATCATCGCTAGAGGCACACTCTGGGTTTTCCAGAGCGTATTGGAAGGATGCTCTGTCAAGGTTCTAGGGAAGTGGTGTGCTACCATGAGCATTGTGCACCTCCTGACGAGTTTTAGGGAGTAGTTTGTTAACGACATTTATACGATATGTAGGCCAGAGAGCCAATTTTTGTATGGGTTATGATCCCAATTTTTTACTTTCAACACATTATTGTATGTGGAAAACAACACTTTTTACATGATATATGCATACGGATCTATCTCTACTATTTGTCTATGGTGACTTGTATGTTACATTTTTACATGTGTTCTTTTATGGTGTATTGATTATGTGTGGGCCAGATGCCAATCCAACATATAGTTAGCTAATGAATCAGCCACCGCGTTGAATTCCCTTGGTACATGTTGATATAAAATGTAATCAAATGATTGTTCAAGGAGGTGTACCCTTATATATAAACGAAGTAGTGTAAGATCACGGATGGTGTAGACGTGATTTAGCTGAGATACCACGAGCTGAGAGTCCATGCATACTATAAAGGAATAGATTCCAAGAAAGAAACTTTAGTTAGAAGTCCAATGAGTACATGATACTCTGCAATGTTATTTGTTGCAAGGCCTAAGTAGATGCCACCCGAGGATATAAACTCATCCACAGGAGAATTCAGTACCCATGCTACATAAGTAAGGTTCTGGGTATGTCGACTAGAACCATCCGTGAATCCAAAGTACATTGGCATCTGTGCATAAAATCACAAGTCGAGATAAATGATTGTGTACAAGATAGAGTCCTAACACGCAAAAACTAAACCAAAATCACACTAAATACATTATATAAAAAGTGTTTCATGCTGGATGAACCTACGCATAAAATATCTTTAGGTAAATCCTGTTGTGGGGCTCTCCCAAATATATACCATCACAGTCCACAAGCTCGTAAGATCCCTTCTCTAACACGCGTTTAAAAATGTAGGGACTGTACCACATAGATTCTAATTTTCCTTTACCTAGCTTATCGTGCATCTGGTCGTAGGTTAATACTAAGTCACCTTCGTTGAAAAACCAAGGTTGAATGGATTTTTCATATTGAGCCTTAACGTGCTTTTTATGGGCCTCATTGGCGAGTGTAAGGTCTCTGCGAGTTTTATCTAGCTTGGCTAGGTATAGAAACCGTTCTTCCTCGATGGTTGTGTTGGGTAATATTTTTGCAGCTAACATGAGCGATGGTATCTCACATTCAATCGGTAAGATTTCTTCTAGGCCATAAACCAATTGAAATGGTGTAAGCCCGGTTGCATTTTTTACCGAAGTTCTGTAGGCCCAAAGAGCTGAGAATAGAGCTAAGTGCCTTTTATATTTATAGGTACCCACCGTGCGTTGGATCATATGTTTCAATACTTTATTGATCATCTGTACTTGACCGTTGTCCTGTGGGTAGTAAGGGGTTGAGTTTTCATGATGAAAACCTAGTTTGGAACTTAGTTCTTCCATCATATGATTCCTAAAGTGGGAACCATGGTCAGTCACGATGGCCTATTGGAATCTGAACCTAGTTATGATATGATTTAATATGAATAATGTTGATGTCTTGCCGTCTTCTTGGTACGTAGGCATGGCTTCATCCCATTTGGTAAAGTAGTCAACATCAACGATGAAATAACTATGCCCCCCGGCTAAAGTGGGCTTACAGTGCATAAAATCAATACCCCATTTTTCAAAGGGGCCAACGACAATGACAGGATGGAGTGGAGCTGGTTGTGAGCGCTTCTTGGCATGAAAGAATTGACATGTAGAGCACTTCTTAACCACTTCAATGCAATCTTTGAAGATTGAAGGCCATAAGTAACCCACGCGCAAGATTTTCTGGGTTGTTATAGCCATCCCATAAAGATGACCACAACATGATCCAGGGTGGCATTCATTAAGAAAATGTTCAGTTTCATCAAGGGTTAGACAACGTCGTAACACAGAATCAATACCACGATGGTACAAGGTATCGCTAACGATAAGATAATATTTAGCGTGGTGTCTTATGCGGCAGTGTTCATCACAGTTGAGGTCAGGACGAAAACGTTGGGTTTGGAGATATAATATATTGTCTCCATACCAGGGATCAGTTGTGCCAATGAGAAACAAAGATTCATCTGGAAGATAATCAATGGGCTCAGATTGGTCATTGGAACAGGGAAATGCACAAATAATCTCTGCAAAGACCAAGGATTTTTTGGATTTTGCCTTGGCAAACTCCAAATCGAATTCCTAGAAAACTACAATCCAATGGGAGTATTTTCCCCTAGCACTTGACATGTTAGTATATAGTACATTGGATTGAATTTAGCAATGACAGTGGTTTTGCTAAGTAAAATGTACTGTTGAAATCTCTGGACCGAAAAACTGTGGCTAGAGCCAATTTATCCACATGCGAGTAACATGTCTCAGATTCAATGAGACTCTTGATGAGATAGTAAACCACATGTTCCTGACTACTGTTGTCTTCCTATATGCGAACCATGTCAATGGTGGTAGTAGAGGCAGTGAGATATAGAATGTAGTCCTATGTATAATTGGTGTTTGTATCACAGGAGCATTGGTAATGTCCTTTTTCAAATTGTCAAAAGACCGTTGGGATTCGTCATCCCAAATGAAAGTAATGTATTTCTTAAGAAGCCTCATGTAGCCCTTAGTAATCTCGAAAAAATTTCAAACAAAGCGGCATAAAAATTTCCCATGCCCTTGCAAACTTTGGAGTTCTGGAATGTTGGACGGGGAAAATAAAGCTAAAATAGCCTCCACCTTCGATGGGTCTAGGAAAATTCCATCCTTAGAGATTATGAATCCTAAAAATCGACTGACTTCAATACAAAATACACATTTGTGCGGATTCAAGCGGATGTTGTAGTGGCGGAATCGTGAGAATATAACACTAGATGATCTGGATGGTTCTCTTGTGTATCTGAGTGAGCGGGTAGGTCATCCAGATAAGGTTCCACAACATGCTTAATATCGTGAAATGCATATGAAATGGCCCATTGAAAAGTGGCCCTGGCGTTCTTGAGACCAAAGGGTAATTTGTGATATGAAAAGGTCCCCAGTGGGCATATAAAAGAATTCTTGTGCCAGTTGGATGGGAGTATCTTAATTTGATTGTATCCAGAGAAGCCATTCATAAATGAAAAGATGAAGCTCCTGGCACAGTTGTTGATAATTTGGTCAATAAAGGGAGTTGGATAGTTGTCTTTGGGACAAGATTTGTTAAAATCTCTATAATTGACACAAACTATAATCGTACCTTGTTTCTTAGCTACAAGAACGATATTAGACACCCAATCTGTCAATGGGACATGATAAATGAAACCAACACAAAGAATTTTTTCAACTTCCGCTTTAATGGCTGTAGTTTTGCAGAAATGGACGGGTTAGAGTGTTTTTCAAATGGGTCAGGCACCAGGATAGACTTGAATTTCATGAACCACTATAGAGGGTTCTATCCCTAACATTTATTCATAGCTCCAAGCAAAAACATTGCGGAACTCCTTAAATAAGGCAGTATAGAATTCCACCTCAGTAGGTGTACAGGTTTTACCTAAATGGATTTGTTCCATGATACCAAGTTCAATAGAGATGTCAATTGGAATGGTTTCCATGATATTTGCTAGGTTTCCCTCGGAAAACACATCGTGTGTAAGGATGGGAATTTTAGTTTTGACAATATCCGGTGAAACAATGGATTTTGTATCAGGTTCTACCACCTGGATTGTAGGGAAAGAAGACTGATGATGGCGATCTTCCCATTATGGTTCATCGATGCTCATGATCTCCATAATAGACTCGTCGAAAGGAAAATTATGTGAAAGGGATACATTAGAGGGAAAATAGGAATGGAACCAAGATGGGAGGGGTGTCACCATATGGTGGTAGATCATGTCTATCCAATCATAAGCGTATTGAATCGCATGGTATGTTAAATTCTTGGTTGCGGTTAAGAGGCATGCAATCGATGATGGTTTCACATTCGACAGGACTTAGTATAACCCAGGATACATCTTATAACAAAATACATATTATTCTATAACTTCTTCTGTTTCGAGCATGATTCTGCATATGCTACACTAGTCCACTGCTAATGAAATTGCACACACTTATAGAACTATGTGTGCAGATTTTGAATATGTAATTTTTTATTAAATCTATTATTTGTTCCTATTTTTTAGTTAATTTCAATTGCACTAACGTCAATCTTACACAAAAGTAGGTTATTTCTTTCGTCTATAAATTTTTATTGGTTCACCTATTTTGAAAATGGAAAAGAACCCGCACAAGCACACACAAAAACCTACATCCTAAAAAAAATCAATGTTCATTGATTATGTTAATACCATGATATCGGTGACTAACACTCGACCTAGTCATTTTAGGGATGGGCTGACTTCCTTAATTTTAAAAAAAAAAAAAAATAACATAAATAAATATGGAAAAATAGCGCCGCACTTGAACGGGCCTATTATCTACGACTGTATATAATTTTTTTAACAAAAATCCACCATTTGAATACCGAACCAAGGGGCTAACGCAAACATATTCATTATGTTTTCTTAAAAAAATAACATATGAACCTTAGGAGAATCCCATTTTTTGGGAGTTATACTTAATTTCCATAAATAATATTTATATATTCCGGAAGGTAATCCGATTGTCTACGTTTCATCTTCTTGCGCCATATTCCAAAAAGTTGTGCAGGTAGCTCTAATATTGTTTTTTGACATTCAGATTTCTGTTGAAACTAGAAAGAAAAGGAAACAAAAGACATTCTACAAGTTGAAACTTGATTTGTACTTGTTGCAAAGGTCAAAGATATAGAATTGGATACGTCAATGGGTATCTCTTGCGTTAATGCATATATGTGATTGCATTGAATTGACTATGGATTAGCGATCATCATTACATCAACATATCCCCTTTAGGAAAATTTAATGGTCATGGAATTCAAGATTGATTAAAGTTTCACAAACTTAGCTTAAGTCACTTACATAGCAAAGATATATGTGGTCTAATTATATGTACTAGGATAAACAAGATATATCACATTAAAGTGTATCAAATTTAAGACATAATATGCATGAATTTCCAATGCTTCATCTTTCTATGTGTGATGAGATTATTAGCTACTTGAACCACAATTTAATTATCACAATATGTGTTAGTCACTTATGTGAGGAAACTCAATCTTTGACATTAAATTGTCAATCCATGTATATTTTGTCCCCCTATTCACTATGCCTCTACATTGAGCTACGGTTGAGGGTGAAACCAACTGTTTATTCTTACATGACTGCACAATCAGTATTGATCCAAGGCTAATTTATAAGAAGAGGTTGACTTGCACCATCGATATTAGCATTAGTCTACTCAAGTATATATGTCCAATAATAAGGATTTATTGGTGCAATATTCAATTCATTATGTGAGGGGAAGATCTAAGTTGAAAATTGAAGTTTTTCTACTCTTTAATTGACAACTTAAATCTTCCCTTCACATAATGAAGAATCAATATTAGATCTTCCCTTAAGTTGATTAATTCTCAATTTTTTTTAAAAAACCTTTAAAATAATACATTATCAATATTTTCATGCCACGTCCAAGGCACATCTTTTATAACATATAAATATATCCTTAATTTACAAGCGAGCATCCAATTTCGCACAAATCTAGGTGATTGATCCTATGTATCATCCTTCATTACTGAGTCATATTCTTTAGTCATGACATTTTTCCTTTTTGTTCGATTGTGTCCAATTTCATATGAGTCAATATCACATGTCATTGTTTCTAACTTCAATTCCTCCTAAAATCAATGTTATTATCAACATCTGCTCAATCGTATTCCTTAGTTTTTATTATCAATTTAGGACAATAGTTCTATTGTATAGTAGATTTAGCTAGAACACACACCAGATCAAAACATTCATTCATATTTCCATTGTTGATAAACTAGAAGTTGATTCAAGATCAAATATCATAATTGAATATGTTGTCGAAGACATAAAAGACCCTATCTCAAATGTCTATATAAAAATATCATGATTTCTAACTAAAATATGACTAGAACCATCATCACCAAGGAGACTTACTCATAACAAGTTTTCAGCAAATATATTGTCCCACCAACATACAACTTAATGTTTGATTACATAATACCACTAATAAACCATAAATTGTTTGAAATATCCAGCAATAATGTAAGCAATGACACTTTCAATCGAGCTTATTCTACTTGTCAATGGGTAAATATGCCCATGCAAAATTTCTATAGTTCGTTAGATGTATAGTTGAAGGTTTCCTACCACTCCATTTAGTAATAGGGGTCACAATTTACACTTGATTTGTTGGAACTCTACTTAGAATATAGTTTGAGTAGGCTAGTGCCTCTGCCAAAAAGAAATTTGGCATGCCCTTTTCTTGAAGAAAATATCTATCCATCTTGCTTAAAGTTTTTTTCTTTCTTTCTATAGCTCCATAATGATACTTAGGAGTAAATGGCACTAAATTTTGCCTTCAAATTCCCTTCCAAGCTATGTGAGTTTCAAAGGCACTTCTCACATATTCTCATCCATTATCAAACTCAGACATTTTTTTTGTAAGCTAGTACCCACAGAGTTTCGAACTAGTGACCTAGATCACAAGAAGTGCCTTAAAGTACACCCATTCACCATCTATTCTATGTCCTGTGGGATTCAAAGTTGAACATTTGATCACTCTACGATGTTTTGTTTCAACCAATTCCCTACATCATTTAAATTTCTAAAACACAATTTTTTTTTACTTAAGTAATGTGTCCAAGTATATGTAGAAAAATCATCAATATATTTAAAAGCATATCATATTGTACTAGTGAGGAATGGGTTATTCATTGTAGAGAGGTCACTATGTATAGTTTCCAACTAAGCTTTTCACTTCATCCTTTTCCTTTTTCAAATCATTCTTGGTGATGTTTTCCAGGAATACAAACCTTACATACTCCATGAAGCGTAAACTTAGGGAGATCATGAACCATATTTAGTAGTTGAGCCATCAATTTCACCTTTTTGTAGTTCATATGCCATTATAGTATTCAATTCGAATGTATGCTTTTGTGATTAGTTATAAGCACAAGTGGAAATTAGACAAGAGTGCACACCTTTGTGTCTTTGAATAATATAATTTATATAGATTATCCTTAATATCTAAAATCCTTTAACGGTGACTCAAATCTATCAGGACAAATACCACCTTTTTGGATATCTATGTGAGTTGTGGTATTAACAAAAGATTACCATTGACCTTTACATGGTACAAATAAATTCTTAGGCCATTCTTGAAGCCATAAAATAATTCAATGATGAGTACATAATCATCTACTCCAAATATATTATCTTCCATGGTTTTATCTAGGCACAAGGGGGCCAGCTAGTAGGAAATATCCTATCATGTCCATTTATATTGGGGGATAAACTATGGTATGAAAATGAGGAAATATATTTCCATGTATTAAGGTGTAACATCCCTCCTTTACTCCTACTTTTTGTAATAGAAAAGGTAACTGTATGTAATTGTTTTTTGGTGAGGACCTCAAGGCCAAGGCCCCACCAGTAAATCATGTAATCTTTGTCACTTATTTTCCTAAGTTGTAATGATTTATATAGACTTAGGAGACTGAAGGAGGTGACGCAACTAAAGGACGAGCAAAGGAATCCACTAGGGGAGGATATTGATGACTAGGAAACCGTGTGAGTCTAATTATTTTATAAATAAGTGTCACGGTGGTTCCCTAGGGCACCGAAAGTAAAGCAAACTAACTTTATTACTTCCTTAAAATCATAAAACTTATAAGATGGAGTTGAAAAGGATGGTGTAGCTTTGGGACCTTGGTTGACGATGATTGGAGGTCATCATGGTACCTATGTCTAAAGAGAAGGGAATTAACGTATGAACATGGATGCTAAAACAAAGGCACGACTGTTAATTTTTCGCATGTTGATTTAAGGATCAAAGTTAGGAGCATGCATTCAAATAAGAACTATAGTTACTAACTAAGTAAAATAGGATGAATTGTAATCTAACAATTCCTAAGTCTTCAGTACGACTTAAAGGAAACTAATGTTTTACTTAAATAATGATTTAAATATTAATCGATACATACATACATACATACATATATAGTTTAATTTATATTAAAAAAAAGGAATCTATCTATGTATAATATACTATTCTCCCCGAAAATTAATTGGTTCTAGTATTAAAGAGGGATGACCTCTTTGAAAAGAGAACCTACCTGAACAAGTAAACTATTCTGGAAAATCATTTTTTTGTATAATGGAAAATATCTATAGTTAAACAAAGAATCGATGAGATGAAGGTTGTCTTTGGAGAGTGAATTGTGGGGCTTGTCTCTTTGAGGAGAATGAGCATAAATTCTATGGGATGGCATGTGTCCCCTTGACTGGTAAGGAAATACATCCAGGCTACACTTGTCACTCTTGTTTTGCATATGATAAGGAGTTTCGGTTTCCAGGTGGCAGGGAATCTCTCCTAACTACGACAGACTCTCCAAAGAATGAAAGAAGGCAGTACTATGTATATACTTATATATACACCAAATCGCAAGGGAAGAAGGGGGGGAAATACTCTCCATTGAGAATTTGATGCGTGATATCTTTTGTAGAGAAGAGATTCGCATTAGGGAAACCAATTCCCAAATTCTGGTTTGTGATCTATCTTCTAGGCAATGCTGCGATAAAGAGGTTGCAAAGTAGAAGTCTGCAAAGTCTAATACTCAACATTGAGAGTATGATGCGTGATATATTATGTAGAGAAGAGATTCACGTTAGGGAAACCAATCTCCAAATTCTGGTTTTCGATCTATCTTCTGGGAAACGCTGCGATAAAGGGGATACATAGTAGTAAGTCTAATACTCACCATTGAGAATATGATGCCTGATATCTTTTGTAGAGAAGAGATTCGTGTTAGGGAAAACCGATCCCCAAATTCCTGGTGGTGGTCTATCTTCTCTGCAATTCTGCAATAAAGGGGATGCACAGTAGAAGTCTATGAATTCATCTGTTCATTAGAGAAGCGTCCTCTGTGATGGGAGTAGCTCTGCGACGGGAGCAGATTGGAAATCCATTCCTTCCAGAAGACCCTGCAATGGGAACAGGTTAGTAATGGATAACTTCCAGAAAATTAAGTGATATCTCTGTATCGGTTTGCCTTATGAGGTTTGTTTTTTTTACCTCTGTTCTTGTTTATAGCAAACCAAAGATGCAATATCTCTGTGTGGGTCTGCATTATGATGTTTTACCTCTGTTTTTGGTTTATAGTAAACTAGAGATGCGTTGTCTCCGTGTTGATTGGCATTATCAGGTTTTTACCTTTGTTCTTTAGTTGTAGCAATTTAGAGATGTGATATCTCTGTGTTGATTGCCTTATGAGGTTTTTACCTATGTCCTTGTTTATAGTACCGTAGAATTGCGATCTCTAATAAAGTGGATCGATGGAACAGATTCAATCTCTGTATTATATCATGCGATCTCTAGGAAAGAGAACTGTTTGAAAAAGGCGACCTGTGTGTAGAGAGTTTAATCTTGAATTGTATTTTGACAATGCGATCTACGATAAGAGAACCGCTTGACCAAGGTTTATCTTTGGGTATAGATCATCCGATCTTCGATATTTTAGTGGATAAGTAAAATTAGTATCACTATTTAAGGGCAACCTTTATATGCTAGTCCACCTAAGTATTGTTTTGTTTGATATTGACCTTTATGAAGAAATTTATATATTTATATAGTTGTTCTGAAATATTTGAGAGGTAGAAATAATTTCCTACTCCAAACTAATACTGGATGTAGACCTTGGCTAGAAGAATGATAGTAGTTAAACGAATATAGATTTCATATGTATAAAGAGTTTCCACATGACAAAAATATTGATGTTTCCTCAATATTGTTTGGAGAAGAATCAAAGACATATTTTTTATAGTTATGTATAGATTCCAAAAGTAATAGCTACCCTTAATTCAAAACTTCAATACTCTTAATGTGTGTAATTGATGAAGAAGGGCATAGCCCTAATATCCTTGTTCAATCTATGAATTTAAAGTTAGTCTTTATATATTAAAAATATATATAAGAGTAAGAGAAAGTTATAGATAAAAACGCTACCCTAGTGGATTCCTTGCCAGCTCGGGGGTGGCCTCTCGGCAGTAGAAATATACACCAGACAGAGGGCCAAATGGAGGGCCAAATGGATGGGAGGAAAGTTGTATTCAATACTTCAATCGCCAGGTCTTCTGAATTTCAGATAAGTGTATTCATTGATGTATCTTTTCTGCTTATAAGATGTTGAAATTTATTTATGCACATTCTTGTTATATGGGAAATTGTATGGTACAAATGTTATATGTTCTTCTTGATGTAACTTGATAACTTTATTGCAGATTGAAACGTCCAAGGGGCTAATATCTTGTAGAAAGGATATGTCAAGTTTATAGGTTGCAAATACATATTTTTAGATATTGCCGATGATTGATTCAAGTATATGTGTAGTTATTATGGTATATTGAATAAAAGGATAGTTACATTGATAAAAGCATAAGGATATTAAGTTGGCTTATGAATTCAGTAGAGTGGCAATGTGAATAATTGTTCTAAGTTTATACAATTATAATCAATTGTTCGATGCCAATAATACAATGTTAGTATGCACAACTACAAAGACAAGTTGAAACCCATCCATATGAAGTATGCATAGCGAAGGAAATAGTACCTTTAAAAGGTTAACGATATATTGGATATTGAATGGGAACTAGAGAATTTTAGACCATGTGGTGAAATATGATGTTGTTTTGGATAATAGAGTCTTAAATCCATAGTTAAACCTTATAAGGTATATCAAAGGAACATATCAAGAATCATAATTTATTAAAGATAGTTGTTCAAATTAGAATGATGAATGTAAGTAGACAATGGTAAGGATCGACTTGTAAAATAATTTATCTTACATAAGAAATAATTAATTATAACATGCAAGAGAAGAGTTACTTGAAGTGATAATAAGGGAAATATTACACTCTTTTAAGTACGAATAAGTACAGGAATAAATCTATAGCAATGAGCAAGTTTTTACTGCATGTTAGAAAAACAGGATCGCAGAGCAATAACAAAAAACAAAAATGCAAATATAATCACACATACACATTACAAGAGAGACACAGATATATCGTGGTTCACCCAACTTGGGCTACATCCACACTGAAGTTTCCAGTCCTTATTATTATTATACCATCCAGCAAAGTGAGGGGATACAACTTGCAACACAACCGATGCACTTCCTCTTCACTGTCTCACAGTCTCTCTTCTGATCTCAGAGATCTTTACAATGCATAAAACCTAATATATCAACCCTAGCCATATTACAATGTCTTTATTTTATAAGGGAGATACAATGGGAAAATACCACGGGTTACCCAAAACCATGGGCCCGAAAACTGTTGGCGAAAACAACCCCAAAAAAATTTCTCGGGGGCGTTGTCCCTGAACCCCAAGGTTGGGGCATGAGTGTAAAGTCCTCTGGGGTGCACAGCTGAGACAATATCATCTATGAGACTAAAGATATGGCTCCACAACCAACAATCTCCCACTTGGAGACTGATCACAACAACTCCACCATTACTGTACTTGCCGGACCTTGGACTTGGCAACTTTCTCATCTTCACCTTCATGCTAGAAGGCCAACTGAAACCGAGCAGGAACTCAGTTTCTCTCTGGTCACTACCTTAGTGAACATGTCTGCAGGATTCTGGCTCTAGTATGTATCTTTTCTAGCTTCAATAGTTCATCTTCTAGAACAGAGCGTATGAAATGGTACTTGAGCTGTATATGTTTAGTCCTAGAATGGAATTCTGAATTCTTTGCGAGATGAATGGCACTCTGGCTATCACTATACAACCTGCTATCCTTCTGCTTCTTACCCACTTCCTCCATAAACCTCTACAACCAAATCATCTCTTCACTAGCCTCTGTAACAGCAACATACTCTGCTTCCGTTGTTGAAAGTGAAACAACCTTTTGCAGTCTCGAAATCCAACTTACTGTTGTTCCACCTATAGTGAACACATACCCTATGGTGCTCCTCCTTCTATCCTTATCACCTGCCATATCTGCATCAACATATACCTGTAGAACAATGTCTAAAGCTCCAAAACATAATGCATGAGTTGTAGTACCTCTCAAATACCTGAGACTCCATTGTATTTCCTTCCAATGTTATTTACTTGGATTGTTCATATATCTACTCACAACTCCCACTGCTTGTGCAATATCTGGTCTAGTGCACACCATGGCATACATCAAGCTGCCAACTACTAATTGATAGGGAATCTTGGACATGTAATTTGTCTCTTCATGTGTCTTGGGACACATTTCCTTACTTAGACTGAAACGGTTGGCCAAAGGTGTACTTACTGGTTTTGCATTCTGCATTCTGAACCTCTCCAACACCTTTTGTATGTACTCACTCTGAGACAATGTCAATTTGAGATTTTTCCTATCTCTCGTTATTCTCATACCAAGGATTTGCTTTGCAACACCCAAATCCTTCATCGCAAATGAATTAGCTAGCTTCCTTTTGAGTACATTTATATCCTTCATGTTAGACCCTGCAACAAGCATGTCATCCACATATAATAACAAGATAATATATCTTTCATTGTCTAGCTTCTTGAAATAAACACAGTGGTCAGAATGACATCTACTATAACCTTGTTCTGTCATAAACCTGTCAAATTTTAAATACCACTGCCTTGGGGCTTGCTTCAAGCCATACAAGCTCTTTTTAAACCTACATACCAAGTTCTCCTTACCTTTGCCCTCATACCCTTGTGGCTGTTGCATATATATCTCTTCCTCCAAATCCCCATGGAGAAAGGCTATTTTTACATCTAACTGTTCAAGATGCAAATCTTCTACCGCCACTAGACTTAAGATAGTCCTAATTGAAGTCATCTTAACAATAGGAGAAAATATTTCATCAAAATCTATACCTTTCCTCTATGCAAATCCCTTTACAACAAGTATGGCCTTGTACCGCTTCTTACCTCCTTCTTCTTCCTTCAACCTGTAAATCCATTTTTTTTGTAATTCTATTTTACCAGCAGGAAACTGAACCAAATCCCAAGTCTAGTTTCCTATCAATGAGTCCATCTCCTCATTCATGTCGTGCTCTCACTTCTTTCTAGTTTCCACCTGCATTGCTTCTTCATAACATTCTGGTTCACTAGCATCAGTCATCAACAAATAATACATTGAAGGAGAGTATCGTTTAGGGAGTCTACTTAACCTGGTAGATCTTCTTACAGTTGCAGGAGTTTCAGGTACTTGTTGTTGTTCTTGATTTTCTGGCACCTTTGGAACTTCATTTTCTTTTATTTCATCAAGTACTGTGTACTCTGTGTTTTTCTTTTCCTGTTTCTTTCCCTACAACTGATCTTTATACATGACCTTTTCATTGAATATTACATCTCTACTCCTGATGATTTTGTTATTTTCATAATCCCATAAAAGATAACCAAATTCATCAACCCCATATCCCATAAAGGTACATTTCTTGGATTTAGCTTCAAGCTTTGTTCTATTTTCTTCAATATGGACAAATGCTTCACAACCAAATGTTCTCAGAAATGAGTAGTTTACTTTTTTATCTGTCCATGCCTCCTTTGGAATACCACCATCCAAAGCACTTGAAGGTCCTCTATTTATTAAATAAACAATAGTATTTACAGCATCTGCCCAAAACTGTAAGGGAAACCCTACATGCAATCTCATACACCTTGCACACTCCATGATCATTCTATTCATCCTTTCTGACACACCATTTTCTTGTGTTGTTCCTGGGACTGTCTTCTCTCTACGAATCCCATGGTATGAACAGTAACTATCAAACTCCTTACCTCAGTACTCACCTCCATTATCAGATCTGAGACACTTCAACCTTTTTTCTCTCTCATTCTCAACCAAAGCTTTCCACTTCTTAAAAGTAGCAAACAAATTAGATTTCTGTCTAATGCAATAAAACCAAGGTTTTCTAGTTGCACCATCAATAAATGTAAAATAATAATGAGAGCCACCAAGAGATTGTACCTGAGTTGGTCCCCATACATCAGTATGCAAAAGCTCTAACTTTTCATTCTTCTTTTGTTTCCCAACCCTGAGAAATATGACTCTCTTTTGTTTTCCATAAACACAGTTCTCACAAAATTCCAAACTTACATGCTTCAAATCTGGCAGCAACTTCCTTAAGTGGAGAATCTGCATCCCCTTCTCACTCAAACGGCCAAGCCTATGATGCCACAATGCTGTATCTATTCCTATGGAAGATAAAGAGATAGAATGGTCAGTATTATGAGGACATAAATACAACGTACCTACCCTGTCTTCTTTTGCTATCACCATTGATCCTTTAGTGATCTTCCACCACTTTTATCCAAATGTAGATAGACAGCCGTCATCTCCCAACTTCCTTGTTGAGATCAGATTTCTTTTCATAGCATGAATATGCCTTACATTTTTCAACAACCAATCAGTTCTATTCTTAACTTTTATCCATACCTTACCCATTCCAACAATTTTACATGGCTCATCATCACCCAATAAAACATGTCCAAAATCGCCTAGAACATAATCATGAAATTATTTCCTATGGGGTGTAGAATGACATGAATCCCCTAAATATACTACCCAATAATCACTAGTATTATCTAATGCAAGAATCAAAGCATCTTGTAACACATCACCTGCTACATTTGCTTCCTGGGTATTTTCCTGCTATGCATCTCCTTTCTTCTTTAGAGATCTGCAGTCTTTCTTCAGATGTCCTTTCTTTCCACAGTTCCAGCACTCTATTTTTCCCAGTCTGGACTTGGATCTGCCCTTTTTAGAGTTGTTGCGATTACCTTGGCTCTTTCCTCTCTCATTTTTTCTTCCCCTGGTCTCTATGGTCAACGCATTACCTAATGTCTCACCTTTGTTTTTTCTTCGCATTTTTTCGCTAAGAATAACACCAATAACATCATCAAATTTCAAGGTGTTTGGACCAGAGACAAAGTTACTTACATCCATGACCAAGCTATTCCAGCTTTCTGGCAATGAATACAAGATTAGAAGAGCCCTAACCTCATCATCAAAGTTCACACTTACAGAACTTAGTTGATTTGTAACCGTATTAAACTCATTTAAATGATCAGTAACAGATCCACCTTCAGACATCTTCATATTAAATAAACGCTTCATTAGAAATACCTTGTTGGAAGCCGAGGGTTTTTCATATAGCTTACCCAATGCGCTCATCAAACCCTCTGTTGTCGTTTCTTTTGATATATTGAAAGCCACCGAAGAAGCCAATCTCAGTCGTATTGTTCCTAGAGCCTTTCTATCAAGAACCTCCCATTCTTCGTCCTTCATAGCCGCTGGCTGCTTTGCTCTTCCTCCCAATGGTAGGAATAGATCCTTCTAGTACAGATAATCCTCCATTTGCATCTTCTATAACTGGAAGTTTTGGCCATTAAACTTCTCAACCTTAAACTTTCCTTCTTCCGCCATTGCTCCCACTCAAACCAGAAACCCTAGCTTCCTGGGGGTTTATCTGCCAAATTGACCTTTGGCTCTGATACCAATTGTTAGAAAAACAGGATCACAGAGCAATAACAATAAACAGAAATGCAAATATAATCACACATACACATTACAAGAGAGACATAGATATATCATGGTTCACCCAACTTGGGCTACGTCTACACTGAAGTTGCCAGTCCTTATTATTATTATACCATCCAGCAAAGTGAAGGGATACAACCTACAGCATAGTCGATGCACTTCCTCTTCACTGTCTCACAGTCTCTCTTCTGATCTCAGAGATCTTTACAATGCATAAAACCTAATACATCAACCCTAGCCGTATTACAATGTCTTTCTTTTATAAGGGAGATACAATGGGAAAATACCACGGGTTACCCAAAACCATGGGCCTGAAAACTGTTGGCGAAAACAACCCCAAAAAAAATTCTCGGGGGCATTGCCCCCAAACCCACATTTCTTGGGGGCACTACCCCCGAACCCCCATTCGCGAGGGCTCCGCACCCGAACCCCAATGTTGGGGCATGAGTGCACAGTCCTCTGGGGTGCACAGCTGAGACAATATCATCTATGAGACTAAAGATATGGCTCCACAACCAACACTGCATATAAGATTTAAATAGTGGAGGTCATTGATGAGTCAAGGCCGTGTCAATTTTGCGCAAGGGGTCATTTCTGATCCGAAGGCTCCTGAGAAAGTGTGGTATTCATGAACACATCCAAAATGGCCATATTCAAATGTAATCCGAAAGAATCCAATTCTACTCACCTGGTTGGGTTTCATGCTGCCGGAGCAAATCCTCAAAGTGTCCATTAATGGCCATGGGGTGCATGGAAAAAATGCCCATAGCACCAAAATCGTGACTCCAGTCCTGAATACATTGATTCTGATGGATTCAAGAGTCGATTTTTAGCTATGGGACCCCCCCTCACCATGCCTCAAACACCCAAAAACGGTGCTATTGTTCCATCTCCGGAACTAGGGTTTTCCTCACCGAAGGCCATGCCAATTTTGCGCATGGATGTCATTTCTGATCTGAAGGCTCCCGAGAGAGTGTGTCCATCATGAACACAACCAAAATGGCCATATGCATGTGTGGGATCCAAAAGAATACAAGTCCACTTGTCGATTTGGGTTCCGTGCCCCGGATCAAATCCTCGGTGTTTCCGTGAGTGGCCATGTGGTGTCTTCAAAAAATGCCCATAGCACCAAAAACATGACTCAAGTCATGAATCCGTCGATTCCGATGGATTCATGATGTCGATTTTCAGCTAGTGCCCCGCCCCCACCGTGCCTCAAACACCCAGAAACGGTGTTATTATGTCATCTCTCAAACTAGGGTTTTGCTTAGTGAAGGCCATCGCAATTTTGCGCAAGGGGGTCATTTATGATCCAAAGGCTCCTGAGATAGTGTGGTGATCGTGAACACATCCAAAATGGCCATATTCACGAGTGGCAGCTGAAAGAATCCAATTTCGCTTTCCCGTTTGGGTTCCGTGCCCTAATAGGACATCCTCAAATTGTTTTTGAATGGCCATGGGGTGCGTGGAAAAAATTCCCATAGCACCAAAACTATGAATCCAGTCACGAATCTGTCAATTCCTATGGATTCGGGACGCTGGGTTTCAACTAGCGGGGGGGGATACCTTGCCTCGAATGCTAAGAAATGGTTCTATTGTGTCATCTCCAAAACTAAGGTTTTGCTTAGTGAAGGCCATGCCAATTTTGCGCACAGGTGTCATTTATGATCTCAAGGATCTCGGGAGAGCATGGCCATTGTGAACACATCCAAAATGACCATATTCACATGTGGGAGTCAAAAGAATCCAATTTCGCTTGTCATTTTTGGTTAGGTTCCTCCAGAGCAAATCCTCAAAGCGTCCCTGAATGGCCACGGGGTTCCTCGCAAAAATTCCCACAACACCAAAATCGTGACTCCAATCACGAATCCATCAATTCCGATGGATTTGGGACGCTGGGTTCCAACTAAGGCCGCCCCCTCCACCATGCTTGAAATGACCAGAAATCGTGCTATTGTGCCATCCAGGGTATTTTTTAAGGATTATAAACATATGCTTAAGAATAATATTTTAGGCGATTATTTTAGATTGAAAAAATATTTATATAGATTGGTAGGCGAATATTAAATATGAAATATACAATTTTCTACTGAAACTTGTAAATTTTGGCGAATATTATGATAAAAAAAACATATTTTATGTAAATATAGGCGATAATAGAGTCTAAAAATTCCCAAATAGCGAATTTATTTTTTAAAGAAAACCCAAAAAATAGCCAATTGGCGAAATTTCGCCCCTAAAAATTTTCCTGGTGCCATCTCTGGAACTAGGGTTTTAGTGAGTGAAGGCCATGCCAATTTTCCGCAAGGGATTCATTTCTAATCCGAAGGCTCCAGGGAGAGAGTGGCCATCGTGAACACCTCCACAATGACCATATGAACATGTGGAGATTTATTTTTCATCCTGCTGCTTGGGTTCGTGGACCCCTATGGCTCTCTGAAGGATTCCTTACACGGTAACATTTACATTCATCTAGCACTGTCTTATTGTTGTTATTTGCAACCTTCTGTTTTATATTATACATGTTTGCAAACACTAATGCAAGTTATTTATCCTGTATGTCAAGGTTGTCTCTATTAGTTTTGGGGTGAGATTAATTGAGGGAAAACTATGCCGTTCTTCCGAGTGAGCCCCCTTCCTCAGCTCGTTTTCTCCAAAGGAAGAGTTCACACGGTTTGAGCCCTCGTGCAAGATGCACCGTTGTTTGTTTGCTCTTAAGAGTTTTATTGTGTAAAGCTTCAGGGTTACAATCTTGTAAGCACAGGCTTGATGTTTTTACCTTAGAGGGTTTAAAGGGCCATGCATATAGTTCATATGACTCTTTTGAGGCCTATGGTTTCCTTTCATGATTAATAAAATTATAAGATAGGGTAGTTTGCCTTGTTTGTATTTGTGTTAACGAATTTGTTATCTGCATATTTTATTTAATTCCACAGGGGTTTAACCTGTTACATTCCACTGTATTTGTAATGTCCCGAAAATAGTAAAATAAAATAAAAAAATTCCTTCTACTTGCTAGCCTGCCTAACATAGACAAAATATTTATAAAATTAACTTCAGCACTGTGGAAGGTATTGGTACTTGATTTCAGTATTTGAGAGTCTATGGAAAACCTAGTAAGATAGTTCTTTTTGTCAGTCATGCTTTCTTTGCGTAAGTATGGTAAGTGTGTTTCTATGGAGGTTTAGCTTGTAAGAGTATTACTAGTAGTCTCTCTTCCTCTTGTATGGTTTAAATGCATGTTACAATTGTAATTTTGGCTAAATGTCGTCCTCAGGCAAGGTGGACTTGATGATAAGAGTTGAAATACCCTGGGATCTTTGGATTGATCTAAGCACCCTTGACAGAGTCGCCAAGAGGTAAGGTGTGAGTGTTTGAAAACTATGGACTTAATTAGCGATTTCGCTAATACATATCTATTTGTTTTACTCTTGCATATGTATCTCGGTGGCCATCCTTTGAACAACTGCATTGTGTAAATTATTGTGGTGAAAAGACCGCTTAAACAACATAACGAATGGTCTAATGTCTACCTTGGTCCTAGATAACCAAATGTTGGGATTATGTGACTATACTATAGTGGATTACCCAAAATATTAGAATTGAATGTAGTGGATGGAAGAAATGAATGCGCATATGACAATCACGTGGCCAATGGCCAAATGGGAAATAAGGGTTTCATCGAAGGTTGCAATCATTGTCATAATGTTTGTCTTGTGGCCAAGAGAGGATTTCAGCTGTTTGTAAGGTTTTCAGCTACGCTCATGGCGAGGGTATCGTTGGTGTTCATGGAGGGCGATGGCAAGATACGAATCCTACCAGGTAACCCTTTTGAAAGTAAATACTATGTCTTCTTCCAGTTTTTGAACTCTATGCTAGATAGGTGTGTTGAATTTAAACCAAATAGACAAGCAAGATCTCTGATAGAAACACAATCACAAGATAAACACACTATATATCCTGGGAAACCCTCATGGGGTAGAAAACCCAGTAAAGATTTCCTCAATAAGATGATCAACCAAAATACAAGATGTGCTCCTTCCTTCTAAGTCTCCTTAGCAGATCTCCTCAACTAGTGCGCACTCTTCCACAAGTGAGTGAATGATCTAATGAGGAGTTCACCTCCTCTATTTATACTTGAATCTCAACTGACTAAAAGACCTGTTGGGGCCGACCTCACCTGGAGAAGTCTAATAACCCCTAAAATGTAACTACAGGGCCGACCCACATATGGTGGGTCTAATAACCCTAGTTAATACTAACTATCGGAGGAATAAACATCTCCGGATACATAGTAGGATTACCTCGGAGGGATGAAACATCTCCGGAATAATAAAGTACAAAATATAATATTCTTTGAAGTTACAATATTTAACACTCCCCCTTAACGAGAAGGATATTATAACAGCATCTGCAGGAGCAAGGAGTCACCACACATGATACATCTATAAATCATTGGAAGCTTTCTTCAATCTATCCTCATCAGTAACTCAAACAGTTACTGGTACATCACTGTCAACATCAACATCAACGTCACGATCAGCAGCATCGTCATCACACGATCAGCAGCATCGTCATCATATGATCAGCAGCATCATCACCACACGATCAGCAGCATCGTCATCACACGATCAGCAGCATCGTCATCATATGATCAGCAGCATCATCACCACACGATTAGCAGCATCGTCATCACATGATCAGCATCATCGTCATCACACGATCAGCAGCATCGTCATCACACGATCAGCAGCATCGTCATCACACGATCAGCAGCATCGTCATCACACGATCAGCAGCATCGTCATCACACGATCAGCAGCATCGTCATCACACGATCAGCAGCATCGTCATCACATGATCAGCAGCATCGTCATCACACGATCAGCAGCATCGTCATCACACGATCAGCAGCATCGTCATCACACGATCAGCAGCATCATCATCACACGATCAGCAGCATCGTCATCACACGATCAGCAGCATCGTCATCACACGATCAGCAGTATCGTCACCATACGATCAGCAGCATCGTCATCATATGATCAGCAGTATCGCCACCATACCAATACAAGTATCCATAACGATAATATGAGTATCCATACCGATACAAGTAACTACATCATTGATACAAGTATCCTACTGATACAAGTAACCACATCATAAATACAAGTATCCTACCGATACAAGTAATTACATCATCAATACAAGTATCCTACCGATACAAGTAACCACATCATCAATACAAGTATCCTATCGATACAAGTAACCACATCATCAATACAAGTATCCTACCGATACAAGTAACCACATCATCAATACAAGTATCCTACCGATACAAGTAACCACATCATCAATACAAGTATCCTACCGATACAAGTAACCACATCATCAATACAAGTATCCTACCGATACAAGTAACCACATCATCAATACAAGTATCCTATCGATACAAGTAACCACATCATTAATTATTTTTCTCGGAGACCATTCGTCTACGGATCAATTCAGGGACATAAGTCCGGGGATGATACAATCCCCACTTCTCGGAGACCATACGTCTACGGATCAATTCAGGGACATAAGTCCGGGGATGATACAATCCCCACTTCTCGGAGACCACACGTCTACGGATCGATTCAGGGACATAAGTCCGGGGATGATACAATCCCCACTTCTCGGAGACCACACGTCTACGGATCGATTCAGGGACATAAGTCCGGGGATGATACAATCCCCACTTCTCGGAGACCACACGTCTACGGATCGATTCAGGGACATAAGTCCGGGGATGATACAATCCCCACTTCTCGGAGACCATACGTCTACAGTTCTCTTTAGGACTGAAAGTCCAGGGATGATCCAATCCCCTCAACTGTCCACTAAGGACTTCATTCTCGGAGACCTCACGTCTACGGCTCTCTTTAGGACTGAAAGTCTAGGGATGATCCAATCCCCTCAACTGTCCACTAAGGACTTCATTCTCGGAGACCTCACGTCTACGGCTCTCTTTAGGACTGAAAGTCCAGGGATGATCCAATCCCCTCAACTGTCCACTAAGGACTTCATTCTCGGAGACCTCACGTCTACGGCTCTCTTTAGGACTGAAAGTCCAGGGATGATCCAATCCCCTCAACTGTCCACTAAGGACTTCATTCTCGGAGACCTCACGTCTACGGCTCTCTTTAGGACTGAAAGTCCAGGGATGATCCAATCCCTTCAGCTGTCTTCTCATCCATACAGGTATAATCATGTATCACATCAAAACATGTATATATCACATCAAGACATGTGTACATCAAAACATGTAAGCATCACATAATCAACACATGTACACATCACATCAAAACATGTGTACATCAAAACATGTATACATCACTAATCAACACATGTACACATCACATCAAAACATGTATACATCACTAATCAAAACATGTACACATCACATCAAAACATGTGTACATCAAAACATGTATGCATCACTAGTCAAAACATGTACACATCAGACATGTATTCTCACTAATACATCATTTCAAATCATGTATACATCTAGCATAAAAGATATGTGAGAGTTCTAAGTCTAAATAATTGTAAGTAGCAAAACAAAAATAAGTGACAGAATTGTTATCAAATACTATACTACTCCCCCTTTCGAGGAGGGTCCTTCTGGACTAAACCAAGCTTGTCTCGAAAGTGCTCAAACTTTACTCGAGACAGAGGTTTAGTCAAGATATCAGCAACCTGATCCTCAGTGCTTATATACTCGAGCTTGATGGCTCCTCTCTGCACCATGTCTCGTATATAGAAGTAACGGATCTCAATGTGTTTTGACTTATCATGGAACACAGGATTTTCAGTCATCTTAATGCAGCTTTGATTATCACACATAATCACAGTGGGATCCATTTCCAAGTCAAAAATTCCAGATAAGAGTTTCCGAAGCCACACCGCTTCACAGCTGGCAGAGCAAGCAGCTATATATTCTGCTTCAGCGGTACTGAGGGCCACACTAGATTGTTTCTTGCTGAACCAGGAGATCATGGCAGAACCAAGACCATAACATCCACCTGAAGTACTTTTTCTGTCTGAGACACTACCTGCCCAATCAGAATCTGAGAAACCATGCAACTTGAGTTCATTGTCTCCAAGATAGTAAAGGCCAAAGTCCACTGTACCTTTTAGGTACCTCATTATATGCTTTGCAGCTATAAGGTGAACCTTTCTAGGTTCTACTTGAAACTGACTTAGGGTATTTACAGCAAAGCATATATCAGGCCTAGTATTTGTTAAGTACATCAATGATCCAATGATTTGTCTATATAGGGTTATGTCCACTGGTTCTGATGAATCATTAACTAGTAGTTTCAGGTTGGAGTCCATGGGAGTGGCCATAGATTTACACTCCAACATATCAAATCTTTTGAGAATCTCCACAGTATACTTACCTTGATTTAGAAAGATTCCTTTTGGCTCTTGCCATACTTCTAGGCCTAAGAAGTAGTGCATTAGTCCGAGATCTTTCATTTCGAATTCTGAAGAAAGCTTCTTCTTGCTTTCAATGATTTGATTCTCATTTCCGGTTAGAAATAGATCATCTACATACAACAGCAAAATAACAGGTTCATCATTCATCACTTTGAGATAAAGGTTGGGGTCAGCTTTACTTTTGGTAAAGCCCATGCTTGTTAAGAAACTGTCAATCCTTCCGTACCAAGCCCTGGGAGCTTGCTTCAAACCATATAATGCCTTTTTCAGTTTGCATACATGGGTCCTTCCGTCTTTGACCTCAAAACCTTGAGGTTGTTCTATGTATACTTCTTCTTCAATTACACCATTCAGAAAAGCTGTCTTAACATCCATTTGATGCAATTTCCATTTCATCATGGATGCAAGTGCCATGATAGTTCTAATTGAAGTATACCTAGCAACAGGTGCAAATGTTTCTTCATAGTCAATTCCCTCCTTTTGAGAGAACCCTCTGGCTACAAACCTTGCCTTGTATTTTTCAATGCTACCATCTGCAGCATGTTTTATCTTGAAAATCCATTTGGAAGAAACCACACTTTTATCTTTTGGTTTGGGGACTATATCCCAAACATCATTCTTCATTATCGACTGATATTCTTCCGTCATTGCTTCTACCCATTCTTTCTTTTGAGCTGCTTCTTCATAGCTAGTAGGTAGTTGATCCACAAGATCACACATCAAGGCCATATAGTTGGATACTAACTTTGGTTTCTTTCTTTCTCTAATGGAGCCTTCAGGAGCACCATATCTTTCAGCTCCTTGAATAATATCTCTAGCCCATGCTGGTCTTCTTTTCCTAGATAATTCTGCAACAGGAGGTTCTTGTGATTCCATCATGTCATGATCCTCTGGAATGTCCTCTTCAGGGATGTGAACAGTCTCTGGGATTCTGGGAGAAGTATCTTCTTCATAAACTTCTTCAAGTTGACACTTTCTAGATTTCTTGAGAGCTGCTTCCTCATCGAAGGTTACATCTCTACTTATTTCTATATGATGAAAGCCTGGTATGTAAATCCTGAAAGCTTTGGATGATTCACAGTAGCCAACAAATAATCCTTTCTTACCAGAAGGATCCAACTTGGTTCTCTTTTCCTTTGGAATGTGAATGTACACAGGACACCCAAATATTTTAAGATGGCTTACCTCGGGCTTCTTTCCAGAAAACACTTCTTCTGGAGTTTTGAAATCAAGAGCACTATGGGATAATCTGTTTTGAACATATACTGTTGTCCTGGCTGCTTCAGCCCACAGATACATGGGAAGATCCTGATCATGTATCATAGTCTTCATAGCTTCCATGATGGTTCTATTTTTCCTTTCTGCAACCCCATTTTGTTGGGGATTGTAGGGAGTAGTTAGTTCTCTCTTGACTCCAGCTTCTTTACAGAAATCTTCAAACTCTTTTGAAGTATATTCTCCACCATTGTCTGTTCTGAGAATCTTGATTTTCTTTTCTGAGAGATTTTCTATTAGAGCCTTGAACTCTTTGAATTTTCCAAAAACTTCATTCTTGCCCTTTAGAAAGTATATCCAAGTTTTCCTTGAATGATCATCAATGAATGAAAGGTAGTATTCAAAACCACTTAGAGAGGTGGTGGGCATTGGACCACATACATCTGAGTGTATTAACTCCAAGATACCCTTAGTCTTTGTTTCACTCTTTGGAAAGGGGTTCTTGACATTCTTCCCTTTCTTACATCCTTTGCATGTGCCATCATGATCAACCTTCAAATCTGGTAGTCCAATGACCACCTTGCTTACATAGGGTAAGGCTTTGTAGTTAATGTGAGCTAGTCTTCTATGCCATAGCTCACTGGGGCTAGAGGTCTCATGAACAAGGGCAGCTTCTGGATGACCCTTGAGTTTATATAGACCTCCTTCCTCTTCACCAATAACAATTGCATCCTTAATAGATTTTCCTTTGGACCACATTAACACTTGTCCATCAATGAATGCTACCCTGTAGCCTTTCTTGTCTAAAGCTGAGATTGAAAGCAAATTCTTCTTCAATCCTGGAACATATAAAACTTCCTTCATCTTCATGGGAGTTCCAGAATCGAGTTTGTAGTTTGCTTCACCAATTCCCTTAATGGGGTATTGATAGTCATCTCCTAGAGAAACCCTTTGGGGAGAAGTCTTTTCTTCAAGATTTGAGAGAGTCCTTTTTTGTCCCGTCATGTGCTTTGAAGCACCACTGTCAATAAGCCATGTACCTTCTCCAGGGGTTATAGATCCAGAGAGTGCGGAGAAGAGAACATATTCTTCTGCATCTTCTTCTTCATTTCTCCTTGACCTTCTTTTGAAGAAGGTCCTTTCTTCTTCCTCTTCATTTCTAGGTCTCTTATTGTGAGACCTTTCTTCTTCTACTTCTTCTTCTTCACTATCATCTTCTGCAAGATGAGCTTGGTGCCTTTTGTAGTGAGTGCCCTTTTTCTTCTGAAGAGGACAATCTCTAGCAATGTGTCCTAATTTGTGACAAGAGAAACACTGGAAAGAAGAGTAATCTCTTCTTTGATTAGATCCTCTTTTCTTATGAAATCTGTGTGGAGGATGAGACTCCTTGTGACTATCCTTTTTAAAGTAGGATTGATTCCTTCTTCTTTTGGTGTGGGTGGCCAAGGCTTGGTCATCCTCTTTGAGCAAGGCTTCTCAATTTGCAACCCTAGCCTCCTCTTGAACACAATCCTCCCAAACTACATCAAACTTCATACTTTCTTTTCTGGCACACATAGTTTGAATGAATGACTCCCAAGATCTAGTGAGACCATTTAGAGCAGTCATCACAAGTTCATCTTCATCAAGAGTATCACCAATGGCATCTAGTTGCTCTTTAATTTGAGAGACTCTTGAGAAGTATTCTTGAATGGATTCTCCTTTGTGCATCTTGGTACTCTTCAACTGAGTCCTTAGATTCATCTTTCTGTTGATGTTCTTTCCTTCATACATTCTTCCTAGGGCATCATACATTTCCTTTGGAGTCTTCTTGGAAGACACTTGGGGAATCAAGTGATCTTTAATGGAATCAGCTATGATTCTCTTTGCCCTAATCAGATCCTTCCTGTGTTTTTCTTTAGCTTCATCTTCTTCTGGTTCTGCAACTTCCTCCTTGATATAATGAGCAAGATCATTCTCCTCAAGAATGAGACCAATTCTGTATTTCCATGCCCGGAAATTCTCTATGCCTTCTAGCTTGTCTTCAAGCTTAGTATTTGGAGCCATCTTCTCTTGGGGGAGTCCAAGAGACAGAGCAGACTTACCTGGGAAGTTACTTTTCACTTTTCCGGAAACTGGAACAGGATTTTATCGCACTTTTGGTAGAATTAGGGTTTGACTTTCCCGGAGTTCTATCCAACCAAAAAGTTCGATCTATAGCTCAAAAGAATGCTCTTGAGAAAGGCTATCCAATCATGTAATCAGAAATCAAAAATTACAACTTTTTTCTGAAACCAAAATCTGACGTATCGCACTTTTGGTAGAATTAGGGTTTGGATTTCCCGAAGTTCTACCCAACAAAAAAGTTCGATCTATAGCTCAAAAGAAAGGTATTGAAGAGAGCTATCCAGCCATGCAACCAAAAATCAAAAATACCAACTTTGGGCGGAAAACCCTAACTTCATCAAAGAGAGAGAAAGAGGTATTCTTACCTTGTGAAAGATGTCCTATTCAGTCTAGCTCTGATACCATGTTGAATTTAAACCAAATAGACAAGCAAGATCTCTGATAGAAACACAATCACAAGATAAACACACTATATATCCTGGGAAACCCTCATGGGGTAGAAAACCCAGTAAAGCTTTCCTCAATAAGATGATCAACCAAAATACAAGATGTGCTCCTTCCTTCTAAGTCTCCTTAGCAGATCTCCTCAACTAGTGCGCACTCTTCCACAAGTGAGTGAATGATCTAATGAGGAGTTCACCTCCTCTATTTATACTTGAATCTCAACTGACTAAAAGACCTGTTGGGGCCGACCTCACCTGGAGAAGTCTAATAACCCCTAAAATGTAACTACAGGGCCGACCCACATATGGTGGGTCTAATAACCCTAGTTAATACTAACTATCGGAGGAATAAACATCTCCGGATACATAGTAGGATTACCTCGGAGGGATGAAACATCTCCGGAATAATAAAGTACAAAATATAATATTCTTTGAAGTTACAATATTTAACAAGGTGTGCAAGCCCCTAATTTGCATTGCCTTGCTTCTGTTGACAGGTAAGGAATCGTGGATGCGAAAATCTCTGCGTTTTAAATGTGAACCAACTCTAGTTGTGTTTTGGCATTGGTCTGGTAATTCCAGGGTTCCTTCAACCCTTCATGCCTTCCTGTCTCGGTTGTGGGAGAAGACTCTGCTTGAAAGATATTAGGGAGGCTTAGTGTTGCCTTTGGCTCACTGTGGTTTTGAAGTCTCGATTGTGGTCTCCTTTGGCTAGATCGGGGATTTAGAAATGAAAATGTTGTAACTAGTGTTTTGATGGGTGAACTTCTATAGATTTCCATACTCATATTTTGGTCTTGGGTGAACTCAATGGTAATCGTGCTTGTATAAAAAAAATGGAGTTTGAAAGGATAATTTTCCCTTGTATGAAATCTTGGAACTCGTTTTGTGGTTTTGGAAATGGTGACAGGACTCCTGTGTTTTCTTTTCTATGAGGATTTTAAATGGCCGTATGAAGGAACTATGGTATCTTGTAAATTTAAATGGTACTCTGTCAGTCTATAATGTAAGGTCATTTGTCTATTCTAAGGAATTCATACTAAAAATTGGGACTTGTCTTTGCTCTGTCTTGCGTTAATGTGTCCCTTCCTATGTGTATGAGAATTTATGAATGAAGGTACTGTTTATAGATATATCCTGTAGCTAGTTGATTTGTGCTTTTAAATGGCCAATCTACATTACGTTGATGCTGATAGTAATCGTATCTTCTGTCTATTGTTTGGATTATTGCATGTACCTGGCACTTGAGTTGTTCCAGGGGTTTGAAAGTTATCATTGTGAATGCTATTGCGTTTTCAAGTGATGATAAACCCTAACTACTATTGTTTTGCTTGCTTGAAAGAAAAGGGTTTATTCGTGATTTATTTTGCTATTGGCGAAATGTAAGGTAGCAAGGCTTTCAATGTATCGTTGATGAGATTCATTCTCCTGACCTGTGTTTCAATTTACTAAAAGAAAAGTGGTTTGTGCTAAGTGGATACTTTGTTGACTGTGGGCTTTGACCCTTGCAAAACCCTATGGTGTTTTCGTGGTTGTGGTTGGCTGAGGACTAAAAGAAATAAAGGAGAGTAGTTTGGTTTATCCTGTGCATGATTTCGTTTAATCGTTTTGTTTTATGGGAGTCAAAATAATAGAAAATAACTCCATCTACGATTTCAGTTTGAACTATCTGCTATCAAGAATGAAATGAAAACGATGGTAGCTATCGTAGAAGTGGGGATAATGTGGAAAAACTCTTATGGTTGTTGTGTGTCTATCACTTGTTTTGAGAATGAAGCTATTATAACCACCTGTTGTGTTTTAGATGTAAAGTCTGACTATTGGTTGAAAACGTAGAGTTATGGAAAATTGGAAATGCATAGTGTGACTGAGAGTTTCGATGCCTGGCCTGAAACCCTTGTCAAATCTAAATGGTGATCCTCCAGTATAGCAAGAATAATAGTTAGAAGAATTAGAAGAATTAAGAGGCGGAGATAAATCCCTGTACTACGAATGTAAGGAAAATAACGATTCAAACAGTAAGCATAAATATATATAAAGAACACGATTTAACCCTAACCTAAAGAAATAATATGGGGTAACAATGGGGGAAATGCATAGTATTAGAAATCCTCCGACAAAAACCCATAATAAAGTTCCTAAGTTTTATGTTCGGGTGTTGTCTAGCAAAGGCTAGCTGGGCTAGGCCTTTTAGACCCTCCTCTGGTTTTCTGGGCAGAATCACTAAGTCTGATCATATTTGGGTTAAGAATTTAAAACAATGTTGAACCATAAATTTTAGTATAAAAGACTAAATTAAATACTTAGCTGTACATATAACTTTGAACTGAAGAGTAATAAATAGTACTTGGTTGTCTTTGAAGTTTTGACTTGCTCCTGTAGAAGCCTTCCCACTTAAACAATAGTTAGTGAAAAATATTCTGAGCTAATATGACCTATTAGGGTGATTTCTTAGCTGGATAACTTTGGGGCTACCATGTTCCTCCCAACCTTAACCCTTAAACCGTTCCTGGTTCTATCTGGATCCCCCCAAGCTTGGTTCCAACATGCATGAGAGATAGAGGCCCTAGGTCCACTGCTAGTTCAGATCTGAAAATTATTAGGTGAGGCTGCTTCAGTTTCTTGGAGCAGGATACTTCACTTTGATTACCATAAGGGAATGATACTAACAAAGAATGTTGATCCCCCACTCTTGGGATCTACCCTCCTTATGTAGGGAAATCTTGAATTATGACAGTTTAAATAATTAGTTTCTTTAAATTAAATAAATAATATTTAGAAGATATTATTTAATAAATAACTAGTCCTCTTGAACTAGGACATTTCAATTGCTTTAACTATAAGTGATTTTTTATTTAATCTTTTCATAATATTTATAATAACAATAATTTATATTTACAATCTAGCTACTAATACATTATTCCTAATATTTACTAATGCATAAACTATATACCATAAATATATTTCATAAATAATTAACTAAATAATAACAACATTATTATTAAAGCTCTTAATAATAGCATTAGCCTTGAGGCCTTTATGCATGTTATTCATAGAAGACTACCATTAGTCAATCCATGTTTTAAGTGGTGGTAATTATCTTTTATTTAATTATGTATCTTCACATGATACTTCTTTTAACTTTTTAGGACAAGGTCCAATTCTTTGGATGGTCTTTTGGTAAGCTTGGATAGGCACCTCTAGTCTCTCACTTACATGTCGAATTCCCTCGTTTAACATGGTAGTTCCTGCAGTATTTGATGGTAGATAGAAGATGAATCATTTAATCAATTTAAATAAATTTGAGGAAAGTAGAAGTGCTATTCAAAGTCCTTCCGACTCAACACTTTGATATTTAGTAACCCCAAGTGCTCTTCAGAGCCTTTTAACTCAACACTTTCACATGGGCGTTACACTAGTGCAATTCCAGAGCTTCCTGCTCAACACTAGTGCTAGAATGTGGTTGTGAGGCACATCTAGAATATTTAAGTGGCCTCATATCTGGTATACATTTATCAAGCTTGGAGTGCTCCAGGTTTTATGCCCAACACTCAATGTACATCAGGGCTTACTCCCAGTACATAAACATTCCTATAGGTACATCGGGGCTTATGCCCAGTACACAAGTCATCTGTGTGTTTCTGAGTCCACACTCAACACACCACATAAGTCAATCATGTAAAAATCATAGCTCTGCACAGTATGGTAAACAAAAGATCATCTCAGTATATTAGGGTTTGTACCCATATCAAAGCTGAAGAACATCACTTAAAGCATTGGGGCCTCTTCGCCCAGTATACACTCAAATAAAGAAGTCAGTCAGGGTCCATGCCCGATATGTCAATATGTAAAAGATCGAATCATAGGTGCTAGGGTTCATGCCCAATATTCAAATAAAACATGTGTGCTAGGGTTGTGGCCCAATATAACAATAAAATAGTTAGTCCAAAATTCAGGATATTACATCCCTCCCCGCTTAGAAACAACACTATCCCGGTGTTTCTAGTGACTAGGAATGAGGTCATGAAACAAGGCGAGGTATGCCTCTTTCATGGTTGCCTCATTCTCCCAAGTAGTCTCATTTGGTCCAAAGTGCCTCCATTGCACTTTCAAGTGAGTAATGGTCCTCCTCCTAAGCTGCACCTCTCTCTTGTCCAAGATGTGGAGTGGTTATGGCGTGAACTCCCCTTCGGTCTCCACCTGTAATAAGGACCAATTAATAACATGTTTAGTATTGTATACATATTTCTTTTACTAATGAAGCATGAAAAACATTATGCACTTTTATATGAGCTGGTAAGGCTAACTCATAAGCCACTGGCCCCTTCTTGGCCAGTATTTA
The DNA here is from genome assembly GCA_027924585.1 of Larix kaempferi. Lineage (NCBI taxonomy): Eukaryota > Viridiplantae > Streptophyta > Pinopsida > Pinales > Pinaceae > Larix > Larix kaempferi. The sequence goes on from BSBM01000519.1 coordinate 2,424,571, forward strand.
AAAAGGCCAACAAAAGCTTGGGGCTAGTTTACCACAATGTCCTAAGCTCAACGAGCTTTGTTTTGCCTTTATTTTTAGAAACACATGTTCAACGACTTGGTAGTCTTTGTCCTTTCTTTTCCTGTCCACATAACTCTTTTCACGGTCTTGAGCTTCTTTCAAGTTCAGTTGCACCTTGGAGACTAGTTGTTCCAAGTCTTTTAGTAGGTCGGGTCCTAACATAAGTCTATCTACCAAACTGTCCCAAGTCACGGGTGTATGACACTTCCGGCCATAGAGTACCTCGAGAGGGCTCATTTTGGCCGAGGTTTGATAACCGTTGTTGTACACAAACTCTACGAGGTGCAAATAATATTCCCACTTAGTGGGGTTGTTCATGACGTACATTCTCAGCATGTCCTCAAGAATTTGGTTTACTCGTTCCGTCTTTCCATCGGTTTGGGGGTGGTACGCGGTATTGAATTGTAACTGGGTCTCCAAACCGGAGAATAATGCTCCCCAGAAGTTTCTAGTGAACTTCATATCTCGATCGGAAATTATTGCCTTGGGTATCCCATGTAATCGAAAGATCTCTTTTAAGAATATTTTCGCTATGTGAACTGCTTTGTAGGTAGATTTTACTGGTATGAAATGGGTTGCTTTAGACAGCTTGTCTACAACTACAAAGATGGAGTCGTTATGTTTCTTACTCTTGGGTAAGCCCGTAATGAAGTCCATGACTATCACATCCCACTTCCATTCTGGAATGGGTAGAGGTTGTAGTAACCCGGAGGGGTGTTGGTGTTCTACCTTGACCAGTTGGCATTCCTAACATTTTGCGATGAACATGGCGATGTCGGCTTTCAACTTAGGCCAAAAGTAATTTTTCTTTACTGTCAATATCATCTTATGATATCCAAGGTGCCCTAAATAGGGTTTCTAGTGAAATATAGTGAGGATGTTTGATCTAATCTCTCCATCCTTAGGGACGTAAAGTCTCTCTTTCAACCACAGTAGTCCCGACTCGTCTAACTTGTATTCCTTCTGTTGTTGGAATAATATGTCTTCCTGGATCTTTGCAAGGATTTCCGTGTAGTAACGGACACTCTTACATGCCATTCGAATCTTGTGGCGTAAGTCTGAGTCGGGTTGACTTACCATAACTTCGTAAAGAATATGGGCTCGACGGCTCAAGGCATCTACAATCTTGTTTTCCTTGGCTTTTATATGCTTTAGTTCAAAATGGTATTCACTAAGGAAGGCTAACCATCTAGCCTGCCTAGCATTTAGGTCGGGTTGGTCGAAAAGGTACTTCAAGCTCATGTTATCAGTCATCAATAGGAATTTCTTTCCCATAAGGTAATGTCGCCACATCTTCAGGGCATGGATGATGGCGGCTAGTTTGAGGTCATGCGTGGGGTAGTTTTGCTCATGTTCTTTTAATTTCCTTGATTTGTAGCAGATGGAAAAGTTATCTTGCATGAGGACTCCCCCAAGTCCTTCCTTGATTTCGTCCGTGCAAACTACGAAGTCCCCATTGGGATCCGCAATTCGTAGGATAGGTGCACTAATACGTAGTTGCTTCAGCTTTTGAAAGATTTCTTCTCATTTAGCCGTCCAGATAAACTTGTTTTCCTTCTTCTACAAGGCGGTCATGGGACATGTGATATGCGAGAAGTTCTTAATGAACTTCCGATAGTAGCCGGCTAGACCTAAGAACGATCTTAAGTCAAAAACACAAGTAGGTGTGGGCCATTCTTCGATAGCCTTGACTTTTTCAGGGTCAACTGCTATTCCCTTCTCGGAAATGATATGCCCTAAGTATTGAATCTGGGGTTTGTAGAAATCGCACTTACTAAACTTGGCGTAAAGTTGGTGTTCCCGTAGTATACGTAAAACAATTCGGAGATGTTCTTCATGTTCCACTTCATTCTTGGAGTAGATTAGAATGTCGTCAATAAAGACTAGGACGAACTTATCTAGGTATTTACTAAAGATGTTGTTCATCATACACATAAAGTTGGTCGGTGCGTTTGTTAACCCAAAGGGCATTACTACGAACTCGTAGTGGCCGTAACGGGTCCGAAAAGTGGTCATGTTGATATCCTCATCACGGATTCTTACTTGATGGTAACTGGATCATAAGTCGATCTTCGAGAATATCTTCGCTCCTCTGACTTGGTCAAACAAGTCGTCGATTCTAGGGAGTGGGTAGCGGTTCTTAATGGTCATCTTGTTGAGTTGGCGGTAATCGATGCACATCCGCATCATTTTGTCTTTCTTCTTGACGAAGAGTATCGGTGCGCCCCAAGGGGACACACTTTGTTGAATTTACCCTTTATCTATTAACTCTTGTAACTGAAGCTTGAGCTCCACCAATTCTGGTGTGCTCATGTGGTATGGGGCTTTGGAAGCTGGCACTGACCCGGGTGTTAGCTCGATGGAAAAGTCTAAGTCTCATTTGGGTGGTAATCCCGGTATTTTCTTGGGAAATACATCCTTGAACTCTATGAGGACTGGGAAGTCTTCGATCCTATGTTCCTTATCAGCTTCTATGTTTCGGATGTTAACAACAAAGAGCTTACAACCCTTCCTGATGCATTTCTTTGCTTGTAAGGCAGATATTTGTCTTACGGACACTTTCCTAGGGAGACCCTGAATCGTCTTTTGATTCCCTTGGTCATCCCTGCAGAGTAGGGTCTTATTTGAGTAGTCCAGTAGGACATGGTGTTCTTCTAGCCAATCCATGCCTATAAGTACATCGTACAATCCTAGGGGTAGAATGTTTAATTCTAACCTAGTTGGAAAACCGTTTAAGTCTATCTCACAAGTTTTAACTAACTTGGAGACCTTTCATTTAGTACCAGTGGCTAGTTGTACCAGCCACGGTTTCTCGTCATGTTCTCGGTTCAACTTACAAGTGTCCACTATCTTAAAGGAGATGTAGCTTCGGCATGTCCCGGGATCTATTAAAACGGAAATGGTGGTGTTTGAGATCTTACCCTCAATTTCAACCATGGTGGCCTGATGATCTCCCTGTCGAAAATCAAGAGCGACATAGATCCTGGGTATCTTTTCCATGTCTCCTATGGTAGGTTCTGCTTGGATGTTGTGTAAAACTCCATCCATTTTGTTGGGGCAGTCTCTGTAGTAGTGGGGCCCTTGGCATTTCCAACAAGAAGCAGTTGGTGGGATAGCTTTGGTCCCTTTGTTGAAAGATGGCCTATTGATAGGTGGTGGGGGTGCACTTGGTCGTGCTTGAGGTAAGTTGAAGCCTCTATTAGGTGGAAAACTGTTGTTGTGTTTTCGGAAAGGTTGAGGTCTAAAACCTGGTTTGCGATTGTTCGATAAGGTTCTGAACCTATCTCTATTTCTGTTGATGTTGTCATTCCTTGGTTTTCCGTGTTCATAACACAATCTTGCTTTATGTAAGGTCACATCCAGGGTTTTGGGCATGTCAAACTCTATCTTTTCTCTAAATTTCGGTGGTATCCCTCCCAAGAACTGTTGTATTTTTACTTTTTCATCTTTGATGAATGGAACATAGTGCAACAAATCTAAAAATTTGTTGATGAAAGCTTCCATTGTCAAAGAGCCCATTTTTAACTCATGGAATTCTTTAATTTTCTTACCAAAGAATCTTTCAGACATATATTTGTCCTGGAATATCCTGCTGAAAGTTTCCCAAGTTATGTATCTCAGTTCTTGTCCTTTTGTGTGTTTCAAGTCTCGCCACCATCTGGCTGCTTTGCCATTCAAGTTGTAGATGGCTAGTCGGGCTTGCATCTTACTGGAATAGTTATGAACTTTAAAATACTTATTCATTCCTTATAGCCACTCTTCAACCTTCTCCTCGAAGTTGATATCTCCATCATAGGTTGGGGCTCTTATTTTCCTGAATTCTCCTTGCAAAATGTCATCACTCTTCCTCCTTTTCTTACAAGTAGGTGGTGAACCTTCATCATTGTAAGAGCTCTTACAGTCCTCTTCCATTGATTCTGGCTTGTGTTCTTCCTGCTCTTCTCCCTTAGGATTGGCAGATTTCTTTGTGTTACAGTTTCTTGTTTTAGAAGTGTTGACTGAGAGAGTAGATTGTCTGTGGGGCTTTTCCCCTATTAAGATTTGGAGTAAGGTTTCGTTTATAGCTTGATGCTCTCTTCTTTCTTGCATGTTCTCATCTCTGAAACTTTGGAATTTTGCTTGTAGATTTTGCATAGATTTCATTAAATCCGAGTTGAGTTCCACCACAATTTCTTGCTCTCGTGGTGGGGAATTTAGATTTACATGTATGTTGCTGCCATGTTTTGCATTCATTTTCAGAGAATGACTGTACCTGCAATGTTATATAAGTGTCAAGAACATAAAATTTGTTAGTTCCTTTGCACAAAAACGAAATAAAATTTATGAATGTATGTTTCTGTTTACTATGTATCTGCGGCGGTTGTTCTATTTGCAATGAGCCCAATAGGTCACTTAGTTTTGCAGCTGGGCTCTGATACCACTTGTAATGTCCCAAAAATAGTAAAATAAAAAATATTCCTTCTACTTGCTATCCTGCCTAACATAGACAAAATATTTATAAAATTAACTTCAGCATTGTGGAAGGTATTGGTACTTGATTTCAGTATTTGAGAGTCTATGGAAAACCTAGTAAGATACTTCCTTTTGTCAGAAATGCTTTCTTTGCGGAAGTATTTGTGGTAAGTGTGTTTCTATGGAGGTTTAACCTGTAAAAGTATTACTAGTAGTCTCTCTTACTCTTGTATGGTTTAAATGCATGTTACAAATGTAAATTTGGCTAAATGTCATCCTCAGGCAAGGTGGACTTGATGATAAGAGTTGAAATACCCTGCGATCTTTGGATTTATCTAAGCACCTTTAATAGAGTCGCTGAGAGGTAAGTATAATATCCCAAAATTTTGGACTAACTATTTTGGTTATTATATTGGGCCACGGCCCCAACATCTATGTTTTATTTTGAGTATTGGGCATGAGCCCTAGCACCTATGAATTTATTATTTTATATATATATATATATATATATCGACATATTGGGCATGGACCCTGACTGACTTCTTTATTTGAGTATGTATTGGGCGAGAAGGCCCCAATGTTTTAATGATGTTATTCTGATTTGATATGGGTACAAACCCTAATATACTAAGATGATCTTTTGTTACTTACTGTGCAGAGTTATGACTTTTACATGATTTGACTTATGAGTGTGTTGAGCGTGGACTCAGAAACACACAACCTACATACTGGGCATAAGCCCCGATGTACCTAGAAGAAATGTTTATTGTACTCGGAGTAAGCCTTGAGGTACATTGAGTGTTGGGAAAAAACCTAGAGCACTCCAAGCTTGATAAACAAATAATGGATCCGAGGAAACATAAATATCCTAGATGTGCCTCACAACCACATTCTAGCACTAGTGTTGAGCAAAGGCTCTGGAATTGCACTAGAGTAACGCCCATGTGAGAGTGTTGAGTTAAAAGGCTCTGAAGAGCACTCGGGGTTACTGAATTTCTAAGTGTTGAGACGAAAGGACTCTAAATAGCACTTTTACTTTCACCACACCTATTTTATTTGTTTAAATGATTGAACATTTTTATCCATCATCAAGTACTGCGGGAACTACCGTGTTAAACGAGGGAATCCGACATGCAAGAGAGAGACTAGAGGTTCCTATCCAAAAGACCATCCAAAGAAATGGACCTTAACCCTAGTTTGTTAAACCAAAGTATCATACAGGATTAATTATTGGTATTAAGAATTGTAATAAATAATTATGTGATTATTTATTTATTTATAAAATACATTTATTGCATATAGGTTATGCATAGTGGGATGCCACATTATTTAACAATATTAATAAAAGAATTAATATTTAGTGGACAGCCATGATTGTAAATAATAGTAATAGTGTATTAATACCTAGGTTAAAATTACTATTATCATAATTATTGTTATTATAGTTATTGCTATTATAATTATTATGAAGGGCTTAAATCAGAAATCTCTTATAGATTAAGCCATTGAAAAAGTCATAGTGCAAAATGACTAAATACTTATTAAATAATATCTTTTAAATATTATTTATTAATTTAAAGAAACAAATTATTCCAATAGTCATAATTAAATAAAACCCTACTTAAAGAGGGCAGATCCCAAGTTGGAGGGGATCTATCTTTCTTTCATTTATCATTCTCTGATGGTAACTAAAGAAAGAACTTCTGCTCCAAGAAACTGAACCAGCAGTAACCTTTGGTCCTCTATCTCTTTTGCATGTTGGAATCAAGCTCGAGGGGGATCCATAAAGAACCAGGAATGGTTGTAGTATCATGGTTGGGAGGAACACGGTAACCCCAAAGTTATCTAGCTAAAGGCAATCACCCTATCAGGTTAGCTAGACACAACATGCTCTGCATTAACCATTGTTCCTTGTATAGGTCACTATAGGAAGGATTCAAGTGCCAAGCAGCTAGGTCTCCACCGGAAGGGATTAAGTACTCAAGCAGCCAGGTATGGAGTATTTAATGTTTCAAATTTACAGTTATAATAAAGTTAGGATTCTACAATTAGAATAAATACTGCAGCATTGTTCATTATCAATATTATCAACTTCAAGGTTCAGCCCAGAACCCAGTGGTGGGTCTAGTAGGTCTATCCGAGCTAGCCTTTGCTAGACAACTTATTTCTCTTCTAGGTTAGGGTTATTATAAATTCTCGGTTGTAGATATACGTTTCTGCTTGAATTATATTTCCCTAATCATAGGGCAAGGTTTCATCTATAACTATTAGTTCTTCTGAATTATTATTCTTCCTACTAGGAACAACACCAAATAGAAATAAAAACCAGACATTAAAACTTCCAGCCACACTACACTTTTCATTCATCAAAACGCCCCTACGATTCAACCTTTTGTCAAACTTTACATCAAAAAGAAACGCATCAAGTATTACAGAGATTCGTATACCAAAACATAGGTTCACATATCCAAACATAGATTCTTATAATTCAACCATCATCTGCATTTTAATTGTGGGTGCCAATCCCAAGTTTCATGGATCGAACCCCATCCCCAATCAAGGGTGTATCACATCACAACAAATTTATTCAAATACACAGTAACCTTAAAACTGATCCCACGTTAGCCAAACCATTCATCTTTGTTAATAGTAAATTAGAAATTCATAGGAGGAATTGGGATTTCATTCTTTAAAGACTTACAGAAGTCAAACGCAATCAATACCACAGGAAGACTTCAACGACCACGATTTATTTCCACTTTAAAGTCTTAAACCTCACACATAGCAGACTTACGAAGGCCACGACTACAAATGTGTACAAATGCAGGCTTAATATTACATCTTAAAGCTTGAAAACTCTAAATGGGCACTTCCCCAGTTCACAGTTCAAAACTCATAACCTAGGATAGGTGCCCATACTTTTTGAAAACTGATAAACCACAAGTCTAGGTATCAAACCCCTGGAGTAGCGCATCTTGCCTAGGATCATTTATAACAAATTCACTGGTATCAATGAAATACAAATCTATCATTCAGCAACCCAAACGTCTAGCTACATGATAAGACTATAACATCGCATACATTCTCATAATTTATGCCATAGGAAAGAAATACACAAGACAAGCCAGGGTATGTATCACAGGATCCATTTATTTAGACAAACGATTCTTCCATTTCAGTTTTTATACTGCCAAACGCATCAATCAAAAATACAGTAGTCAGGGACTCTTCATACATCCATTTAAAACCTCATAGAAATGAAAGCACATATGTCCTCTATTATTTACATTTCAAACTTCAAAATACGATACCCATAATTACATACAGGACAGAAATGAAAAGAAATACCCTTTCAGAATCCCATATTCACATAGGTACAACCGAGGCCAATCTATTGAACCCTGCTACAAGCAGCGAGACCCTCAGTTGTTCCATCATCAAATATTGCATACAACGATTCTTCATACACGGGGTCAAGCCAACGGCGACCTCAAGGCACCCAACAACTTGTTGCAGAAAACCCAACTGGGCTCACAGAGTTCCTCAAACACAAACACCAATAGTACACTCCACAGAGGCGAAAGCAGGAGATAAGAAATGACATATTCTGGACTTACCATTTTTCAAACATCACCACTATCGAGTCCTGGCCACACAGAAGAGAAACGCCAACCAGAACCTATCAACCAAACAGGCCATACAAAGTCAGAAATCTGAACTCTATATCACGATATCCATAAATGCAATAGCAAAAAAAGTAGTATGAACCTGGGGATTACCTTCGAATGTGGAATTGCCATCACTACTCCATATGGTGTGCTGACCATGAGCCACAGCTCAGGTTAGTAATGAAACCCTCAACGCACCCATAGTAGGCAAGAGGAATGAATCACGAAATGCTTCCTCACTGGTGTAGAACCCTAGAGGAAACCCTTAGCATAGCTGGAAGCGCTGGCCATGTGCCATCATAGAGCTACATTCAATGCAGCTACCCACTTCATATATTTTGATGTTGACCCAAAATCTATAGTATTAGAACCATACAAAATCAACAAGTATTATGAAATGCCATCGATATTACAATGACCCCAAATGTTATATAGCGCCATTAGGAAATTACAAGGTTAAACAAGTGGTGCAAATTCCACAAGTATTACAAAATCCCAACTATGCTTTTAAAAGTGTCAATCCTCAAAACTTTCACACTTGCAACTTAAATAATTGCTAGAAAGGAGGAGTAGGTATTCTCGGTAGACGCCTCATAGGTACACCTGCAAACCAAGTATGAAATCAATGCATTAGCGAAATTCTCTAAGTAAGATAGAAGTTTACATTTCTTACACCCTACCTCTCGGCAGCTCTGCTGGAGTACGTAGCCTTGAAAGACCATGCATCTCATCACGGGTCATCAACTGCTTCCATTAGGAACCCATCCCACCTGAATGGTCAATTAGACTTTTATAATTATGCACACAAACTCTTGAAATAGTAAGAAAAGGACTTGTAATATTCCACTTTAAAAACACTTATTCACTTATGACAGAGTTTCATTTACAGTCATGATATCGCTTCCGCAAAGCAGTAGAAATCACAACCAGTAAGACCTTGTTAACCAAGAAGTCAAGACACAATCAAATGCAGCAAATAAGTACCAGGGTAGTAAGTTTCATATCAGTGTTGCAGTTAATTTATAAATCATCACCTCCTAATTGGTTTATCTAGGTAATAGAAAAAAAAAATTATTTTACTATTTTGGGACATTACAAGTGGTATCAAAGCTCAACTACAAAGCTAAGTGACCTATTGGGCTCATTACAAACATCCGTTGCAGATACACAGTAAACAAAAGCATACATTTAAATTTTATTTTGTTTTATGTGGAAATAAACTAACGTGATTTTCTGCTCTTTATACTTATATAACATTCCAAGTACAATCACTATCTGAAAATCAATGCAGAAGGGGACAGTAGCATTCATGGAAATTTGAACTCCCCACCACGAGAGCAAGAAATTGTGGTGGAACTCAACTCGGATTTAATGAAATCCATCTAGAATCTACAAGCTAAATTCCAAAGTTTCCGAGACGAAAACATGCAAGAAAGAAGGGAACAGGGGGCCATAAATGAGGCACTGCTTCAGACTTTAACAAAGGAAAAACCTCATGGACAGCCCACACTCTTAGTCAACACTTTTAAAAAGGGAGACAGTCACACAAAAAGGACTGCCATCCCTAAGGGAGAAGAGCACGAGGAACACATACCTGAATCAATGGAAGAAGACTGTAAGAGATCTTCCAACAATAAAGGTTCACCACCTCCTTGCAAGAAAAGGAGAAAAAGTGACGACTGACTGCAAGGGGAATTCCGAAAGATAAAAGCCCCAACATATGAAGGAGAGATTAACTCTAGGGAAAAGGCTGAGGAGTGGTCGATAGGAATGAATAAATACTTCAAATTTCACAATTACTCCAATGAAATGCAAACCCGACTAGCCATATACAATCTGAACAGTAAAGCTGCCAGATGTTGGCAGGACTTGAAACACACCAAAGGACAAGAACTGAGAGACATAACCTGGGATACTTTCAGCAGAATATTCCAAGACTAGTATATGTCTGAAAGATTCTGTGATAAGAAAATTAAAGAATTTCATGAGTTAAAAATGGGCTCCCTGACTATGGAAGCATTCATAAACTGATTCTTAGACTTACTACACTATGTTCCCTACATTAAAGACGAGAAGGTCAAAATACAGCAATTCTTGGGAGGACTGCCACCAAACTTTAGAGAAAAGATAGAATTTGACATGCCCAAAACCATTGATGTGACCCTACAGAAACCAAGGTTGTGTTATGAACACGGACAGCCAAGGAATGACAACATCAACAGAAATAGAGATAGGTTCAAAACCTTCTCGGACAACCACAGACCGGGTTTTAGACCTCCACCTTATCGGAAACATAACAACAATTTTCCGCCCAATAGAGGCTTCAATTGACCTCAAGCACGACCAAGTGCGCCCCCACAACCTGTCAACAAGCCATTTTTCGACAAAGGGACAAAAGCTGTCCCACCAACTGTTTCTTGTTGGAAATGCCAAGGGCCACACTACTACAGAGACTACCCCAACAAAACAGACAGAATTTTACACAACGTCCAGGAAGAACCTACCGTAGGAGACATGACAAAGACACTACGGATTTATGCCGCTCTTGATGGTCAACAAGAAGATCACCAAGCCACCATGGTGGAAATAGAGGGTAAGATTTCTAACACTGCCGTTTCAGTTTGAATAGATCCCGGTGCTTGCCGAATTTATATCTCCCCTAATTTAATGGACACTTGTAAGTTGAACCGAGAATCGCACGAGAAACCATCGCTGGTACAACTAGCCACCAGTACCAAACGAAAGGTCTATGAGTTAGTTAAAACTTGTGAGATATACTTAAAAGGATTCCAAACAAGGTTAGATTTGAACATTCTACCCCTAGGGTCATACAATGTACTCATTGGCATGGATTGGGTAGAAGAACACCATGTCCTCCTAGATTGCTTAAACAATCCTTACTCTACAGGGATGACCAAGGGAATCAGAAGACGATTCAAAGTAGCCCTAAGAAGGTATCGGTATGACAGATCTCCGCCTTACAAGCAAAGAAATGTATCAGGAAAGGTTGCAAGCTCTTTGTCGTCAATATCCAAAACATAGAAACAGATAGGGAACAAAAGATCGAAGATTTCACAGTCCTCGTGGAATTCAAGGATGTATTTCCCGAGGAAATACTGGGATTACCACCCAAACGAGACTTAAACTTTTCCATCAAACTAACACATGGGTCAGTACCAGCTTCTAAAGTCCCGTACCACATGAGCACACCAGAATTAGTGGAGCTCAAGCTTCAATTACAAGAACTAATTGACAAAGGGTACATCCGACCTAGTGTGTCCCCTTGGGGCGCACCGATACTCTTCTTCAAGAAGAAAGATGGAACGATGCGAATGTGCATCGATCATGCCAACTCAACAAGATGACCATTAAGAACCGCTACCCACTCCCTAGGATCGACAACTTGTTTGACCAAGTCGGAGGGGCAAAGATCTTCTCGAAGATCGACTTACGATCCAGATACCATCAGGTGAGGATCCGGGATGAGGATATCAATAAAACCCCATTCGGAACCCGTTACGGCCACTATGAGTTCATAGTGATGCCCTTTGGGTTGACAAATGCACCAGCCAACTTTATGTGCATGATGAACAACATCTTTAGTAAATACCTCGATAAGTTTGTTCTAGTCTTTATCGACGACATTTTGATCTACTCCAAGAACGAAGTAGAACACAAGGAGCACCTCCAAATTGTTTTATGGATATTAAGGGAACACCAGCTTTATGCCAAGTTTAGTAAGTGCGATTTCTAAAAACCCCAGATTCAATACTTAGGACATATCATTTTCGAGAAGGGAATAGCCATCGACCCCGAAAAGGTCAAAGTTATCGAGGAATGGCACACGGCTACTTGTGTATTCGATATAAGATTGTTCTTAGGATTAGCCGGCTACTACCGAAAGTTCATTGAGAAATTTTCACGGATTGCATGTCCCATGACCTCCTTACAGAAGAAGGAAAACAAGTTTATCTGGACGGATAAATGCGAAGAAATTTTTCAAAAGTTGAAGCAACTACTAATTAGTGCACCGATTCTGCAGATTGCGGATCCCAATGGGGACTTCGTCATTTGCACAGATGCAAGCAAGGAAGGACTCGGGGGAGTCCTTATGCAAGACAATTTTTCCATATGCTACGAATTGAGGAAACAAAAAGAACATGAGCAGAACTACCCTACTCATGACCTCGAACTAGCCGCCATCATCTATGCTCTGAAAATGTGGTGACATTATCTCATGGGAAAGAAATTCCTATTGATGACTGATAACATCAGCTTGAAATACCTTTTCAACCAACCTGACCTAAATGCCAGGCAGGCCAGGTAGTTAGCCTTCCTTAGTGAATACCATTTCCAACTAAAGCATATAAAAGGCAAGGAAAACAAGATTGCGGATGCCTTGAGCCATCGAGCACACATGCTTTACGAGGCCACGGTGGGCCAAACCAACTCAGAATTACACCACAGAATTCGAACGGCATGTAAGAGTGACCGTTATTACACGAAAATCCTTGCAAAGATCCAGGAAGACAGACTTTTCCAACAGTAAAAAGAATATAAGATAGACGGATCGGGAATACTATGGCCGAAAGACCGACTTTATGTCCCAGAGAGTGGAGACATTAGAGCAAACATTCTCACCGAATTTCACCAAAAACCCTATTCAGGGCACCCCGGATATCAAAAGATGATATCGTTCGTAAAGAAACATTGCTTGGTCGTAAAGAAACATTACTTTTGGCCTAAGCTAAAAGCTGACATCGCAATGTTCATCACGAAATGTCAAGAGTGTCAATTGGTCAAAGCAGAACACCAACACCCCTCCAGATTACTTCAACCTTTACCCATTCCAGAATGGAAATGGGAGGTAATAAGTATGAACTTCATTACAATCCTACCCAAGAGTAAGAAACTGAATGACTTCATATTTGTAGTGGTAGATAAGCTATCTAAAGCAACCCACTTTATACCAGTGAAATCTACCTACAAAGCAGTTCACATCGCGGAAATATTCTTAAAGGAGATATTTCGATTGCACGGGATACCCAAGGCAATCATTTCCGATCGAGATACGAAGTTCACTAGTAACTTCTGGAGAACATTGTTCTCCGGTTTGGAGACCCAGTTACAATTGAGTACCGCGTACCACCCCCAGACCGACAGACAAACAGAACAAGTAAACCAAATCCTCGAGGACATGTTGAGGATGTATGTCATGAACAAACCCACCAAGTGGGAAGAGTATTTGCAACTCGCAGATTTTGCATACAACAACGGTTATCAAACCTCAGCCAAAATGAGTCCTTTCGAAGTACTCTACGGCAGTAAATGTCAGACCCTCATGACTTGGGACAGTCTAGTAGACAGACTTATGTTAGGACCGACCTATTAAAGGACTTAGAACAGCTAGTCTCCAAATTACAACTGAACTTAAAAGAAGCACAAGACTGCCAAAAGAGTTATGCGGACAAGAAAAGAAAGGACAAAGACTACCAAGTCGATGAACATGTGTTTCTTAAAATAAAGGCAAAACGAAGCTCATTAAGCTTGAGACATTGTGGGAAACTAGCCCCAAGATTTTGTGGACCTTTTGAAATACTGACCAAGAAGGGCCCAATAGCTTATGAGTTAGCCTTACCAACTCATATAAAAGTTCATAATGTTTGTCATGCTTCATTATTAAAGAAATATGTATACGATACTAAACATGTTATTGATTGGTCCTTATTACAGGTGGAGACCGAAGGGGAGTTCATGCCAGAACCCCTCCATATTCTGGACAATAGAGAGGTGTAGCTTAGGAGGAGGACCATTACTCAGCTAAAAGTGCAATGGAAGCACTTCGGGCTAGATGAAACTAGTTGGGAGAATGAGGCCACCATGAAAGAGACATACCTCGCCTTATTTCATGACTTCATTCCTAGTACCTAGAAACACTGGGACGATGTTATTTCTAAGCGGGGAGGGATGTTATATATATATATATATATATTGACATATCGGGCATGGACCCTGACTGACTTCTTTATTTGAGTATATATTGGGCGAGAAGGACCCAATGTTTTAATGATGTTCTTCTGATTTGATATGGGTACAAACCCTAATATACTAAGATGATATTTTGTTACTTACTGTGCAGAGTTATGACCTTTACATGATTTGACTTATGAGTGTGTTGAGCGTGGACTCGGAAACACACATATAACCTACGTACTGGGCATAAGCCCTGATGTACCTAGAAGAAATGTTTATTGTACTGGGAGTAATACTTGAGGTACATTGAGTGTTGGGAAAAACCCTGGAGCACTCCAAGCTTGATAAACAAATACCGGATCCAAGGAAACGTAAACAGATTAGATGTGCCTCACAACCACATTCTAGCACTAGTATTGAGCAGAGGCTTTGGAATTGCACTAGAGTAATGCCCATGTGAGAGTGTTGAGTTAAAAGGCTCTGAAGAGCACTCGGGGTTACTAAATTTCTAAGTGTTGAGACGAAAGGACTCTGAATAACACTTTTACTTTCATCACACTTATTTTATTTGATTAAATGATTTGTTTTTATCTATCATCAAGTACTGCGGGAACTACCGTGTTAAACGAGGGAATCCGACATGCAAGAGAGAGACTAGAGGTGCCTATCCAAAAGACCGTCCAAAGAAATGGACCTTAACCCTAATTTGTTAAACCAAAGTATCATACAAGATTAATTATTGGTATTAAGAATTGTAATAAATAATGATGGGATTATTTATTTATTTATAAAAGACATTTATTGCATATAGGTTATGCATAGTGGGATGCCACATTATTTAACAATATTAATAAAAGAATTAATATCTAGTGGACAACCATGATTGTAAATAATAGTAATAGTGTCTTAATACCTAGGTTAAAATTACTATTATCATAATTATTGTTATTATAGCTATTGCTATTATAATTATTATGAAGGGCTTAAATCAGAAATCACTTATAGATTAAGCCATTGAAAAAGTCTTAGTGCAAAAGACTAAATACTTATTAAATAATATCTTTTAAATATTATTTATTAATTTAAAGAAAAAAATGATTCCAACAGTCATAATTAAAGAAAACCCTACTTAAAGAGGGCAGATCCCAAGTTTGAGGGGATCTATCTTTCTTTCATTTATCATTCTCTGATGGTAACTAAAGAAAGAACTTCTGCTCCAAGAAATTGAACCAGCAGTAACCTTTGGTCCTCTATCTCTTTTCCATGTTGGAATCTAGCTCGGGGGGATCCATACAGAACTAGGAATGGTTGTCAGATCATGGTTGGGAGGAACATGGTAACCCCAAATTTATCCAACTAAAGGCAATCAACCTATCAGGTTAGCTAGACACAACAGGCTCTGCATTAATCATTGTTGACTGTGCAGGTCACTACAGGAAGGATTCAAGTGCCAAGCAACTAGGTTTCCATCGGAAGGGATTAAGTACTCAAGCAGCCAAGTATGGAGTATTTAATGTTTCAAATTTACAGTTATAATAAAGTTAGGCTTCTACAATTAGAATAAATACTGCAGCATTGTTCATTATCAATATTATCAACTTCAAGGTTCATCCCGGAACCCAATGGTGGGTCTAGCAGGTCTAGCCAAGCTAGCCTTTGCTAGACAACTTATTTTGTCTTCTAGGTTAGGGTTATTATAAATTCCCAGTTGTAGATATACGTTTCTGCTCGAATTATATTTTCCTAATAATAGGGTAGGGTTTCATCTATAACTATTAGTTCTTCTGAATTATTATTCTTCCTATTAGGAACAACACCAAATAGAAATAAAAGACAGACATTAAAACTTCCATCCACACTACACTTTTCATTCATCAAAACACTCCTATGATTCAACCTTTTGTCAAACTTTACATCAAAAAGAAACGCATCAAGTATTACAGAGATTCGTATTCCAAAACATAGGTTCACATATCCAAACATATATTCCTATAATTCGACCATCATCTGCATTTTAATTATGGGTGCCAATCCCAAGTTTCATGGATTGAACCCCGTCCCCAATCAAGGGCGCATCACATCACAAGAAATTTATTCAAATACACAGTAACCTTAAAATTGATTCCACGTTAGCCAAACCATTCATCTTTGTAAATAGTAAATTAGAAATTCATAGGAGGAATTGGGATTTCATTCTTTAAAGACTTACAGAAGTCAAACGCAATCGATACCATAGGCAGACTTCAACGACCACGATTTATTTCCACTTTAAAGTCTTAAACCTCACACATAGCTGACTTACGAAAGCCACGACTACACACGAGTACAAATGCAGGCTTAAGATTACATCATAAAGCTTGAAAACTGTAAATGGGAACTTCCCCAGTTCACGGTTCAAAACTCATAACCTAGGATAGGCACCCATACTTATCGAAAACTGATAAAACACAAGTCTAGGTATCAAACCCCTGAAGTAACTCATCTTTCCCAGGATCATTTATAAAAAATTCACTGGTATCAACCAAATACAAATCTATCATTCAACAACCCAAACGTCTAGCTACATGATAAGACTATAATAGCGCATACATTCTCATAATTTATGCCATAGGAAAGAAATGCGCAAGACAAGCTAGGGTATGTATCACAGACTCCATTTATTTAGACAAACGATTATTCCATTTCAGTTTTTATACTACCAAAGGCATCAATCAAAAATACAATAGCCAGGGTCTCTTCATACAACCATTTAAAACCTCATAGAAATGAAAGCACAGATGTCCTCTATTATTTACATTTCAATCTTCAAAAGACGATACCCATAATTACATACAGGACAGAAACAAAAAGAAATGCCCTTTCAGAATCCCATATTCACATAGGTACAACCGAGCCCAACCTATTGAACCCTGCTACAAGCAGTGAGACCCTCAGAATTTCCATCGTCAAATATTGAATACAACAAGTCTTCATACACAGGTTCAAGCCAACGACGACCTCAAGGAACCCAACAACTTGTTGCAGAAAACCCAACTGGGCTCACAGAGTTCCTCAAACGCAAACACCAATGGTACACTCCACAGAGGTGAAAGGAGGAGATAAGAAATGACATATTCTGGACTTACCATTTTTTAAACATCACCACTATCGAGTCCTGGCCACACATAAGAGAAACGCCAACCAGAACCTGTCAACCAAATATGCCATACAAAGTCAGAACTCTGAACTCTATATCACGATATGCATAAATGAAATAGCAACAAAATGTAGTATGAACCTAGGGATTACCTTCGAATGTGTAGTCACCATCACTACTCCATATGGTGTGATGACCATGAGCCACAGCTCAGGTCAGTAATGAAACCCTTAATGCACCCATAGCAGGCAGGAGGAATGAACCACAAAATGCTTCCTCACTGGTGTAGAACCCTAGAGGAAACCCTCAGCACAGCTGGCAGCGCTGGCCATGTGCCATCATAGAGCTACATTCAATGCAGCCACCCACTCCAAATATTTCGATATTGACCCAAACTCTATAGTATTAGAACCATCCAAAATCAACAAGTATTATGAAATGCCATCGATATTACAATGACCCCAAATGTTATATAGATCCATTAGGAAATTACAAGGTTAAACAAGTGGTGCGAATTCCACAAGTATTACAAAATCCCAACTATGCTTTTAAAAGTGTCAATCCTCAAAACTCTCACACTTGTGACTAAAATAATTGCTAGAAAGGAGGAGTAGGCATTATCGATAGGCACCTCATAGGTACACCTACAAACCAAGTATGAATTGAATGCATTAGCGAAATTCGCAAAGTAAGACAGAAGTTTCCATTTCTTACACCCTACCTCTCGGCAGCTCTGTCATAGTACGTATCCTTGAAATACCATGCATCTCATCACGGGTCATCAACGGCTTCCATTAGGAACCCATCCCACCTAAATGGTCAATTAGGATTTTATAATTATGCACACAAACTCTTGAAACAGTAAGAAAAGGACTTGTATTATTCCACTTTAAAAACACTTATTCACTTACGAGAGAGTTTCATTTACATTCATGATATCGCTTCCGCAAAGCACTAGAATTCACAACCAGTAAGACCTTGTTAACCAAGAAGTCAAGACACAATCAAATGCCGCAAATAAGTACCGGGGTAGTAAGTTTCACATCAGTGCTGAAGTTAATTTATAAATCATCACCTCCTAAGTGGTTTATCTAGGTAATAGAAAAAAAAAATATTTTACTATTTTGGGACATTACAAGTGGTATCAAAGCTCATCTACAAAGCTAAGTGACCTATTGGGCTCATTATAAACATCCGCTACAGATACACAATAAACAAAAGCATACATTTAAATTTTATTTTGTTTTATGTGGAAATAAACTAACATGATTTTCTGCTCTTTATACTTATATAACATTCCAGGTATAGTCACTGTCTGAAAATAAATGCAGAAGGGGATAGCAGCATTCATGGAAATCTGAACTCCCCACCACGAGAGCAAGAAATTGTGGTGGAACTCAACTCGGATTTAATGAAATCCATCTAGAATCTAGAAGCCAAATTCCAAAGTTTCCGAGACGAAAACATGCAAGAAAGAAGGGAACAGCGGGCCATAAATGAGGCACTACTTCAGACTTTAACAAAGGCAAAACCTCATGGACAACCCACACTCTCAGCCAACACTTTTAAAAAGGGAGACAGTCACACAAAAAGGACTGCCATTCCTTAGGGAGAAGAGCATGGGGAACACATACCTGAATCAATGGAAGAAGACTGTAAGAGATCTTCCAACGATAAAGGTTCACCACCTCCTTGGAAGAAAAGGAGAAAAATTGATGACTGTCTACAAGGGGAATTCTGAAAGATAAAAGCCCCAACATATGATGGAGAGATTAACTCTGGGGAAAAGGATAAGGAGTGGCTGATAGGGATGAATAAATACTTCAAAGTTCACAATTAATCCAGTGAAATGCAAGCCCGACCAGCCATATACAATCTGAATGGTAAAGCTGCCAGATGGTGGCGGGACTTGAAACACACCAAAGGACAAGAAATGAGAGACATAACCTGGGATACTTTCAGCAGAATATTCTAGGACAAGTATATGTCTGAAAGATTCTTTGAGAAGAAAATTAAAGAATTTCATGAGTTAAAAATGGGCTCCCTGACTATGGAAGCATTCATAAACCGATTCTTAGACTTACTGCAGCATGTGCCCTACATTAACGACGAGAAGGTCAAAATACAGCAGTTCTTAGGAGGACTGCCACCAAACTTTAGAGAAAATATAGAATTTGACATGCCCAAAACCCTTGATGTAACCCTACATAAAGCAAGGTTGTGTTATGAACACGAACAACCAAGGAATGACAACATCAATAGAAATAGAGATAGGTTCAGAACCTTCTCGGACAACCGCGGACCAGGTTTTAGACCTCCACCGTATCAGAAACATAACAACAGTTTTCCGCCCAACAGAGGCTTCAACCGACCTCAAGCATGACCAAGTGCACCCCCACCCCCTGTCAACGGGCCAGTTTTCAACAAAGGGACAAAAGCTGAAGAAGTTGAAGGCTGTCCAAAAGGAAAGAGTTCCTTTTGGAATTGCTTGTAGAAGAAGCTAAATCTGAAGTTCAAATGCTAAACAGAACAATGGAGGACCCAACAGAGTTCCTTGCTATGTTGTTTCAAAAATACCCAGCAGAAGTCCTTGCTATGCTGTTTGGAAAAGACCTAGAAGAAGTATCAATGCCGGCAATGAAAGACCTAGCAGAAGTCCTTGCTATGCTGCTTGGAGAAGACCCAGCAGAAGTATCAATGAGAACAATGAAAGACCCAGCAGAAGTCCTTGCTATGTTGCTTGGAAAAGACCTGGAAGACCCAGCAGAAGTCCCAATGGGAACAATGAAAGACCCAGCAGAAGTATCAATGGGAATAATGAAAGACCCAGCAGAAGTCCTTGCTATGCTGCTTGGAAAAGACCTGGAAGACCCAGCAAAAGTCCTTCCTACGCTATTTGGAAAATCCCAAGCAGAAGTAATAATGGGAACAATGAAAGACCCGACAGATGCCTTTTTTTTGCTGCTTGGAATGGCTTCTATGGTGGCTTATTTTTCATTTCTTGATAGCATGGAACTACAACAAGAGAAGCATTCGAGTGCTATCCAAAAGGAAAGAGAAGAAAAACTTGCACAGATTTTGAAAAATCGTCTTAATCAGTATGTACAAGGTGAAAAAGAAGGGTTTGTAGAACAAGCTAAATCTGAAGTGCAATCTGTTGCAGATAATTGGTTACATATATGAAAGGCAAGTGGCAAACGAAGAAGATGGATATTTGGGTGTGCCTGTAATTCAATCTCGAATCGCAGCAGCAACAGGCACCTGTGCACTGCTAAAATTACAACTAGATTTGAACCGGCAGTTGCGTTCAGCAAAAAATTATTGTGATTATTATAGTCATTCAAAAGCATTTCTACAGTCCAACAAAGAATTATTGATTCGCTCACTCTGGAAAGTAAATGTGCTTGATATTGAAGCCACCCTCTCGCATGTGTGCTAGATGGTCCTGCAAGATAGCAATGCAGAGAAAGAAGATCTTCAAGCTCGTGCAAAGGGTTTGGAGACTCTCGAAAAGATTTTTCAAACTGCCAAACTACAAATTGGAGATGGAATTCCAAAAAGAGACATTGACACTAACACTGCTCTTTTGCAGCTTTGGAACGATATTGTAGAACTCTGCCCAGCCGCTAAGGTTCTAATAAATGTCCTGAGCTTCCCTTAAGTTCCCATAAAATGGTTTTGGTTTCTTTTAGTTGACAAAGGCAAGGCAAAGGTTTTTATTTTTATCCAGCTTCCCCAAAGTTTTTATTTGTAATCATTTTGGTTTCTGTTGTTATTTGTCAGAGGCAAAGTAAAGATTTTTATTTTTATCTTTATTGTATGGCACACTTTTGAAAATGTAATGGATATGTAATTAACAATTCAGTGATACATAAAAATTATTATTATTATTATGATTATGATTTAGAAAAATATTATTATTTTATTAAAAACATTATATTATTATTATTGTTTTAGAAAAATATCATTAATTTATTAAAACCATTATATATAAAATATAATTATTTTTTATAAATAAATTAAATGTAATTTATTAATGTAAAATTAATCATATTTTACTATTCAAAGTAATCATTTGGCATCATTATAATATATATAGTTGAAAAACTTTTTTTTAACATTAATTGCACAAAATAAAAAATAATTAAAAAACTCATGTCGGCTTATAAAATAAGAAAATAAAACCAAATAAAAAGTAGGATCATAAAATAGAAAATTAAAACCAAATAAAAAGTTATTAAAAAAAATCTGTGTTGGCTTATAAAAATAAAAAATAAAAATCATAGATTATTCTTAAACACAGATCTATCAAGTAATTACACTTCAGGAAATTGGATCCGGGTTTGAGATGGATATATGCTCGTTATGGAATAAAGAATACAAATTATACCATAATAAGAAACTAAGATATGTAATTTTTCATGTGTAGAAGTTATCTAAGCTATAAATTATTGGACACGCTTAACAACTTGATTTTGTCAATAGTTTGGGGTGATGTAATACCACTTGATTTATTTACTCCATTTGTGGTTTCTCACATAGATAGGTGGTATCCATATGAGTCAATATCACATGCCATTGTTTCCAACTTGAATTCCTCCTAAAATCAATGCTATTATCAACATCTACATATGAGTCAATATCACATGTCATTGTTCTCACTTCAGTTCCTCCTAAAATAAATGCTATTATCAACATATACTCAACAATATTCATTAGTTTTTATTATCAATTTTGGACTACAATTCTATTGTATAGCATATTTAGCTAGAACACACACCAGATGAGAATATTCATTCAAATTGTTATTGTTGATAAACTAGCAGTTGATTCAAGATCAAATATCAAATGTAGCAGTTGATTCAAGATCAAATATCAAATTTGAATATGTTGTTGAAGACGTAAAAGACCCTATCTCAAATGTTCATATCAAAATCTCATGATTTCTAACTAAAATATGTCTAGAACCATCATCACCAAGGAGAGTTACTCATAACACGGGGGGTTCACTAGGTGAACTTGTGACATAGCACGATTGCTCATAGGATATTAAATATCCATTATTTCACTAAATATTGGAAAATTCCTCCTAAAATTGTATTGTTGAACCCCCCTGCAATATACCTTTCTAATTAAGAAAACCCCTAGTTTCACCAGATATTGTAGGTATCCATTTTTAATACCCCCTTTATATCATATTATCAAGTTGTAACAAACATGAACCCTAATGCATTATAGTATAAGCAAATATAATGCTAAAAAAATAATAGTATAATGCTAATCAAGATCCCATCGAGATTGCATGGGCGACTGATTAATTTGTAGCGTTGGATAGTGGAAGACAACGAAGTAGTAATGAGGAAGGCAAATGCATGAAATGCAACCTAGTCAAGATATCAATGTAACAAAGAATGTAAAAGACT
This sequence comes from Larix kaempferi, assembly GCA_027924585.1. NCBI lineage: Eukaryota > Viridiplantae > Streptophyta > Pinopsida > Pinales > Pinaceae > Larix > Larix kaempferi. The sequence goes on from BSBM01000519.1 coordinate 2,447,283, forward strand.
AATAGTGCAATGGTCAGTGCAATGCTTAGAAAAAATTAGAATTGTAGACGTTTCACACCACATCCTACCAATCTACCAATATTATATCATGTAAATACAAGTATAGGCATAGATAGCTCATGTTTTCTATAAGCTTAATAAATTAAACTCCATAAAAATGAAAAATTGAAACCCTTTCATGGATGGAATTCCCTACCTTCCTACCAAAATAAACATCATTGATGTTTGAACCCAAATGAACATAAAAAATTTCTTCTTATTTTCCAATAACACCATCTGATCCTGCGCGTAGCTTGGATTTGGGTAATTTACAAGATACAATGAATTGCCTCCACTTCCTCTAAATTTATTCTCGCAATCAAAGGAATTAACAACATTAGTTACCTTTTCTTGGGTTATATCTAGTTTTTTTATCATAACAAGAGACGGAAAAATCCCCATTGTTAAGTTTCAAGCATGCAATAGTTATAAAGATACATAGATGGTGAAACTTATATGATACCATTTCATGGTAAATATAACACATCGGGTATATAAATAAGGTTTTAGATTTTCACCTATGTTCATGTCAGTTCCAATACAATATTAAGATGGATGCCTTGCATATAAGAATTGAAATTACAATTATGAATCTGCCATAGCTTGGATTTGGGTATTTACAAGATACAATGAATTGCCTCCACTTCCTCTAAATTTATTCTTGCAATCAAAGGAATTAACAACTTTTAGTTACCTTTTCTTGGGTTATATCTAGTTTTTTTAATCATAACAGGAGACGAAAAAATCCCCATTGTTAAGTTTCATGCATGCAATAGTTATAAAGATAGACAGATGGTGAAACTTATATGATACCATTTCATGGTAACTATAACACATAGGGTATGTAAATAAGGATTTAGATTTTCACCTATGTTCATGTGAGTTCCAATACAATATTAATACGGATGCCTTGCATATAAGAATTGAAATTACAATTATGAATCTGCCAAATATAACTCAATATAACAACTATTCCTAACTGGAAATGTGAAAATGTTAAAGAAGAATACAAAAAATTGAAAGAAATAATTAGTCAATAAATATTGATATAACTTTTCTTGGTTCCAGTGAGCCAAGAAATATTGATCTCACTTTTCTTGGTTTTCGTGGAGCAAGGTTTGATTGAATCTCAATTCCCACCTAAACCCCAACCTAAAAAATGAAGAGTTAGATCTTTTACTAGAATTCCTACAAAAAATACAATACAATTGTTCAACTCCGGAACTCCCGATTAGCTACATCTCTTAACTCTGAATTTGATGAGGAACCAAATGCACATTCAATCATAATGAATAGTGTCATACGCTACAATATGAATTCTATCTCGAAAATAAACACACTTTGGAAACTGGCCCTGTATAGAACAACAAAATGTATAATGTTACAAGGCAGACTCAGTTTTAATGATAGCAAACTTAACCTTAGTTATGGAGAAAGTGTGAAATATTTCATACATATTCATAACAAGTGGCAACACTGACCTTTTGGACATCACATCAATAACATTCTACATAAAAGAACAAAATACTATCACCATGGTTATCTCAATGCCACAAAATTATAATATCATAGTGCCTTCTATTCCTAGAATCATACCTCATATCTAAATAACTTCGCTAAGCAATAAAAAGAGTAACCCCACAAGAATAAAACACTAAGCGTAGTTAAGAGTAATAGTTCCAATATTATAAGAATTTCAAAATTCCAAATACAATTGTAGAAGTTGCTCCAAGATCTTTACAAAAAATACTCAATTCTTTGCTGGAAGAAGAAAGGATGAAAAAAAAATTAACTCACACATAAATCCGTAAAGTTTCAACAATTATAAACATTCACATATATTTTTATAAAGCAAAATGGAATATATGATAAGTCAAAATCATTGTTAAGTCAAGAGTACTAGCTTATCTTATAGCCATGATACTATATATGACAAAAGTTGTACTCAAAAGAGTCACCTTCTCCATTTCCACTACTAAAAAGCTAGTAAAATTTTAAAGGGTCATTGCCTTAAATTTTGAAAACATATAAAGATAAAATATTTGATCAGATGATCTTGGCATCAACTCTAAATGACCACTAGTATAGACGAAAGCAAGTTCTCCATCTTCAACAATATCATTTTACTTGATTGAGAACCTTCCAACACATTTAGCCTTGATTTCTAAACCTCGTTGACATGAGTTTGACATCATGAATGACACATGACTTTACATCAACCCATGTACCTTTAACAATTAGATCATCATGTGAAATCCAAATTTGTATTGAAATTCAATTTAAAATCATAAGATGGATGGTTACACTAGCATAGTATCTATCTTGAAAGATGAAATATGACTACAAAAGTTGAATGGTCAAGGAAACTTACACTAAAAAGTAGGTGGAAGAAATTAGGTTCTTTTATCCCAAAATTCACCTTTCAAGCCATTCACTGCACTTGAGGCCAAAAAGTATAAAATCAAGATGACATTGCTACATTCAAAGGAAAAAAAACACACTACTAGAAAAGAAATCTCTAGAGCAAAAAAAATTCAAATGGACTCAAGAAGGAAAGCTACATTGAAAGACATTAAAAAACACACGATTTCTAGAAATGAAATATGCACCTAAACTACACTTCCAATTGATATAATCACATAAAATGTAGAAAGAGTAATTTTTCATTACCTCAATTCCATTAACAATTTGAATATCCATTAACCAACCAAGAACATGAGCAACATGAAATCAACTATCCTACTTCCATATTGAGTATCTCTTGTCCATCAAACTCAATACCTCATGCGCTTGTCTCCTGATTTTCCCTCCGCCTCCCCTCCATTACTTCTACATGAAATGTAATAAAATATACCTTAAATATTTGTATTGCCATATAACATAATTAAACCCCTTAGCCCCTTAATAAAGGGCAATATATTTTATCATTTCCATATCATAGTTTATTCCCCAATATGAATAGACGTGATAGGATATTGCCTACCAATTGACCCCCATGACTCATAACAAGTTTTCAGTAAATATACTGTCACACCAACATACAACTTCATGTTTGATTACATAATACCACTAATAAGCCATAAATTGTTTGAAATATCCAACAATAATGCAAGCAACGACACTTTCAATCAAGCTTATTCTACTTGTAAATAGGTATATGTTCCCATGCAAGATATATAAAGATCCTTAGATGTATAACCGAAGGTTTCCTACCACTCCATTTAGTAATAGGGGTCACATTTTACACTTATTTTGTTGGAACTCTATTTTGAATATAGTTTGAGTAGGCTACTGCTTCTGCCAAAAAACTTTTTGGCATATCTTTTTCTTGAACAAAATATCCATCCATCTTGCTTAAATTTTTTTTCTTTCTTTCTACAAGTCCATAATGATACTTAGGAGTAAATGACACTAAAATTTTCTTCCAAATGTCCTTCCAAGCAATGTGAGATTCAAAGGCACCTCACATTCTCATCCATTATCAAACTCGAACATTTTTCTTTGTAAGCTAGAATCCACAGAGTTTCGAACCAGTGACCTAGATCACATAATGAGTCCAACTTTTAAGTGATTCCAACCTTGTACATTTCACGAACCCAAGGAAGGAGAGGTTCGGCTCCATAAGGATCCTTCAATGTTTAATTTCATGAGTCCAAATAAGGGAAACTCGATGATTTTTCATGTTTAAAGAGTCTGAAATAACCTAAAGAAAACTCCAAAGTATGACTTTTAATTAAAAGTTAGTCCCTGGACCCGAGAAAGGATAATAATACCCAGAAGAACTCTCCTTGCCACGATTGACTGTAATACCCCTAGACCCTTAATTAAAGTTTAAATACTTTGTAATATTTTTTTAATTATTGTTGAACAATTATTTGACCAAGTGTGTTCAAATACACATGTTTGAGAATATTTGTATTATTTTATTATTTAATAAATAAAACAAGAGAATCCAATCTAAAGTAGTTGTTGAAAAAGTGTTTGCTGGCCCACAAGGAGGAATGACATGTGTTGGGATGAATGACCATAGTGGTGAAAACCACTAATTAATATCTCAACAGATGCAAGAGGCATCATCCCTATTTTAAGGTCAAAACTCCAGGTGGAGATTCTAGAGAAGGAGGCTGATTATAGACCTAAGTCCTAGGCAATGCTTTATTAAGCTATTCCCATTAGACAAACAGGAGGTTTGGATGGAAGAAGGAAATTATTTTGTTCAGATGAGAACTGAGTGATAGTTCGGGTTGCCTTTGGTTTTCTTCGTCCTTGTGGTTCAACAAATATGCTCGAGGGTTTCAGTATCAACAAGTTGATTGTTCTAGAATATTGGTTGGGAGGAATGACGAACTTCAGATTGGATTCGGTCTGTTCCTTTGGTCAGGTTCTACTACTGTTTATTAGTATTATGTATTCTATTCTCTATCTGTTCAAGTAATTATTGTGTAGATTTTATGGTTAATAATGAACTGTGTTTTATATTGTTTTTATATTCTGCTAATGATTTTATGGCTGAGATTTATATACTATGTTTTTACTATCTACATTCTACTCATTTTTATTCAGATAGAAGTAATGTTTATCAAATCTGAAAGTATCACATTCTGATTTATTATCAATGTTATTTACATCCATGAATTTTATTATATTATTGTACATAGAATGTTTTTATACAGCATTATAACTTTGTCTTATAATCATTTTGTATAGTTAAACTGAATTGGGTTTTGATCTAAATTTTATATGAACATCTAGTATGGAAATGGAGTATATATATATATATAAATGAAGCTGTATAAATATATATAAACATTTCCTTTATGTTCAACACATTAACATTAGCAAGTTAATAACCAAGCAAACGATACATAGATCCAAGAGTTTCGATCTAAGTTCATGGACAAACAAATATAACTAAAAAGTATTCAAAGAATATAACACATATATGTAGATAGAGCCATGATTTTATCTATGTGGTTGAACATGGGTTAAACAGAGTCATATGACTCATAGCTTCATTCGGTATATGATTTCGTTACCATCATAAAGGTCCTTAATCGAACCAAGCCATGAGGTTGTTCGAATAGTAACTAGGTTATATTATAATGCAACACGATTTCTTTATATTTAACCAACAGCATGAAATGACAACACAAAGCCGAGAGGCTCGACATAAATTTATGGGTAAAAAGATATGTAAACAGGTAAGTAAAACATTTATGTTTTCATCTAGGTAGATATCCATTAAACAAATAGAGTGGTTTTGACTCTTTGAAGCTCACTAGAAATACGATGACACCATCATTGCTAGGGGTAAATACAAAGCTGTAAGGCTTGTCCTGTTTAACAGGTTAGGTCACTGACTGTAAATAAGTCATGCGACCTTAATAATACTCAGGTCGATGAACAGAGCATTCATATAATACAAGAAATAACAAAGTAATCACAGAGCCACAAGACCACATAAAATAACAATCGAAATACATAAAGAAGAATGCAATAATTCATTAATAATAGAGCCGAATGGCCTTCGCATAATCAACATAGGGTTTGAATGCCGAAAAGCACTAAATATTTATAGACACATTGCATTCAGACAACAAAGATTTACAAATTGATAAAAACCAAAATTATATATATATATTACAGAGCTACATGGCTCTCGAGGCTTTCATATAAACGTTTTTACAGAGCTGAAAGATTTATAAACCAAATACCTACAAGCTTTCATCAACACAGTTAGAACAAGCCGACAAGCATCCTGTAATTAACCAGTTAATAAATAAATAACGGAGCCGACTAGTTCGATGACTAAATAAGCAAATTAATAATGAATTCATCGTGGTTGTCTCAGCCCACATGTAAGGTAGAATCAGTAAGCATTAACATACTCTTGTGGAGGTTCCAGTTACCAGTTCTAGCTTAAACACCCATTTAGTAGCCACGACCACCTGCAAGTCGTATTCACAAGTAAGTTAGGGTCTAAGGAGTTATAAGTAATAAATGAACCCAAAACGCATAAGGGGACAACGCTTACCAGGTTATGGTGGCCAGCATTGTTCCCTAAGTTCACGGCACCATACGCCTCTCTACAAACATACAACATAACGAAGCAAGGTTACATTCAAAACAAGTAAAATCAATACGAAAAACATTGGCATCGTGACTTGTGTAATAAATACAGAAAGAGATAAATAATTTTGTACTTACCCTGGAAGTCGACAGAGATGTGGAGAGTTCCATTGCTCAGCATGGTATGCTAACCATCCTTTCGAGATTAAGTGTAGACCGCGAACACTTCTGATGGAGCCAAGACCTCCAACAACCAAGCCACAAAGTCCATCTGTGAGCATGAGAGACCTGATGGTCTAAAGGGAAACCACTGTAAGTTTTCTGAGAACGAAAGACAGTATTATTTTAACCATGGCATCTGCAGAATGGGAAATCTCAAAACAGAGCCATACTCTTCGTCACAGCAACATAACGTTGCTCTGAAGACACCAAATGCACAATACCTTACCTCTTAATCAATTAAACCTTGGAGTGAAAGTGGTTACGATCCTAAGGATCGTGATAAACGATCAGATCACTGCCACACATTTAGAGCCAAACTAGTACGGGATTCAGTATCAAGCCATCACATGGCTTCACCAACCTTGATCCGAGTTGGCATCCTCCTGTGATCTGGCATTAACCAAGGCAGGCCATGCGTTAATGTAAACTCACATCCAATTAATTAAACAGATCTTGTAATTTAATACAGATCTCATACAAAATTCTAGTTAAGGGTTACAGCTATGAACTTGAGATTTGAATCGTTTAAACTGGGTAATATAGATCATAACCATAGCATACAACCATAGCACATCCAATGTATATCGTTCGCATTTATTACTGGTTGGTAAAACATTCAATCAAAACTATGTTCAAAACATACGATTCCATAACCTGGAATATAATCGTTTCAATGCTATGAGTATGACATATAACGCATAACTCTAAGCTTGAGCTTGGGTTAGCATGGCTCGTGAGAGCATGCTTAACCTAGCTCGTTTGGTTCAAATCTCTTAACCTTGTTGGTAAGCTTGAAAGAGTATAGGTAAGCGATGGATATAGTTTATGCATGGTCGGGTAGGCTTATATATATATTAATATGTAGATATTGGTGTTACATAGATTGTTTATAATTCATGGTACTATATATATATAGTTTATATATATATACATTGTCATATCATATGTTAAATTAATACATAGATATATAGTTGTATATACTATGTATGTAAAGAATGATTGGTTCACACTTATATATAAAGTATGGCATTGTCATTTAAAGTCATTGGTCATAACACCTTGGATTACACTAGCGAAGCTCGATGAGAATAATTCATGGCGTTGCCATTAATATGAACAAGTAGAATTATTATGACATTAGTTACATAAGGTTTAAACAGAAGTCTGAATGAGTAACGATTATAGCAAGTCAAGTGTTAACCATTAATCCTTATGTATTCGCCAAGCTGCGGCTGGCTCATTTCCACAAGTAGAACTTTAATAATTATAACGCATGTATAGGACATCAATACATTTACCTTATCAATTGACGATGCGGAGTCACAACTGCATCCTCTTGGTATTGCATACCTGCGACACAAGAAATTATGTCGTCAACATGCACATATAATTTTTTTTTTAAATGAGTAAAATGGGGTTGTGACACTAACTAAGGTGTACATTTGTCATAAATAGTCTAAACGGTCCGAAAAAGGGATAACCTACCGCCGAATAGACGACCTTTCAAATTATTTTACAAGTGTGAAAGAGACAAGTACACTTGGAAATATTTTCTTGGCGACGGAGTCCGAAAAGAGCTTAAAGAGAACTCCGGTGGTTCCATTTTCATGAGTTAATCATCTTAGTCCAAAAAAGGGAGAAAATGATAGTAAGTTGATACTTCGCTCATCTTTTTATGAGCACGAGTAAAGCAAACTAAGATTGATATTGTTTTACTTGGGTTTAATAAGCACGACTCAAGTGTGAAAAGTGCTTGGAATCTCGTTCATAGTTCAGATCCAAAGCACAAAAGAGAGAAAGTGAGCTCGAAAGAAGGTCAAAGATACAACTCCACCAATGTGAACAACTCGTATGAACCTTCCAAAAGTGGTAAAAAACCTAGAAAGAGACATCAGGACATAATAAATGTGAAGAATAAACTCTCAACAAAGGTTTCTAATGTAAAAATAGTAAAAAAATGACTAAATGAAATGTATAAGATAGGGCAAAATGGGAAATTACCCATTTTAACTTGGTCATTTTCACACAAAGAGGATGTTTACCTTGGTTGAGAGAAAAACTTCAACTAAAGATATTGGGAGATCTAGGGCATCATTTTAACCATCGTTTGAAGCTAGTAAGTCCTCTCATCCTCCTCTTTCTTTTCATCCATTAAGATTTTGTTTTCATGCTACTTTTGGGATGTGCAAGGGCCATAGGGCACCAAAATATGCACCCTAAAATTTTCGCGCCCTCCCTATGTCGAGAGGCGCAAAAATTATCGGTTTTCGCGCTCCCTGCACTATCCATGGCATGAAAATAAGAAGAATTGGAAAAATAAAAGCCTTCCTCTCCCTCTTGGCACAAAAATTGGTTTTCATCTTCTAACTAAAGCCTCCCTTGATGATTTGTAGGAGATTCCAACTGTCTAGAGTCAAGATGGTGGACTAGAAAGAAAGAGAAAACGGAGGATAAGAAAGGGATTCCCTGATGATGATAACACACTATCCGCATTAAGAGAGTGTGGTATACTAAAATGTTTCAAGACCAGAGGCATCCATAAACAAGGAAATCTACTAAACCACATTATCCAAATGTGGTACTCTAATATACAAGCTTTCCGCATCAAAAAGCACATCCTCGAGATAGAGCTCGAAGACATATACTTTTTTATTGGTCTCTCCAAGAGAGGGGCACGAGTCAATTAATGAGGGAACCGGGCTACTGAAGAGACTACAGATACCTACATTGCTCGGTATTGTAGGAAAGGATCCTGCAAGAAAAGAGGGAAAGTGCTCATCGCGGATGTGTTATATCTTCCCTTGAGGACGATCCTGTATACTATTTCTCAAGTGGTGGGAAGTGTGGGGGATCACCACGCAACCAAAGCTCAAATGAATTATGCCGTGGAGTGCATGGAACCCAAGTTGTTCATTTGGTGTGAAGGGGTCTTGATTAATATCAAAGATCAAGTGACTAAATGCAGTAATGGAAGTATCTACCAGTTTGGGTATGGGAGTATCCTCGTCACCTTCTTTTTGGAGAGGGTGTCTCTGTTGCATCCTCCGATAGAGAGGCCTCATTGTCCCGCATCCAAGCCATGGATGGGGATATGGAATGACTATGCTAGCAGCTTGGTGGGCCGTGGGTTCTAGAATTTGGTGAGGACTTCTTCTCATGGCTCGAGGAGTAGATCGTAATGATAGAGGACTATCCCTATGTTGGGGTGGACTTCCATGGCGATATAGATCTAGCCTTACTTAAGGATGATGACTGGGATGAGTTAGGTATATGACCTTCAATCTTGTTTTTAATTTTTTAATTCACGTCATTTTTTGTTTTGTTTTGATAATCTGTATTAAATCTAATATATGTGTATAATGTTGCAGATCGAGGGCTGGTGAGGCCAGTAGGATCCTCTCCACTGCGATGACAAGTGGCAGAGTACCAATCTTATGAAGATGACGCAGGAAGGTTCTACGATGTGGAGCATAACCTAGAGGGAATGGCCATGGGCATTCCTCCAATGAGGATGCCCGAGGTCCCATATCATCACTAGAAGCACACTATGGGTGTTCCAGAGAGGATTGGCAGGATGCTCCGTCAAGGTTCTAGGGAAGTGGTGTGCTACCATGAGCACCGTACACCTCTTGACTAGTTTTAGGCAGTAGTTTGTTAGCGGCATTTATACGATATGTAGGCCAGAGAGCCAATTTTTGTATGGGTTATGATCCCAATTTTTTACTTTTGACACATTATACTATTGTATGTGGAAAACAACACTTTTTACATGATATATGCATATGGATATATCTCTATTGTTTCTCTATGGTGACTTGTATGTTACATTTTTATATGTGTTATTTTATGGTGTATTAATTATGTGTGGGCTAGATTCCAATCCAACATATAGTTAGCTAATGAATCAGCCACCGCGTTGAATTCCCTTGGTACATGTTGATATAAAATGTAATCAAATGATCGTTCAAGGAGGCTTACCCTTATATATAAACGAAGTAGTGTAGGATCACAGATGGTGTAGACGTGATTTAACTGAGATACCATGAGCTGAGAGTCCATGCATACTATAAGAAATAGATTCCAAGAGAAGAAACTTTAGTTAGAAGTCCAATGAGTACATGATACTCTGCAATGTTATTTGCTACAGGGCCTAAGCAGATGCCACCCAAGGATATCAACTCATCCACAGTGGAATACAATACCCATGCTACATAAGCAAGGTTCCAGGTATGTCGACTAGCACCATCCGTGAATCCAAAGTACATTGGCATCTGTGCATAAAATCACAAGTCAAGATAAATGATTGTGTACAAGATAGATTCCTAACATGCAAAAACTAAACCAAAATCACACTAAATACATTATATACAAAGTGTTTCACGCTGGATGAACCTATGCATAAAATATCTTTAGGTAAATCCTATTGCAGGGCTCTCCCAAAGATATGCCATCACAGTCCACGAGCTCATAAGCTCCCTTCTCTAACACGCGTTTAACAACATAGGGACTGTACCACATAGATTCTAATTTTCCTTTACCTAGCTTATCGTGCATCTGGTCATAGGTTAAGACAAAGTCACCTTCGTTGAAAACTCGAGGTTGAACGGATTTGTCATATTGAGCCTTAACGCACCTTTTATGGGCCTCATTGGCGATTGTAAGGTCTCGACAAGTTTTATCTAGCTTGGCTAGGTATAGAAACCGTTCTTCCTCGATGGTTGTGTTGGGTAATATTTCTACAGCTAACATTAGGGATGGTATCTCACATTCAATCGGTAAGATTGCTTCTAGGCCATAAACCAATTGAAATTGTGTAAACCCGTTGCATTTTTTACCGAAGTTCTATAGGCCCAAAGAGCTGAGAATAGAGCTAAGTTCCTTTTATATTTTTAGGTGCCCACCGTGCATTGGATCATACGTTTCAAGACCAAAATCGTGACTCTAGTCCTGAATACATTGATTCTGATGGATTCAAGACGTCGATTTTTAGCTATGGGACCCCCCTCACCATGTCTCAAACGCCCAGAAACGGTGCTATTATTCCATCTCTGGAACTAGGGTTTTCCTCACCGAAGGCCATGCCAATTTTGCGCAAGGGTGTCATTTCTGATCCGAAGGCTCTCGGGAGAGTGTGTCCATCATGAACACAACCAAAATGGCCATATGCATGTGTGGGATCCGAAAGAATACAAGTCCGCTCGCCAGTTTGGGTTCTGTGCCCCGAATCAAATCCTCGGTGCTGTGAGTGGCCGTGGGGTGTCTTGAAAAAATTCCCATAGCACCAAAAACATGACTCTGGTCATGAATCCATCAATTCCGATAGATTCATGATGTTGGGTTTCAGCTAGTTCCCCCCCCCACCATGCCTTAAACACCCAGAAACTGTGTTATTATGTCATCTCTCAAACTAGGGTTTTTCTTAGTGAAGACCATCGCAATTTTGCGCAAGGGGGTCATTTCTGATCCAAAGGCTCCTGGGAGAGTGTGGTGATCGTGAACACATCCAAAATGGCCATATTCACGAGTGGCAGCTGAAAGAATACAATTCCACTTGCTCGTTTAGGTTCCGTTCCCTAAGAGGACATCCTCAAAGTGTTTTTTAATGGCCATGGAGTGCATGGAAAAATTTCCCATAGCACCAAAAATATGAATCTAGTCACGAATCCGTCAATTCCTATGGATTCAGGACATCGGGTTTCAACTAGGAGGGGGGATATCTTGCCTCAAATGCTGAGAAATGGTTCTATTGTGTCATCTCTGGAACAAGGGTTTTGCTTAGTGAAGGCCTATTAGGATATCTCATCATTCAATTATGTAATTTGCATGCATGCATTGCATGCAACCGCATGTTGCCCAGTCACCAGTTTGATGCCTCCAGCACCTAGTCCCTAGTCTTCCAGCACTTGGGAGCTACTTTCCACTCAGATTTATCCCTCCTAGTCAGGGAGGCGCACACTTCTCACCTTCCACTGCATAAGGGAGCCTTTTCTCACCTTCCACTGCATAAGGGAGCCTTTTCTCACCTACCAGTCCAATTTCACTTCAGTTAGTTAGTTTTCTTCCTTGATTTGAGGCTAGACTAACTCCTAACTGCTATTACCACTCCGATTGACCTCCGATGAGACTTGATTACCTATTCTGAGTGCATTTATCTCCTCATGCGCTCTCCACTGAGCCTCTATCCCTACATTAGTGCCATTTCCATCAGTTATTCTTATTACACTCAGTTAGACTCAGTTTGACACCTGTCTGACAGTGACTTGTGCATTGATGACCACCACTGATTGATGATGAGGACTTCTAGTTGGATCCAAGCTACACCATGTAGTATATTCGAATGGCCTCCTTGGCTAATTCGAATTGCTCACTCATTTGTGACAGTATTGTATTGTAATTCTACTATTCTGGATTATAGAGCACTGATGCATCTCTCTTTCACAGTTTTTACTCCAAATTGTTTTACATCTTTGTGATTGATATTCTTGTTCAATAGATCTGCTGTGACTAATTTTACATGGTATCAGAGCCATTGCAGGGACAAGATCTCTCTCCTACAGGTGTTCTACATGAATATTTGAGTGAATTTTCTCAAAATTACTGAAGTTTTGGCATGCAAAATCTCATGTGCATTCGCTCATGTGCATGTAAGGATGAAAAACAATCTCCAATCCACTCCAGAAGCTTGATTTTTCCACAGAATTCCTGTATTTGATACATTGTATCATTCAAGGTTGCTTGATCTCCAATCCCAGGTGTGATGCAACTCTAAAAGGGTGGATTGTTCGACCTTACTGTTCTTGTTTTGATTGTGATTTGCAGGTTAATCGTCTCCATCAAGTGCATTTTCTATCTTGTGATTTGTAGGTTCTTCTCCATCAATTGCACTCGCCATCAGTGATGGAATACTCTTCTACAAAGCCTATGCTAACTCCTTTCAATTATTTTGATTGGAAAGGTGACATGGAGATAATATTGCGCTCAAAAGGGTTCTATAGAGTCACCATGGGCCTCAAATTGGAGCCAAACACATGCTTGAGAAAACAAAACACTTCAATAAACTTGATGAAGCTTATGGTCTTCTTTGCCTCTCTATATCCAAGGATCTTCACTTCCATCTCAGTGGATTGAACTCTCCAAAAGTGGTATGGGAACAACTTGACAAACTTTTTGGCAAGCAGGACGAGCTTAGGGATTTTCAATTGGAAAATGAATTGATTGCTCTTAGTCCTGAGAATTTCAAGACCATCAATGAGTTTTTCACAAAATTCAAGCACTTGGCTTTGCAGTTGAAGAACAATGGAGTTGTTCAATAGGATAAGCAATTGATCCTCTCCATTATTTCAAAGCTTGGTAAAGATTTATCGATGTTTGTCTCTACTTTCAATTCCAGTCAGCTAACTACCCCGAATTGGAAGATGCCTACCTTAAATGCCTTCATTGAGTCCGTTACCAAAGAGCATGATAAGCTAATTCAAATGGGGTCCATAAGCTCCAAAGATTCATCCCTCTTTGTTCAAGGATCCAATAATTAGAATGGCAAAGGAAATCAAAATAAAGAGAAGCCCAAATTCGAACCTAACAAGCAAAGAGAGAAAAGCAAGCAATCGGATGCACCATCCAGTTCAAGGAACAAGCAAAAGGGTAAAGAGGGTAAGGAAAAATCTAAATGTTCATATTGCAACCATGGCTTTCATCCTGAAAGTTCATGCATGAAGAAAACAATAGATCAAATGGCCCTCCTTTTGGAAAAGAACAACATATGTCTTCCCAACGGTGCACGGAAGAAGGATAGAAATGATGATCATGAAAGAGGTCAAGCACTCATGGCAACTGTTTCGAAACCCACCACTCTACTGATAGATTCTGGTGCCTCGAATCATATGGCTGCAAATATTGACTCCTTCTCTTCATTCGATCCAAACAGCTCCATCCCCATCCATTTGGGAGATGACTCAAAAATTTCTTCAAAGGGTAAAATTACCATCCATTTAGAGCATGGAAGTTTTCAGAATGTTCTCTATGTGCCTTCCTTGGCTTCAAATCTAATTTCTGTGTATCAAATGACACACACTGGTGAACCGAAGCAAGTTACATTCGGCCCTAACAAAGTTGAAATTTCTAATATTGAAAATGGAAGACTTATTGCAGTCGAAAAGGCAAACCACACTACAAAATACTATGAGTTTTCTCACTTTGTGCCGCTTGAAAAGCCCACTACTCTCCTCACTCATGGAAACGAGGTTAGTATTATTTGGCATGAAAGGTTTGGACACCTTAATTACAAGTACTTGTTTCTGTTATAACAGAAATCCATGGTTGATGGTCTTCCGCAACTTTGTTCCTCGAAGGGAATTTGCCCTGGTTGCATTGTTGGGAAGAACCCCGAGCACTAGTTCAACCACGGAAAATCTAGCAGAGCTTCTACAATTTTGGATCTCATTCATTCTGATATCAGTGGTCCACTGCCAAATATGTCCATGAATGGTTCAAGGTATGTTTTGACATTCATCGATGACTACTCCCACTTTACTTGGGTATTTTTTCTCAAAAACAAGTCAAAAGTGCTTGGAAAATTCAAGGATTTTAAGGCTTCTGTTGAGACCGCCACTGAGAGCAAGATCAAAGCTCTTAGATCTAATAATGGTAGAGAATATATCAAGACTGAGTTTCTACAAATTTGTGCCTATAGCGGAATTCAGATCCAACATACAGTTCCCTACACACCCCAACAGAACGGTGTAGCGGAAAGGAAGAATCGGTCACTGAAAGAAATGGCTACCTGTATGCTTAAATCAAAAGGTTTGGCTACAAATATTTGGGATGAATCCATGAATGTTACTGCATACATTTAGAACCAAGTTCCACATTCATCTATGAAAGGTAAAACTCCTTTCGAAGCATTCACTGGTCACAAACCGGACGTGTCCAATTTGAGGGTTTTTAGCTCTACTGCATGGGATAGAATTCCTTCTGAAAAGAGAAAATATTTCGATCCACAAAGTACTGAATGCATGCTAATAGGTTATGGAGAAGAATCAAAAGCATATAAACTCATGAATATTAGATCCAAAAATATATTCATAGAGTGAAGTGTGAAGTTTGAAGAACCGCTGCCAAATCTGAAACTAGTCAATGAAAACACTGTCGATCTGCAGCCTCCACAAGAAGAAGATTCAAGAGAATATGAAGAAATCATTGGGTATGATATCTCTGATATTTTATCAGACTTTGATGGCCATGAATTATCAAGTTCGGAATCCTTCCATAATGATCCTCCTCAGTTACCAAAGTGGGCCCAAAACACTCTACAATCTGCTGCTCCAAACATTGGAAATCCTGTTGATCCAAAGAGAACAAGAGCAGGTATGGCTCTTTCATTTTCTAATCCATTATTATCTGAGAAATTTTATTTGATGATTGGTTCAAATCCCAAATCATACTATCATTCCCAACGAGATCCATGATGGAAAACTGCCATGGATGAAGAGTACAGACCTCTTCAAAAGAACAATACATGGGAGCTAGTTTCTCTTCCACCTGGACGAAAATTGGTCCAATGTAAGTGGATCTACCGCAGGAAAGTTGCTGTTGATGGCTCTATCAGCAAATACAAATCTAGGCTGGTGGAAAAAATTTTGTCCCAAGTCCAAGTAGTGGAATACACTAAGACTTTTGCACCGGTTGCAAAGATGGATTCCATCCGCCTAGTTTTGGCCATTTCCACATCCAAGCACTGGGAAGTGCACCACATGGATGTGAAGAGTGCTTTTATACATGGATACCTTGATGAAGAAGTATATATGAAGCAACCAGAAGGATACATATCAAATCCATCATTAGTTTGCAAGTTGAAGAAATCTTTGTATGGATTGAAACAGGCCCCAAGAGCTTAGTATGCAAAGATGAACTCCTTCCTTCTTTCTCAGAATCTCAAAAGATGCAAATCTGATACGAATGTGTACCTATGGAAAGTTAAAGGTAATTTTCTGATTGATGTTCTTTATGTTGATGATCTTCTCATTACTGGTAGCACTCTCCTTACAATCAACAAGCTAAAAACCACTTTAAATCTAGCTTTTGACATGAGCGATTTGGGCTTGCTTAAGCAATTTTTGGGCTTGGAGATAGCTCAAAATTTTGATGGGATCACATTATCTCAGAAAAAGTATGCTTCATACCTACTATTAAAGTTTAATATGGCATAATGTAAGGCTGCTTTGTTTCCATTCCTCTCAGGAATCAGTCTTGAGGAAGGAAATTCCACACCGCTTGCAGATTGCACTATGTATCGACAGTTGATTGGTTCACTACTTTACTTGACACACTCAAGGCCTGATATTTCATATGTTGTGATTGTTGTACCAAGGCATATGCATTAGCCCCATGAGATTCATTGGAGGGAAGCCAAGTGGATCTTGCAGTATGTGCAAGGTACGAGACATTTTGGCATACATTATGCTTTAGATTCTGAGCTAGATTTCATTGGTTTACTGATTCAGATTGGGTAGGTGATAGCATTGATCAGAAGTCCACTTCTAGATATGTTTTCATGATTGGCCTTGAACCTTACAAAAAAGAAGGTTGGATAATTACAAAACACATATAAAGGTGTCAAAAGGTTTTATTTTTTAAATAAGAAAACCTTTATAATATTAGGCTTTTGGGTACATATAAAAGAAGGTTGGATAAAGACAAAACACATATAAAGGTGTCAAAATGTTTTGTTTTATTTTTTAAATAAGAAAACCTTTATAATATTAGGCTTTTGGGTACATATATGGCATGGCTTGGGATATGATCCCAATGTTTTAAATCAAAGCTTTAAAATAATAAACATAAAATTTATTTTAAAATCATATAAAAATAATTTTAAAATAATATATTTTATATTTATTTATATTTTTTTGTTAAAATATTTGGTTTTAGGTGACAAACAAAGGCACTTAATTTTTATGTATGAAATAGAAAGACCGCATGCCAAACCTTAGCTTGGATATTGAAAGACAATAATGCTTTACAAAACTTTACCAAAAGTTCAAGGCTTCGGAAGTGCATTAGAAAAACAAAGGAGGGATTTTGCTATCGAATCATGAAGGTCTTCCATAACAACACTAAATTGAGATTGAGGCAAGAGGAAGGTAAGCAAATTTTGCACAATGTTGGCAGTAGTTCAAAAATTTTGATAACGGTAGATTTTGGTACCAACATTGACCACTTTAGAAGTTTCCAAACTAGATGGCATTAATGAACAACATCATAGATTCCGAGCATTCGAATTTTTAGGAGGCAACAGACCAACAGGTTTGGAGGGATGCCATGGTGGAAGAGTACACCTCCATCATGAAGAATGATGTTTCGAACATTGTGCCTAAACCAGAGGGGAAGTCAATGGCGACTTCTAGATGGCTCTACAAGATCAAGAATGTGACAGATAACAACATAGAGATGTACAAAGCAAGGTTTGTGGCAAGAGGGTTCTCCCAGAAAGAGGAAGTGGACTTTGAGAAGAATTTTGCTCCAGCCACCTGAAGAAAATTGACTTAAAATATGAAATGGCTCATTTACACATTCTATCAAACACTTGCAGAAACTAGGGTTTTAACTTTAATTTCTGAAAGTAAAACCACACTTCTAAAATGTACTTCAAAATTACTGCCAAATACTGAAACAATCTTTTAAGCAAATGGACACAAATATTTTGGTCAAAGACCGGGAAAAACCCCACTTCTTGGGGAAAACCCTAGAAAAAATTTATTCTTTAAGAGAATCAGAAATTCAAAACTGGAATTTCTTTACACCCTAACTGACAGATTATCCATAAACAGAATTTATTACAGAAATCAGACAACCTAGAAATCTGTGCCAACCTCGATTTCTGTGCCAAAAGGTTGTTGTACTGACTATGGATTGTACTTTTTTGTTGTACAGACTATACTTTTCATCCTCGAAATCTGTGCCTGCACATGTTGGTTCAATGTTGTACGGCCTATACTAAATACCTTTCTCACAGCCTTGGGATTCAAGCCACTTTCTAGGAATTCATGCCCACACGTGTGACTGAGTTAATGTTATTGTACAGACTGCATTGGAACTGTGATGTTGTTCCTCTCTTGGAAAGCGTGCCCTTCTGTAGCTAGGGTTTTACCCCTAGCTTGTGCCAATGAGCACCTACTAAGGAGAATGGACTCCTTAGTAGCAGTTCAATAATGATTAAATGATTAAGCTAAAACAACAATTAACAAACTACTTTAAACATTGCATGAGACATAAATAAAAGATGTAAAAAATGGTTTTATATTAATGTTACCTTGAGTGTCAAGGTTGGTGAATCCCTTTGCAGTGTCCAAGAGGATGCTCCAAGCTTCTGAATGCTCCTTCTCCTTCTCCAATGGTGGGGATGGGCCAAAGTGGCTCTCAAGGTGAAAATAGTTCAAATGATGAACTAGGGTTTCGAGAGAGATTTTGGCAGAGTAAGGGTGCTTGTGATTGTGGATATGGAATAAGGGATCTCCATCACCTATTTATAGTTTTTTGGTGGTGGAGTGCTGACCCATGGTTTTGGGAAACACATGGTTTTAGGCAGCTGTATAAGGTTTTTTCCTCCTTTTCCTCATTATTTTATATTTTTTATTCCCTTTTTAGGGGATTTTGCTATTTTTGGAGGAAAAAGGGGGTTTTTTGGCCTTTTTTAGGCTATTTTGAGGGTTTTTTGGCCTTTTGGAGGCATTTTAGGCCTTTTGGAGGCTTTTTAATGGGTTTTTTGGGATTTTTAATGGAAATATGGTAGGAAAATGGACAAATGAGCCATATAATGTGGTAATGAGGTAGTGAACACTTTTTGGGTGTTAACAGATTGCCCCCTGATGTGCGAGGTCAGGAGCTCATCGTATGGCCGATGGACATCATAAGTCATGAATGGTTTTCCTGGGATGTGGAGAGAAGAGAAGAAACAAACTGAAGCCCGGAACAACGATCCCGAACAACTGCAAGAACTAAAAGTACATAACCTCAATAATGGATGAGGAATCATCTGATCATATGGACGAGGCGGGCATTCCCATGCTCGTATCAGGATATAATATAACAATAACAATGGGGTCCAAAAAATGGGGACCTGAAATATACATGACCTCAAATACTGACTGAGGAATAATCTCAATATATGGACGAGGCGGGCATACCCATGCTCGTATCAAGATACATAAACATAACTGTGAGGCCCGAAAAAGGGGGACCTATAAGATACATGACCACTGTGTACATCATAAGAGTCCAGAGGGGACACAAAATCTGGGACATACTGCTGAGCTGACCATGTCTGTGCTAAAAAACTGATACACTGGAATAACAACAGTGCTGCTGAGTGTGGTACCAGAGGAACTGATGAGCTACTAGACCATAATGACTGGTAGCAATAACCTCAATGGTACACTGGACTGGAACTGAAATGGGTACTCAAGGAAGCAGAGAACTGGATGGCTTCCGAATACAAACGCCAACGCAGCCCGGACATCCACGGGAACATATAACTGGTCCTTCCGAAGTGACTCACCAATGTGCTAGAGTCAGGGGAAATCCGGGGTCTTCGACAAAAACTGATGGGATATAATCCTACGCGATCCTCAACGATGCGATCAAGGTGCTGAAGTCGAGCATGTGAGGAACAACCACTCGGAGAGGCAATGATGATTCCTCTCAGAATGATCCGTAGGCACTTACCACAGATGGTGATAAGTCCAAGGCGTAAGGACCTCTGGGCCTATCCTCTGGAATAGAGGAGCTGTTGTCGACAGAGGGAGACCTGCAACTATCAAGGCAATGATGTTTCCTTGACAGGAGCGCGAGGTACAAGACCGAAATGTGATAGTGCTGATGGCAGGACTGATAAACTGTGGGGGGACAACTGGGCAAGTAGAGCGGGTGGACTCAAACTTCCTTTGTTCAGAGTATGATAATGGGAATGATCTGGCAGCATATGAAACTGACTGAGGGGAAAGGGATCATAGCTGTAATGGATATGGGAGGATAACTGGCTGAGGGAGACTCAAGTTGGTGTACAATGGCAGGAGACTGCAGAATACTCTGAACAAAGGCGACCTGATTGAGGGTGCTGCCGAGATGATCGATCATAGTGCCAGGAGGCACGGGAGGAGACTTCTTCATGGGTTAATGAACTAGAAGAAGTGTGTGTAAAATGGTACTGTCGTGTGGATTTTACGATCCCAAGACAGTTCATGCTCGTGGTTGCTTTCAATTTTAAGGAGTCTGAAAGCGATAAGAAGACTCTGAAGTAAAGGAATGGTACTGTCGTGTGGATTTAACGAGCCCAGGACAGCGCATGCTCGTGGTTGCTTTCAATTTTAGAGAGTCTGAAAGCAAGTAAGAAGACTCCAGGGGGTTGCTTTTTCGTAGATTTAGTCTCCAAGGCCCAAAGAAGCATAAAAGGATGCAATGAAGAACTCTTCTAGCCGGTGTGACTAGAGTATTCCTTTTTCGTAATTAGTCTACCAGGTCCGGAAAAGGGTTAAACTTATACCAGATAGACGCCCTTTCAAGTACTTTAACGAGCATGAAAGGAAGCAAGATTGCTCGGCGATCTTTTCATTCTTTTAGGAGTCAGAAAAGAGCTTAACGAAAACTCCCTAAGTGCCTTTTTCGTAAAAGAGTTGTCCGGCCCGAAAAAGGGATAAAATTATACCGAACAAAAGGAATGGCCAAGCAAGGAGGAAGTGTTCAATCAAGGTTGAGTAATGATGACCAAGAACGAGGGTAGGTGGGAACACTGATGGACCTCCTTGCGGGGTAGATGAGATGGTGGCAAAATAACGAGACATTTGTAGTATGACAGGAGTGAATGGCTCATGTAAAAAAGTGGAACAATCCGATAGCAGCCGATGTGGCACGCAAACTGAGGCAGCAAGGTGTCGGGACACAATGTTGAAATTGTACCAAGTGAGAGCGAGAAATGATCTCAAGCATCATCACGAGCTCGGAAAAATGAATCCGGCGATATAAAGGATGTCAAAAATGGGGAACGGCCGATGTGGCACGCAAACCGAGGTGACGAGGGCATTTTGAAAAATGCCCAGAAAATATGGGGGTGAGAGCGAGAAATGATCTCAAGCATCATCACCAGCTCGGAAAAATGAATCCGATGATATAAAACATGCGAAAAACGGAGAACGGCCGATGTGGCACGCAAACCGAGGCGACTAGTGGCGTCTGGACAGAATGTTGATATTGGTCCTGGTGAGAGCGAGAAATGATCTCAAGCATCATCACGAGCGCGGAAATATGAATCCGACGGTGCAAATGGTGCGAAAAACGGAGGTCATAAGGACTCCGGAATGGTCAAAGGAAAGAATTATGCGTATCAAATCCAATGTACAAGTGACACGTGACCTCAAAAATGGTTGAGATCACAAATGTGAAAAAGTGAGCAGGGTTAATGACTTGCCCCCATGCTATGTGCATGGGGTTTGTGATTATGGATCACATATGTGTGGGTTTGAACAATGGGTTCATTGACGTGCTGAGATAGATGTGATAGGGAAGGTTCAAAATGATTGATCATGCCCCCTATCCCAGGGTCGAGGGAATCTATTATGCCCCTTGACTCAGAGGTGTCAAGGTGGTGCTCTATAATGGTGGGGTCAAGACCAGGCATTTCGGTATAGGACCAGGCAAAGACATCACGAAATTCTTTGAAAAGGTTAATGTAGTCCTCGATCTCTTGTTTACTGCAGAATGCTCCTAAAGTAATGAGTTCAGGGGCACGACCTGGAGCAGCAATATCAACTTGGATGACAGGTGAGATGTTGGCCATGTTGCCCTCCTCGAAGGCATCAGGAGCAGGAATAGGGTCCTTGAACCAGTCAACCTTAGTGGGGAGGAAGTCTTTGGATTCAACCGCGTATTGGGTAGCGGAGCTAGAGGAAGACGCTTCTGGGATGAAGTAGGAACGATGATGCATATCATCCCATGGATAATCCGGGGCGGTAAGGGCCTCAAGAATCTCCTCATCGGTACGGAAAATTTGCGTCGTCAAATCGGTTGACGAGGGGGTAGTGGTGGAAGAGATCATATAGATGGTATTAACCTCTCCGGAAGGTGAAGAGTCTGGGGGGTAGATCTCCTCAATGGTAGGTGGTGCCGTCTCAAGATCCAGATTGTTCATCTCATAGAGAGCCGCTCTGTAATCCGGGAGATCGGGACAATGATGTGAATAGTGCCCGTAAATACCGCATATGGCACAGGAGTGGTTGGTACGTAGGGACTTATCTTTAGGCTTGGGAATGGGGTTTAGTTCGACTGTTGGGATGTTGGGGTCATCATCGAGCATTTGCATGTGCTTCTGCAATGCGGGTAACTGTGGGCACTGGTGGGTCGCATGGCCCAACTCGTCACACAGCGAGCATTTGGGAGGAGCACGAAACACTGGAGGGTTTTTGACTGTCTTGGGAGGTGGTACAGCAGTGTAAGGTTGTGGACCTCTGCCCCCAGTGGGTTTGGGAGTAGGAGGAGGTGTCGTAGAGGACGAAGGGGTAGAGACACCGGGAGGTGGGTGGGTGGTAGTAGCCATGGGTTGCACCGGCTGGAGGACGACATCTGGTGTCGGCGGGCGAACGGGAGGCGAAAGATACCATACAGGTAATCCCAAGGTTAACCCAGGGAGGCTAAGGGTAGCCATGACCGAGGCGCTTACTACTCCGGCGGGAGGAACTAGGAAGGGGATCGTATGGATCGGTGTAACACCAATGTGACTAGGTACCAATGGTGGTTTAGGCAACAAGGATGGTTGATTGTTAGGTGGTAGGATGTCATGGGACAAGGTACATAAGTCAGACATTTCGGGCGTAGATGACGGCGGAGGAATGGAGTGAAAGGTGGAATTCATCGGCGCGTCTGAGTAGACTCCAGGACCCGTAGAGGAAACAAACGAGGTGGAGGCAGGAGAAACAGGTTGTTCCACCATGGGGAGAACATTTTCCGGTGCCGCCGGAGCACTGGGATCATAGTAGGTGAGCTGGTCAATCTTAACCACGCGTCCCTCGTGGGGGAACATCATGGTGCGAAAGACAGAAGAGGCAACTGCCCGCATGGCATACATGTAGCTGCAGCTAAGTAGAAGGTTGTAATCCAATTGGGCATTGATTACCTCTATGTCAATAAGGACTGTTTTACCACCTAACTGGACAGGAACGTTGGGCAGGAGGCCTTGGGGCTGGGCCGAACGACCGTCGTAGGCACGTAATGCAGTGGTGGACTGCTGGAGAGGAGGGGATCCTAGCTTCTGCCATACGAATGTAGACATAACGCATGTGGAGGCACCCTCATCGATGATGCATCGATGGATAACAAGGTTCCTAACGGAGACAGTAACTTGGAAGGCTAAGCTGGAAGGTAGGCGTGGTTCAGACTGGTCTAAATCAAATGCCATCAAATGCGAATCAGTTGGGTCAATCCCCCCAATGGCGGAAAGTAAAGTCTTGCACTGGGAAGGGCAGTTCTTCAAGACTTCTAACGCAGACATGGCTGCAGGAGATTGGGCTAGGTCGTCTACGATGTTGTAGTTTGACGCAGCGCGCGCGTTAGGGTTATTGTTGATTCGGCGAAGTGGGAAACGAGGTGCTTTCGCGGCGCCGTCTATGGGAGGCGGAGGTATACGTAACGCTTGATCGGTGGGGTGAGCATTAGTAGTTTTATCCGTGGGAGTGGCTTCAGAGGTGGAGCCATATTGGTTCCGACGGGTCTGTAGGTTGACGTCAGCAGATGACATCATCAGCAAGTGGTGGGTACCTGAGTCAAACATGGGTTGATCAGGAGCAGCGTAAGTGATCTGTTGTTGTTGGGGTTGCACGTTAGCTTGAGGGGCCAACGGCTGAGTGTTCACCACGCCTTGGGTTAGTAATGGGTTTTGCAGCACCAAAGGGGGTTGTTGAGGTTGGGGAGGGTTGGGTGGCGCTTGGGGAGCCGCATGCCCTTGGCGATGGGCCTCGTCAACCCAAAGCTGCCGAGCTCGCTCCAAGTGTGGGCAAGCATGGGTGTAATGTCCATAGACTCCGCAAATAGAACAAGGGTGGTTTGTTCGCAGATTGGGGTTTTTGGCCTGCTTGGGCGGGCGATCAGGGTTTTGATTAGCGGGGGCCGCATTGTTATTGTCAGGGGGATTAGCCGGTTGACCAGCTTGGTCTGTAGGTTGGTTGTTTCCCCGATTACGGCCCTTGCCGCGGTTCTGTTGGCCCTGGTTACGTTGGTTATTCTGGTTTTGCTGCGGGTTTTGTTGGGCGTAAACTTGCCCTTGGGCAGCAGGTGGATTTTGAGGTTGCGCAGGTGTAGGAGCCGGCTGCGGAGGATGATATGTAGGTTGAGGCTGAGCAGGTGCAGCAACTTGAGGGGGTTGCTGATAGGACTGCGGAGCAGGTTGTGGATGTGCCGCAGGGGCTGCCTGTGGCGGATAATAAGCTGGTGGGGCTTGTGAAGGCGCAGGGGCTGGGGCAGCCTGCTGATGGTAGTAAGGCTGAGGGGCGACTGGAGGAGCATAAGCAGGAGTCGCATACCCGAAGCACTGAGGTGGACATGAGGGTCCATGGGAATGGTGATGTGTCATGGGAGCATATGAGTTGGTTGCTCCAGACTGGGAGGTAGCCCTCGACAGGTCGGGGCCAGGGGTAGGACGTGCTATAGAAAATGGTTGGGGATGCGAAGAAACACGGCCAATGATACCATCTGCAGCGTGGGATGCCCCCGGCGCATCATGATGGGAGGACTCGCCGCGAGGGGCGTCAGGTATAATGGTATAAAGGTAACCCGACTGGGCGTAAATGAGGTCGAACTGCTGTGCCTTAAGGATGGCCTCTTCTTCAGACTGGGGTCTTTCTGAAGCTACATCCTTAGCAATAACAGGAAGCAGGGACTTGAGGAACCAATCGAGGAAGATACGGTCGTCTAGTTTGATCTTGCATAAGCTACGGCGTCTACGCCACTCATGGATGTGGTCCGTGATATGGGTAGCCGTGTTTTGTCTACAAGATAGAAGGATCTCAACGCCCGCGTCATAGCGGACTGGCAACTGGAAGAACTGCAGGAAGGTCGAGGCCAGGGAAGAAAAGGTGGCGTGGGTCCCATGAGGCTGCTCAATATACCACTTGGCTGCAGAGCCAGTGAAGGTGCGCTGTAAGAGACGGAGGCGAACAGAATCGTCTACTATGGAGTTAGAGGAACACCATAGGTGGAAAGACATGATATGGTTTTGTGGGTCCTCACCGGCCTTGCCCTCGAACTTAGGGATGTCCGAGGGGAGCTTGGTAGGCATATGAGGCCATGTAGGGTCGTGTCGAATAGGATCGTTGGTCAATCTGGCCAGGTCAGGTAGGTTGAGGCTAGCCATGAACGGCAAACTGGAAGAAGGCTGTGACACAGTAGTGCTGTGGACCAAGTTGGGGCCAGTGCCCCCAAGTGGAGGGGCAAGATGTGAGGTGGTGCCCCCAAGTGGGGGAACTGAGGTAGTGAAGGATGGTCCAGCACCACCATTGGTAGTGTGAGCCACTGATGTAGTGGGGATAGGTATTCCCGCTGTGGGAATAGGTACCGTGAGGGGAACGGTAGATGGTTGCCCCATGGAGGGCATACCCAAAATAGGTGTAGTAACTGGTGTAGTGGTGGATGTGCCACCAATGGTCCCTATGACAAACGGAGTGGAAGTCGTGCCAGCCATGGGGCTAGTAGGGGCAGTGTAAATAGGGTTTTCAGACTCTTCGTCAGAATCTGAGGTAAAGTAAGGTGCGTCACTATCAGGTGACGGAGACCTACGTCGCTGACGAGTGGAGTCAAGTGACAAGGCTCTAGATCTGTGATGAGTGGTATCAACGGATAATGATCGGAATCTACGACGTGTGGTGTCAAGAGAACCGTGTTGTGGGGGCTCGCCCCTGAGGCGCTGAGAGTGTCTCGGGGACTCAATGGTGACAGATGGTGTCTAATCTCTGTGGGTTGAGGTGAGTATAAAAACAGCTCAAAAATCCTAATGCAACCGAGTGTGCAGAAGGAGAGCTAAAAAACAAGGCACTCAGGCCAACAACCAACTCAAAACACCCACTGCAACAGCTGTGCTACAATAGGTGGAGTAACAACAAAGATGGTCAGAATACCAACAAGCAGCAGGTTTCCTAAAAAAGAAAAATGGTGGACTTACTAGACCAAAGGGAGGTAAAGGAGCATACAAACACCTAACTAAAAGTATTCTGACTTAACTAAACATATCCTCTGCAAGGTGATGAAATCCAAGTCAGACAATATGAGTAGGAAAGCCAAGTGGCTATGATATCCCCCTACCGGGAGGGACACCGGGTAGTCAATCCTAGAGGAATGGCAACTAAGATACCCCGTTCATGACACGTCCAGAAAGGTGAATCTGCCGTTTAGTTCGTTGACCGCAATACCCCTATACAGGGATATCCCGCGAACCGCGAAAGGTAGCCCTTCGGTTACTGAATGGAGTGCGGTATTCCACTCAGGCCTCCGGAACCAGTCTCCCGACTTCAACCCTCCTAAGGGAGAGGCCCTCTGATAAACTGGTCGTGACCGTGCCAAAAAGTACTAGGGGATTTTGGTTCCCTATTTGGACAACAACTATGTCTCAAGTGAAATAACCAAGGGGTGTTATTGGAAGCCTATCCCCCTGATCCTACCTAACTACAATGATTCTTTTGTGTTCCCCAAGTGGGGTTAGAATGTTGGTTTAGTTAGGTACTTTTTAAGTCTCACTTGATTTTATGTGACAGAGTGTGTGCTCGTGAGGTGTTGAACCCAAAAATACAAGTGCCACAAGGAAGGGCAACTTCCAATCTATCAATAATGCTGAAATTGATTCTTTTAACTTGCAAAATTTTCTGAAATAAAAATACTGAAATTTTAAAAAGATTCTTGTAAAAGGAACAGAAATTATGTTGCAGAAAGGCTGTAAGGAAGTGGGATGCAGGTGGGACAGAGGGATGTTCAAATGCAGAAAATATTGCAGCAAGAGGGGCTGGGCTCAAAACAGGAAAAGAGCAGAAATCAGACCGCGGGTCTGTGGCGGATCAGAACAGGCCGACCGCGGGTTTGAGGGAAACAGCGGCGGTCAGGTCGCGGCTATCAGGCCGACAGAGGCAGTCGGGACGCAGGAAACAGGGGAAAAGAGACAGTCGGGTCGCGGCTATCGGGCCAACAGGCGCAGTCGGAACGCCCGAAAGAGGCAGAAAGCCGCAGTCGGGACGCGTGAAAAAAGGCCGACAGGCGCAGTCAGATCGCGGTAAACAAGCTGATTAGCCACGGTCGGATCGCAGGTAACAGACTTGAATCCGCCGGCAGGGCGTCGGAAGCAGTCTGAGAGCCGCGGTCGGATCGCAGGTAAAGGCCTGAAAGGCGCGGTCGGGATGCGACTGCAGAGGGAAAAAACGCGGTATGCAGCGGCCGAAAGGGACAGCCGAAAGAAAAAATTTAAAAAACGGAAACCAGAAATTCGAAAACCAGTGGAGTCGCCAAAACTGTAGCTAGGGTTTTACCCCTAGCTTGTGCCAATGAGCACCTACTAAGGAGAATGGACTCCTTAGTAGCAGTTCAATAATGATTAAATGATTAAGCTAAAACAACAATTAACAAACTACTTTAAACATTGCATGAGACATAAATAAAAGATGTAAAAAATGGTTTTATATTAATGTTACCTTGAGTGTCAAGGTTGGTGAAGCCCTTTGCAGTGTCCAAGAGGATGCTCCAAGCTTCTGAATGCTCCTTCTCCTTCTCCAATGGTGGGGATGGGCCAAAGTGGCTCTCAAGGTGAAAATAGTTCAAATGATGAACTAGGGTTTCGAGAGAGATTTTGGCAGAGTAAGGGTGCTTGTGATTGTGGATATGGAATAAGGGATCTCCATCACCTATTTATAGTTTTTTGGTGGTGGAGTGCTGACCCATGGTTTTGGGAAACACATGGTTTTAGGCAGCTGTATAAGGTTTTTTCCTCCTTTTCCTCATTATTTTATATTTTTTATTCCCTTTTTAGGGGATTTTGCTATTTTTGGAGGAAAAAGGGGGTTTTTTGGCCTTTTTTAGGCTATTTTGAGGGTTTTTTGGCCTTTTGGAGGCATTTTAGGCCTTTTGGAGGCTTTTTAATGGGTTTTTTGGGATTTTTAATGGAAATATGGTAGGAAAATGGACAAATGAGCCATATAATGTGGTAATGAGGTAGTGAACACTTTTTGGGTGTTAACACCTTCCTTGGCCCTCTTCTTGCTCTTCAAATTTTTTTCTCTTCCTCTCTCTGATGATGAGTGTATTAATTGTCCCTCTCACTTTGTTTTATACTTGTCTTTTGTAACTAACTCCATCAACTACCTAATCTAGTGGTTGAGATTCAATTACAAAATCAAGGGTCAACATTTAATTCACTTTTTAATAATTAAAATCATTAATTATTAAATGCATCACTTAAGTGTGACCCACTTTTCTAAAGTACAAAATCACTTTCACTTTATTTACATAAACGTCACTTTATTACATAAAGGACCTCCAGAGTTATCTTTTCAACACTCCCTCCTAACGAGGGAGGTCCTTCTGGCACCATCCAAATCTCTGCCTCTAACTCCTTACGTAGCTCCCTCCTGCTCTAGAATGTCTCTTGGAGAGAAGTGCCCACCACTGAAATAAAACTCTGACTCCTAAGGTTCAGCTTGAATCTCATCAACCTACTCATCACCATCACCTGTCTGCCTGAGCCTTCTGCCAATGCTTTGGAGAGACTCACTCTCCTCATCAGAAGAAATGTAAACAACATGCTGATCAATTGTATCTTCTGCCCCATCCTCTGACTATGACAGCCATCCACTTGTCCATGGACGTACGACATTTCCTATCAAGAAATATAATCTGTCCCTACGATCACTAAGCAAGATAGTGGTCCTGACAGGATCATCTCTCCAATAGATGAAGACATGACTGTCCCTGGCCAATATCCCATAACCATCATCTTCAAGAGATGACATTAGTTTTCTAACTCTCATCCCAGCTACAAAGAGGACTCCATGTACCTCCAAGACCTCTCCAAGGTCTAGTTGGAACCTGATTGTTCCAACCCATCGAATAACTATCTGTGGACCGTCAATGTCTGTCTAAATGCAGTGTCCTAGTCCCAACTTCGTGATAATCTGGAATGCATCATACACTCCAGTCATATGTCTGGTTGACCCACTGTCAACTATCCAGACATGCTCGAAAACTGAGCTACCTACACTAGAGTCAAAAGAGGCTAGAGAAAATTCACCTGCAAAATCATCTGCAGACTCTTCCATTGCAATAGCTATTGAATCTTTCTCTAACTTTCCTTTCTTCTTCTCAGGACATTTCGTGGCATAGTTTCCTAACTGACCACAATGATATCATTTGATCTGACTCAAATCTTTCTTCTTCTTGTTCTTCGATTTGGTTGCAAGTGCCACATCCTGCTCAGCATCCTCACTATTTGGCTAATCTGTGACCCATTTTGGATTTCCTCTTGAGTAAAATCATCCCATAATCTGGACCAACTAGGAAGTTTTTCTCTACCCACAATACATTTCACAAAGCCCTCCCACTTCTTGGTGAATCCCTTCAGGGCTATTCGCACCAACTTTGAATCAAGGATAGTCTCTCCTACTGCTGCCAACTCGTCCTTGACTTGTGTGACATGAGTCAAGTAGGAGGCTACACCCTCATCTTTGTTCATTTTGATACAGTGTAGCTTGTCTTTTAGGGACATCTTCCGATTCTCGTTCTTTGCTTCGAACAACTTGGTCAACGTGTCCCACATCTCTTTAGCAGTTTTTTTTTCTGCTAAGTGTGGAATGAGATGGTCATTAACTCCATCCAATATGACTCTCTAGGCTCTGGCTTCAAGAGCTTCAAACTCCACATGCTCATCTTTATATGTTTGCTTAGTCATGAAATTGTTAGTGAAACCCCAAACTCTAAGTTCCTTTAATACATCAGTGATTCTTACTTTCCATGGAATGTAGTTGGATACTCCATCCAACCTATCCTCATACCTAATGCTCATCATGGAAAATAACTTGCAACCAAAAATAACTTTGAAAGATAAATCTAACACACTTCTGAAACTTCAAAGAACACTTGCTTACTATTTTTTTCAGTATGGCTCTGTTAAACTAAGATCTTATACCATCAACTCTGATACCATGAAGAAAATTGACTTAAAATATGAAATGGCTCATTTACACATTCTGTCAAACACTTGCAGAAACGAGGGTTTTAACTTTAATTTCTGAAAGTAAAACCACACTTCTAAAATGTACTTCAAAATTACTGCCAAATACTGAAACAATCTTTTAAGTAAATGGACACAAATATTTTGGTCAAAGACCGAGCAAAACCCCACTTCTTGGGGAAAACCCTAGGAAAAAATTATTCTTTAAGAAGAGAATAAGAAATTCAAAACTTGAATTTCTTTACACCCTAACTGACAGATTATCCATAAATAGAATTTATTACAAAAATCATACAACCTAGAAATATGTGCCAACCTCGATTTATGTGCCAAAAGGTTGATGTACGGCCTGTTGTATGGCCTATACGGATTGTACTTTTTTGTTGTATTGATTGTACTTTTTAGCCTCAAAATCTATGCCTGCACGTGTTGGTTCAATGATGTACGGTCTGCATTAAATACCTTGCTCACAGCCTTGGGATTCGAGCCACTTTCTGGGAATTCGTGCCTACACGTGTGACTGAGTTAATGTTGTTGTACATACTGCATTGGGAACTGTGATGTTGTTCCTCTCTTGGAAAGCATGCCCTTCCTTGGCCCTCTTCTTGCTCTTCAAATCTTTTCCTCTTCCTCTCTCTAATGATGAGTGTATTAATTGCCCCTCTTACTTTGTTTTATACTTGTCTTTTGTAACTAACTCCATCAACTACCTAATCTAGTGGTTGAGATTCAATTACAAAATCAAGGGCCAACATTTAATTCACTTTTTAAGAATTAAAATCATTAATTATTAAATACATCACTTAAGTGTGACCCAGTTTTCTAAAGTACAAAATCACTTTACTTTAATTACATAAACATCACTTTATTATATAAATACATAAAGGACTAAACTTTCTGGTCGTCCTCATCACACCCACACCAAAAATATGGGAGGACCTCCAGAGTTATCTTTTCAACACCACCAAGCACACTTCTTTTGGAGCAGCAATGTCTTTAGTCTCCATTATGGGATGGAGGATACATCAAAATGACAACTTTCCTCAATGGGATAATTGAGGAAGAAGTGAACATCAAGCAACCTCATGGCTTTGAGGTCAATGAGAAAGAGTCCCATGTTTGCAAGCTAGAAAAGGACATGTGTGTACTCAAGCAAACACCGTGAGCATGGTATTCTAGGATCAATGGATACTTGTGGAGTATGGGTTTCACCAAAAGTGAAACAGATCCCAACTTATATTTCATATTTGTTGAGGCTAGTATGCTCATTTTGGTGTTGTGTGTAGATAACATGTTTCTTACAGGTTAAGAGAAACTCAGTGCATGGTGCAAGACAAATATGGCAGTTGAGTTCAAGATGGACATTGGCACGATGTATTTTTTTTGGGTTTAAAGGTTTGGTAGAGACTAGAGGAGATTTTTCTTAGTCAAGGTAAGTATGCAATCGAGATCCTGAAGAGATTTTGGATGAAAGATTGCAAACCCATGGCCACACCTATGATCACTAATTAGAAAGTCGCTACCTTAAATTTAGATATGGTGGCTCCCATGTTGTACAAGCATTTGATAGGTTCCTTGATGTATGTGGTCAACACTAGGCCAGATATATGTTTTGCAATGAACACCTTGAGCCAATTTATGGTGGAGCCGATGCATGAGCATTGGGTAGCACCAAAACATGTTCTTAGATGCTTGATGGGCAGAGTGGAGTATGGGTCGAGACATCTTGGAGATGATGAAGTGAAGTTGCAGGGATATACAAACAGATTGGACAATGCATCAAACATGAAGAGCACCTCGAGGTGTTGCTTCAATTTGGGATCAACAATGATATCTTGGTTCACCCGAAAGAAAACTTCCATGGCACTCAACTTAGAAAAGGTAAAGTATATGGCAACAAATATAGCTAGTTGTGGGGGCATCTAGCTTCACAAGTTGCTAGCATGTTTATTTAAGAGTTGGATCCCATGGTGACTTACTATAGTAACCAAAGTTGTATCAAACTCTTTGAGAATCCAATTTTTCATGACAGATCTAAGCACATTAAGATCAAATATCACTTCATTCGAGATAGGATTCAAAAGGGAACAATGAAGATCCAATATGCACCCACGTATCAACAAAAGGAAAGTTTGAAACATTCAAAGACAAACTTGAATTGGTGCATAATTCCTTCCTCACTAACAAGGAGTGTGGATGTTTGTAGCTCGATCAAGAACTTTCGCACAAGTTTAGTGTCAAACCTATTGAAAGTTGTCCAAGTCAAATCTATTTCATGATTCACTTTATTAATAAAGTGAAATTCTTCTATTTAGTTGTTGAGTATAATAGTGTATTTTTACTACAATAATGATTTAAATTAATCTCAACCATACATCGCCAAGAAACTAGGGTTTTGGTAGATTAGGGTTTCAACTAGAGTATAAAGGTGAGTCAAGGTAGAGGGTTAAGACACATTCATTCTTCACTCAAAGACAATTTGGTAGGAAGGTGAAGAAACTCATTCGAGAAGCAGAGTTAGAGCATCGAAGAGGAGCCTAGTTCAACAACCATGCAGATTTCAACGAGCAAGCGACATGTACAACAAACTTGTACATTTATATGGGTTTGTATAGAATATATGTACAGTCGTACAAATCTGTATGAAATCATGTCATGTGGACATATCCATACAACCATACGAAACAAGTTGTACAATCATACGGACAATCGTGTACTATAGTAGCAAGCTTCAGGTTATTTTCTCAATTTTTGTGGACAAATTTCCGCAAATGTGGAGGTTTTCTTCTAAACTTTGATTAATTAATGAAATACTTATTTGAAGTAAATTGTGTGTATTGTGTTTATTTTCTCTTATTGTTCATTTTCCTACTATATGTGTGAATGCTGCTATATGAAGAATTTAGTTTATATAAATTAAAGTTTATTAATTTGGGAACATAAAGACACAATTTACCTAGAGTTACAAAAATTTACAAATTTGTATTAAAAATTTATATGTTTTCATAAAAATAAATAGATTTTTTAATTAAAAAACATATATACACGTTTTTAAAAAATAAATTTATTTGAAACTTATAAAATAAATAATATTATTAAAGAATAAACAAAATGTTTGGGTCAAGGAAAGCAAGTTTGATTTTTTTCCATTTTAACAAATATGATTTTTTTAAATAATTTCAAATATAAATTAATAAAAAAAATTACTCACGTTTTGTGAAAAATTCAAAAATCTCAATTTTAGGGTTTAAAATGCACAATAAAGCTTTCCTTCATGCTTTTGAAGAACATGTGGTTTTTATGTACATGAAAAAATGACAAAATAAAGGTCGAGTTGAAAAAATAACACAAAAAATGACAAAATAAAGGTCGAGTTGAAAAAATAACACAAAAAATGACAAAATAAAGATCGAGTTGAAAAAATAACACAAAAAATGGCAAAATAAAGGTCGAGTTGAAAAAATAACACGACAAAATAAAGGTCGAGTTGAAAAAATAACATATTTTTTTATATAAGGTGCAAATTGAATTTAGAGAATCTTCAAAAAAATCAGTAAAGTTCTCACTACGTTTGCAGCAAAGTTGTAGCCTATTTCACAATAGTGTTGTTTGTCTTACTCATAACAAGTGGCTTTTCTTATATTTGTATCAATATATCATCTACTTGATTTGGATATTATAATAAAAGAGATATGTTCAATTCAAATCGGATTAAGAGGTATTTTTATTTTTGAGTAGAAAAAGACCTACATACTTTAAAACTCACAACTTTTAACATTCTATCCAATCTGAAAGTCAATTAAAACCATTTGAAATCAAATTTCCACAACTACAATATGATATTTTCAACAAGTTACGACCTACTATAAGTGTTATTGGACAATTGTTATTTCTATATAAAAAAAAAGTTCAAACAAAACAAAGCACATCCACATAAAGTTATAAAGAGGCATTGAAAAAAATGTCAATGTGTGCAATGTATTGTGCACTCGATATATCGAATGCATATTTTAAGAACATAAGAAAATATATTCATGAATATGAAACACTTGTGAAAAATGGTATGGAGAGATCTTCCAATCATGTGAAGATGATTACTTTCATCCTCTTTTGTTATGAATTTCCTCTCTAGGATTAATCTCCATGTCAAGAGGATTTAGAAGAAATAAAGATGATCTCCCAACGTCTCTTC
This sequence comes from Larix kaempferi, assembly GCA_027924585.1. Taxonomy (NCBI): domain Eukaryota; kingdom Viridiplantae; phylum Streptophyta; class Pinopsida; order Pinales; family Pinaceae; genus Larix; species Larix kaempferi. The sequence goes on from BSBM01000519.1 coordinate 2,482,043, forward strand.
CAAGAGGATTTAGAAGAAATAAAGATGATCTCCCAACGTCTCTTCCAAGATAGATGATTTTTCTAATGGGCATAATGTAGCAATTGCAAAGGAAGCAAAAATCATTGTGTTGTCCCATGAGTAGGTAATAACAAAGAGATTTGAACTTGAATGATCTCTATTACAAATATTATCTTTAGAGACACATCCAACATTTTACATCTCTATGGATGGAATTTCTAATAGACGATAGTTAGTTTGTTGCTAGAGCCATCCTTGGACCCATATGATCCCACAAAGCATTTTTAGTGAATCAAAGTGAATGAATTTATTCAATTCAACAAGGAACATTACACTTTAAGCTTTTGTTATTCAAATGGGTGCATATGATTGACTTTAAACAAGGGCCAAAGAAGCAACAAAAGAAGAAATCACATAGTTGGGCTATTCTTATTCTTTGTTCCTCAAGCTTTAGAGACAATTTTTTTAAAGTGGTGGGCATGTGGTGTACCTAGCACAACATCCTTATTAGGTATTAGAGTTGATTTACATGAACCATTTTGAGTGTAAGCTTGAAAATTTGTAGCAACATAAAAATGTCACTTATATATAATAAGAGCTTAATGAATTTATTAGACTTCATGAATTAGGATTTTGCTAAGGTTTTTACATTATAATTATAAACAGGGGCTTACCCACTCATGTGTATCTCATCTTATTATCCATACCATCAACCAACTCATTGCTTTTAGTGGAGAATTCTTCCTCTATTGCTCAAATTTGCAACTAGAATCCAATGTATGCAGATGCCCCTAACTCTTCGTTATCATTGTTGTATTTTCTCACTATACTTGCTATTACTTCAGTGGTTCTAGTAGTTCCATTTCAAGCACACAAAAGGTGCACCTTAACGCTTAACTCTTAACCTTAACCCTTAACTCATAATCCTTAACCCTCCACCCTAGCTCTTTGTTATCACTGTTGTATTTTCTCGTTATACTTGTTATTACTTCAGTGGTTCTAGTAGTATTCCATTTCAAGCACACAAAAGTTGCACCATAACCCTTAACTCTTAGCATTAACCCTTAACCCATAATCCTCAACCCTCCACCCTCATTGTAATCCCTTCTCCTTAGCTCTTTATATTTAGCCTGACTTCCTAACCCTTAACCCCTAACCCTAACCCCGACCCTTACCTTAAACCTTAACCCTTCTATAGCATAATACCTGTTATCACATATATAGTAGCCGGGCTACCATACATTATTTTTCTTATTCCAGTACACTATTCAGCCAGTTCCCTTGCATTTGAGAGGCTGAGATGAGCATCTTTATCGGATCACTATCAGATTGTGGACAGCAGTTGCATTCCCCATGCCATGACTGAGTTTCAGGACACTCAGAGAGATGACCGATGTAGCCATTATATCATTGGTACAGAGCAGACAGTAGTGCCCAGAGTTACAGCAGCAGTCTCAGAGGACAGATGATGGTACAGGTTGATGAGCTTTCAGGTATATGACTCAGCAGGTATATCATGGTGTTATGGTTAGATTGCTTTTATACTTATTCTTATAGCATGTCTTAGCACTTAGTGTCATGATCTGGCGATCATATAGATATATGGACCTGGTTGATCTATTATATATATTATACTGTCCCTACTCAGACTTAGAAGTTCACTATTCATACTCATTGGTACATACCCTCCTTAGGGAGAATAGAGGTGATCATTACACCATACTCTGGATTGCTAGTGTTGGTTCCATCATTTCATTGTCTTCATCCATCCATGGCCTACCTTTTAGATTATCACCCTGACTTACTACTTGACTAGTGGCATGGAGGACTTTTCCCCACTGTAGCCTCTGTATTGGATGAGCTTCCCTGTTTATTGTGTCTCGGCTCTGAGTTGGTGACAAAACTTACCTATGGTGAGTTGGAGTTCCTTGTGAATTCCCCCTAGTCACTAAAGTTGTGTTGGCTAAACCTAAAACTTTTAGTGCTGCCATGAATACAAAATCTGAAAAATGAAATGCTATATCTTGTATGAAAAGCCCATTCATGCAATGTGTTTCTAAACACACATGAATGAGAGGCATGCCAAATGAAAATGGCAATGAAAATAAAATGTTGTATCTTTTGGAAAATAAATACCTAGGTAAACAAGCTGTCCATGACACACCTAGAAGTGCTCAGGTAAACAAGTGCCTTAAAAACACACCTGCAGCAGAAAGCCTAAAGAAAAAATGTAAATCTATGCAATGTGTTTGTAAACACACATAGATCAAGGCTATGGAAACTTCAGGCCCAAAAGCAATGAAACTTAAATGCTATATCTAAACAATTGCTGGCCTTATTTGTATTATGGATTGTGCGCATCTGTGAAGGTGAATAAACCCTCTTTAAACAACTCATCCATTTGTGAGACACCGCCATTCCCTGTGTTATTGCTCATTCAGTATATACTATGGTGTATTCCCTTTCCCTTGCCAAAGTGTCACAAAGTCAAGACAGTTAAGTCATCCCTTAGCCTAGCCAGTTAATTTAAACCTTCACCCTCCACTAGCAAATTGATCACAACTATGAAGTGAGTATGATCCTGAAAGTCTAGTCTGAGTAATAATAATAATTAACGACACTATATATTTGGATTTAGATCGCCAGTCATGATTACTCTGTGTTATAATTGCTATTTGAATAAATTGTAAAGCATGTATTAACCTTGATACTTTTCAGCAGCCTTGGATGATGGACTGAGTTATATTTGGTCTTGGTTGGACCTAGTTTGACCATGGAGGACCATGGGACATGAGATGTTAGACCTTATGATGATATGGATAGATGATATATGGTCTATGTACACATACAGGATGATTCTATGCAGCAGCTACAGGGTTGTGATGATGATTCTGGGATTACAGCAGTATTTGTATATGTACAGCGCATTATTATTGGCCCTGTTCCGGTATATTGGATATTTATTTTGATCATGCAGAGACTCATATGGTGTATGAGTACACATCTTGGATAGATTTGGACCTTCTGAGTCCAATGGGACAGTTTGTTTTCAGTTCCGGGCACTTGCAGTGATGATTGAGCCTCAGTAGGCTGTCCCAGTGCAGTTTTGGTCTGTTGGAGGCCCTGTCGGAGCAGAGATGACTTTTATCCGGTTGACCTAGGGCGCTGATGATGGAGGGGGCGGTCCAGCCACTTGTTTTCACCATATTACCCCCCTTCGGGACACATTGGTGCCCTCACCTTGACAGTGCCAGCCCTCCAGGAGGCTGTTTGGGGCAGTTTCACGCTTCCCGAGGCATTTCAGGATTGGTAGAAATGGCTATTGAGGAAATCGATTTGGGCTACTGAGGCAAAGTTATGGCATGGGATGATCAGTGATGATAGATCGGGACCTTCCACACCTTCTCCAGCAGTTTCAGCTTCATCGGGGCCCGCATCCATCATTTATGGCACTTTCTGTGGATTTTTGAGGTCTTTTGAGGACCACGACTTCACTATGGAGGCACGATTTGGTACATTCATGATTATTTATTGGTTATTGTGCTATGGGGATTGACCAAGGAGGGATAAAATTACCCCTTGGACCCACCATAAGCCTCTTATGATATTTCATCATCATGATTTGGTGGGATTCCCCTCTTCTAGGGCGATTTTGTCCACTTATATTATATTTTATGAGTGATCCATGTATTATATTGTTGAGCTCATCTCAACCATTGATTAGACATTTGTATCTTCTAATCTTAGCCACTCATTCAAAAAGTGGTTAGGGTTTTGGTGCCTCTCCTTCTTATTTAAAGGAGAGAGCCTCTCATTGTAAAGGGTCTTTGGCTCTTGGATTATTGGTATAGAAAAATATTCTTGTGGAAATTCTTGTGGTCTCCTTTGCATCTGGTGTTCTTAGATGGTGATTGGAAAGTCTATTGCAACCTAGCATTTGGAATTTGTGGCAAGATCTATCTTTTTGGAAATCATTGTTTGTCTACAGGAGGGCGACTTCAACAAGGGCGATTTTGCAAGGCTTCTTCAAATCGACTTTCTTGGCATTCGCTTGTATCAGGGGGTTATCATTAGTATCATTGTGATCTATGCTATCTTTCTGTTACTTCTTTTGTGGCATTAGTCTTATCTCTTGATGCATCAAATCTGATATTGTTGACGTTTGTTGTGCAGGAGAGAGGGCGCATTGGCTTCTTGGACCAAATCGACTTGCATAGAAACTACCTCAAAGCTTCTCAAATTGATCGGGTTTGCATAGATCATCATCATCAAGGCATCTACAAGGTTACCCAGGTAAGATCCACAGGTTTGTTTCTCTTTCCTTTATCCAATCCATTGACATAATTCATAAATTGTTAAAACCCTAAATATCTTAAAATCCCCATTTTACATTTTCTCAGATCTACTTAGATCTAGTGGGTTGTTGGGCATAATACTGAAAACCCACCTCTATAGCATCCAAGGCATCCCGGATCTATAGTTTGGTGAGGATTGGCTTCCATTTGATCCCCTTCCCAGGCCAACTTAGCCTCTCCCAAGCAAGGCGCACTTCACTAGTTGGGCGAGTTGACCTAGATCTAGGTGGTGGGTGTTTGAGATTCCACTTGATTTGACATCTACACATCAAATAACATACACCCAGGTTGTCACTTTTCTGAAATTCACCTTGTGGGCCCTATTCCACATTTCAAGGGATTTAAACCCCATTTTGGACCACTTGGAACACTTAAACTCAGATCTACTAAGATCTAACCGGTGGATTGCCACGAAATTATAGATCCATACTCCTACCTGACCGATCTACCTGGATCTAAAGTTTGGATGCCATCCGACTTGATTTGACCCACCTAAACCCCAATTTAAGCCTCCTTGGGTAAAGTCGCACCACCTTGGAGAAGTGAGTTCACTCACTTCTAGGAACTGGGTACTTGAGATTATTACAGATCTGAAACCGGGATAATTCAAAACCTAGGTCTAGACTATCACTTTGTCAAATCTTGCCTTGGGGACAGCATTCCTTGTTTTAAGGGAATGTGGTCCACTTGGGTCAAACCTAGATCTAGACACCTTCAACCATCAAGACCTATATTGCCCACTTATCTCATGTTGTAGGAGTCCTAAACCATAAGTCAACCCCACTTTGACTCCACTTCCCAATTCCCAAGGCACTGGTTTCTCTACAAGGTAATTCAACTTTCCTAGATTGTTGGATTGACTGGTGGTTTGACTTAGGCATGGTAAACTATACCTTTGAAGACATCATGAACCATGGTCAAGCTTGTCTCATGTACTAGTTAGCCCCAATACAACCCTTAACTATCCTGCATTGGACACGGTTCCCAAGGCAGTGGATCTTTTGACATTGAACTAGTACACTAGCCCTAGATCTCACTATAAACTTTATAAGTCACTCTTACATTCAATTATGAACCAAAGCTATACCTATTGAACCCCCACTTGGAGTGTGACTTCATCTTTAGGTCTAGGATAAACCATACACCTAACTTCACTTGGAAATACCCTGATTTGGTGTCTTGGTTTTGATCTCTCCTGTCGGGAGTAGATCGGGTCTCCCCCTTTGTTGTCTGGGCTAGATAACATAAAGAGAAGGTTGCCTCGACTGGCGTGACAACCATATATTGGAGGTCGAGGTGATCGTGGTTGCACCTTTTGAGTTGCCCTTCCCTATTGCCATCCATGACTGGATCCATCCATAGGGGTAACTACAGTTTAGGTGATAACATTTTGGCGTCGTTGCCGGGGAGGCAATAGGCTTACTTTGGAAAAGCTAGTAGTCCTTCCCGCATATACAACGACACATATCTTGGTAGAAGAGTTAAATCTACCTGGCGACTCCCAATCGTGACTCCGCTGAGGAGCGAGCTCATTTTACATCCTTGAAACACTTAGAACTATGCCTTGTGTCACTAATTCAGAGAACGATATGATTTTGAAAATGATGACCGAAATGAGTGGTTTAATCCGAAACCTGAATGGGGTAGTTCTCAGAAAACAAAGAGAAAATATTGAAAAATATAAACCTTTTTCTAGAACCTTGGAGGGTGTGTATACCAATGAATGTCTTCAAACCAAGCCCACTTCTGATGGCAGAGTAGTAACTAGGTCTCAGGCAAAGAATAACACGAAAGACATAGATAAGAACAAAACCAGTCTGAAAGAAAATTCACCGGACCAAAGAAATACCACTCGTAGGTTCCCCACTCAAACTCCAAACACTTCTCCTAAAGGGATTTTAAAGAAAAATGATCAACCCAGAAGGTTATCCCCTCAAGTCACCAAGAAGATAATAAGTTCAAATCCTGCTAAACCCCATGCTAGGGATCCAGTACAAAGAAAACAAGAGAGTACTCCTAGCAAAGAGATATCTCCTATAACACAAGAAAAGCTAAATTCAAACATATTGGGAAAACTCTCAGGATCTTCTGTCATGGTGTCTTTAAAAGATTTGGTAGTTATTCCTTCCGTTAGAACACAGGTAATGCATTTATTGGGTTTAAAGATGAATACCAAGGACAAAGAAAAGGCTTGCAACTTAAAGATTGATTTGAGTAATTTCGTATCCAAACCTAATATCCCTGTGCCCTTGGAGGAACTTCTGAAAATCCCTTCGTACTTCAATCAAGCGACTAAATTCCTAGGAATCGAGCCTAAAATCAAGAATCCTGTGAAAGTGACGGTTGAAGAGGATCCCCCCATCATGATTCAAAGTGTAATTGATAAAGGCAGGGGTCACCCCCCCTTTTATATTGCTTTGGAGATAAATCAATTGATATTGCATAACTGTATGTTAGACTCAGGAGCAGAAGTAAACATTATGCCTCTTAAGGTCATGGAACAATTGGAGTTAAAACCATCCAGAGAATATAGAAATGTGTGCGGGATGGATTCCAGGCCTGTTGAGTCAAAAGGTATGATTGAGAACCTCAAAATGAAACTAGCCGCTTATCCTGCAATTGAAATAAGTATGAATGTTCTAGTTTTAGACATTCCCGACGCATGGGGAATGTTGCTATCAAGGGAATGGGCTGCCAAATTAGGAGGAAGTATCCAAATGGATTTATCTTACGCGACCATCCCTATAGGAGAAAAGGCCACGTATAGATTGATGAATGAAAAACCTATGACAGAACACGTAGAAACACTCGACTACTTGTTTGAAGACGCTATGCGTCCCACTGAAGAAGTTGGAAATTATATGGTGATGGCCAATTATTGGGAAGAACCCCGACAGCACCCTTTCCCTCCTAGTCAAGTTTGGAAAATGCATTTTGATGGGGCAAAATCTAGGCACGGTGCTGGAGCTGGGATTGTCCTTACATCTCCTTCTGGTGAAGAAAAATTGTTTGCATACCGTCTTGAGTTTGATTGCACAAACAATGTAGCTGAGTATGAGGCATTGCTTTTAGGTTTAGAAATTTGCCGTGAACAAAAGATCAAATGTCTAATTGTAACTGGAGACTCTGATTTGGTTGTATCCCTAGTGAAGAACCAGTTTGCAGCCAAAAATAATAGGCTTAGGGATTATCGAAATGTTGTTTGGGATACTATAGAAATGTTTGATGCCTTTGCAATACGAGCAGTCCCGAGAGAAGAAAATACCCTGGCCGATGCATTATCAATAATAGCATGCACCTTTGAAACTCCTGATCATCTTAAAAATAAAGAATGTAAGGTTGAAGTAATATTTAGACCTTCCGTTCCTGATAATCAAGATCATTGGCAAGTCTTTGATACTGATGCACAAATCATTGCATTCTTGCAAAACCATGAAAGTTTTCAGAATTGCAATGTGAATCTAGAAGATAAATCAAGCGGTTCATCCATTCAAGATCTTGATGTTATGAAATTAGCAATACCTCTGGAGAAAAATTTCAACAGACATGATGAATACAAAGGTAAGAGAGCTGAACCAGTAGATGAAGTTATAGAGATAAATATTGGAACTTCAGTTTCTCCCAGAATGATTAGGATAGGAAAGAATGCCTCCCCAGAAGAAAGAAAGGCGATTGTAAATCTAATTAGGAAGTATCGAGATATTTTCGCTTGGGCATATGACGAACTCAGAACTTTTGACCCTGAAATTATTGAGCATACTATCCCTTTGCATGAAGGAGCTAAACCTTATAGGCAAAAGTTAAGAAATGTCAATCCAAAACTTGCTCCCTTAATTAAGAAAGAGCTTGAGAAAATGCTAGCAGCCGGAATTATCCAACCTGTTCGACACACTACTTGGGTTTCTAACCCAGTGATTGTGAGAAAGAAAAGTGGTGAAATCAGAATATGTATTGATTTCAGAAACCTAAACCAAGCGTCCCTTAAGGACAATTACCCTTTGCCAAATATGGAAAACTTGTTGCAAAGTGTTACTGGGGCAGGAATGTTGTCAATGTTGGATGGTTTTTCGGGGTATAATCAGGTACGTATTAGAAAGGAAGACAGAAATAAAACAACCTTTACTACTCCATGGGGAACTTTCCAATATATAAGAATGCCATTCGGGTTATTAAACGCCGGTTCCACTTTTCAAAGGGCTATGGATCAAGCATTTAGTGATTTGATTGGGAAAATCATTGCCATTTATCAGGATGACCTAACAGTGTTTTCAAAGGAACAAGGAGACCATATAGAACATTTGAGAAGAGTTTTTGAACGTTGCAGAAAGTTTGGTATATCATTAAATCCCAAAAAATCAACTTTCGGAGTAGATGAAGGTAAGCTATTAGGACACATTGTGTCAAAAGAAGGTATCAGAATCGACCCAGAACGTGTCCAGGCCATCAATGCTATTGCAGCACCCCATAATGTGGCCACCTTGCAATCTTTCTTTGGCAAAATAAACTTCGTTCGAAGATTCATTCCAAACCTAGCAGAATTGGCCAAACCATTGAATGCCCTTCTTAAAAAGGATGTGAAGTTTGTTTGGGATAAAGAATGTGAATCATCTTTCACCAAGCTCAAGAAGACCATTTCAACCTCCCCGGTACTAGCTTGTCCTGATTATAACAAAGAGTTCATGATTTACTCATATGCTTCGGAAGATACTATTGCTGGTGTGTTATTACAAAAGAACAATGAAAACCATGAACAACCTATAGCCTTTATGAGTAAAAACTTGAGAGATGCCGAACTGAAATACACCACGACTAAAAAGCAAGCTTATGCCTTAGTTAAAGCCTTGAAACATTTCAGAACCTATGTGGGGTATTCCAAAATTAAAGCATATGTGCCTTATCAAGCAGTAAAGGATGTTCTATCACAAGCAGATGGCATAGGTGTAAGAGGAAATTGGATTTCACGTATACAAGAATATGATCTAGAGATTAAGCCAATTAAGATTGTGAAAGGTCAAAGGTTAGCTCAACTTCTAACTGAAAAGGGAGGAAATGTGGTAAATATGATAAGTAAAAGGGATCCTTTTATTTTAAACATTGATGAAGAGCATGAATGGTACAAAGATATCGTATATTTCTTGAGAAACTTGTCATGCCCTGATCACCTGGTGGATCATCAAAGAAGGGCATTAAGGCTAAAAGCTGAAAAGTATGTTTTAACCCAGGATGGACTATGATGGAGGAACCCCGATGGGATAATCTTGAAATGTGTCAACCTGGAGGAATCACAAACCATTATGAAAGAAATGCACTCTGGATTATGTGGTGGGCATTATGCCCCAAGAACAACCGCTGCAAAAATCATGAGGGCTGGTTATTATTGGCCAACACTTTTCAAGGATGTGCATTCTTATGTTAGAGTTTGTCAAGAATGCCAACTTTTTTCAGGAAAACCGAGCCTGCCCGCACTACCTCTAAATCCTGTAGTAGTAGAAGCTCCTTTTCAGCAATGGGGTATGGATTTTGTTGGACCTTTTAGTGAAAACTCGAGCAATGGATATAAGTACATGTTGACCTGCACTGATTATTTTACTCGATAGGTAGAGGCAATCCCAACTAAAAAGGCTACAGCCGAGGTAGTTGTGAAATTTTTGGAAGAAAACATCGTATCCAGATATGGTTGTCCTTTAAAAATAACAACTGATAACGCTCCAGCTTTCAGTAAAATAGAAATGTCAACTTTTTGCATGAATCATGGAATCACTCTCTCGCATTCATCAAACTATTATCCTCAAGGAAACGGTCTCGCTGAGTCTAGCAATAAGAATTTGATAAGGTTACTAAAAAGAATGGTTGGCACCAATAAAAGAAGTTGGGATACAAAGTTGAAATATGCCTTATGGGCTGACAGGACAACGGTTAAAAGGATTACCGGAAAATCACCTTTTGAGTTGGTATATGGGCAAGATTGTAGACTCCCAATAAATTTGCAAATTCCTGTATATGAGCTGTTACAACAATGCACTTCGGATGAAGAAGCCTTCCAAGCAAGAATTGATAAACTAGTAGAACTTGATGAAATGAGAAGGATGGCATTCAACAAAACCATCATTGAACAAGAAAGAGTTAAAGGAACTTTTGACCAAAGAACAAGGAATGTAAAATTCAGGGTAGGAGACATAGTTTTGTTATGGGATAAAAACAAGGCAAAACCTGGGAACCATGGAAAATTTGAAAAAATTTGGATGGGTCCGTATCGAGTATCGAGGATAGCTAGAAAGGGGTCAGTATTTCTAGAAACTCTAGATGGGGATGAACTTGAACTCCCTGTAAACGGGCTTTTGTTAAAGCATTATTTCCCACCTATTGAATAAACTATGCATTGCATTGCCTGGTAGAGTAGGGTAGGTAGGAAACCAAATAAGCCTACTTAGGCAGTAGTTAGTCTTTTCAGCCATTGAGTCTGGCACCTTCTTAGTCTCTAAGCTCCTTTGTAAGCTCCTAGTTTAACTGAGTACCTGTCACTTTTTCTTTTCCTGCACAATAAATTTCAAATTTTGCAAATTATGTTAGTAGTTTTGTTTACTTTCAGCATTTATATATCTCATGCATTTATATTTCTGACATAGAGTAGATTTTATTTCAGTTGATTTTATTTCAGTTGATTTTATATTTTTCCCACACATGCGGCATGAGGTATTTTTGATGTTTGTGAATGCAGAAAATAGGTTGCAAGAATAAAAGCTGGAAATAAAATGGTAGAGTGCTGGATCGTGGATTCGAGTAGCAGAGTTCGAGGACCAGAGATTCTGAGGTTCTCAAGCGCTCATTTCAGCAGAGCACTTGTCCCAGCCGGAGCCAGATGTTATCACATATATAGTAGCCGGGCTACCATACATTATTTTTCTTATTCCAGTACACTATTCAGCCAGTTCCCTTGCATTTGAGAGGCTGAGATGAGCATCTTTATCGGATCACTATCAGATTGTGGACAGCAGTTGCATTCCCCATGCCATGACTGAGTTTCAGGACACTCGGAGAGATGACCGATCTAGCCATTATATCATTGGTACAGAGCAGACAGTAGTGCCCAGAGTTACAGCAGCAGTCTCAGAGGACAGATGATGGTACAGGTTGATGAGCTTTCAGGTATATGACTCAGCAGGTATATCATGGTGTTATGGTTAGATTGCTTTTATACTTATTCTTATAGCATGTCTTAGCACTTAGTGTCATGATCTGGCGATCATATAGATATATGGACCTGGTTGATCTATTATATATATTATACTGTCCCTACTCAGACTTAGAAGTTCACTATTCATACTCATTGGTACATACCCTCCTTAGGGAGAATAGAGGTGATCATTACACCATACTCTGGCTTGCTAGTGTTGGTTCCATCATTTCATTGTCTTCATCCATCCATGGCCTACCTTTTAGATTATCACCCTGACTTACTACTTGACTAGTGGCATGGAGGACTTTTCCCCACTGTAGCCTCTGTATTGGATGAGCTTCCCTGTTTATTGTGTCTCGGCTCTGAGTTGGTGACAAAACTTACCTATGGTGAGTTGGAGTTCCTTGTGAATTCCCCCTAGTCACTAAAGTTGTGTTGGCTAAACCTGAAACTTTTAGTGCTGCCATGAATACAAAATCTGGAAAAATGAAATGCTATATCTTGTATGAAAAGCCCATTCATGCAATGTGTTTCTAAACACACATGAATGAGAGGCATGCCAAATGAAAATGGCAATGAAAATAAAATGTTGTATCTTTTGGAAAATAAATACCTAGGTAAACAAGCTGTCCATGACACACCTAGAAGTGCTCAGGTAAACAAGTGCCTTAAAAACACACCTGCAGCAGAAAGCCTAAAGAAAAAATGTAAATCTATGCAATGTGTTTGTAAACACACATAGATCAAGGCTATGGAAACTTCAGGCCCAAAAGCAATGAAACTTAAATGCTATATCTAAACAATTGCTGGCCTTATTTGTATTATGGATTGTGCGCATCTGTGAAGGTGAATAAACCCTCTTTAAACAACTCATCCATTTGTGAGACACCGCCATTCCCTGTGTTATTGCTCATTCAGTATATACTATGGTGTATTCCCTTTCCCTTGCCAAAGTGTCACAAAGTCAAGACAGTTAAGTCATCCCTTAGCCTAGCCAGTTAATTTAAACCTTCACCCTCCACTAGCAAATTGATCACAACTATGAAGTGAGTATGATCCTGATAGTCTAGTCTGAGTAATAATAATAATTAACGACACTATATATTTGGATTTAGATCACCAGTCATGATTACTCTGTGTTATAATTGCTATTTGAATAAATTGTAAAGCATGTATTAACCTTGATACTTTTCAGCAGCCTTGGATGATGGACTGAGTTATATTTGGTCTTGGTTGGACCTAGTTTGACCATGGAGGACCATGGGACATGAGATGTTAGACCTTATGATGATATGGATAGATGATATATGGTCTATGTACACATACAGGATGATTCTATGCAGCAGCTACAGGGTTGTGATGATGATTCTGGGATTACAGCAGTATTTGTATATGTACAGCGCATTATTATTGGCCCTGTTCCGGTATATTGGATATTTATTTTGATCATGCAGAGACTCATATGGTGTATGAGTACACATCTTGGATAGATTTGGACCTTCTGAGTCCAATGGGACAGTTTGTTTTCAGTTCCGGGCACTTGCAGTGATGATTGAGCCTCAGTAGGCTGTCCCAGTGCAGTTTTGGTCTGTTGGAGGCCCTGTCGGAGCAGAGATGACTTTTATCCGGTTGACCTAGGGCGCTGATGATGGAGGGGGCGGTCCAGCCACTTGTTTTTACCATATTACCCCCCTTCGGGACACATTGGTGCCCTCACCTTGACAGCGCCAGCCCTCCAGGAGGCTGTTTGGGGCAGTTTCACGCTTCCCGAGGCATTTCAGGATTGGTAGAAATGGCTATTGAGGAAATCGATTTGGGCTACTGAGGCAAAGTTATGGCATGGGATGATCAGTGATGATAGATCGGGACCTTCCACACCTTCTCCAGCAGTTTCAGCTTCATCGGGGCCCGCATCCATCATTTATGGCACTTTCTGTGGATTTTTGAGGTCTTTTGAGGACCACGACTTCACTATGGAGGCACGATTTGGTACATTCATGATTATTTATTGGTTATTGTGCTATGGGGATTGACCAAGGAGGGATAAAATTACCCCTTGGACCCACCATAAGCCTCTTATGATATTTCATCATCATGATTTGGTGGGATTCCCCTCTTCTAGGGCGATTTTGTCCACTTATATTATATTTTATGAGTGATCCATGTATTATATTGTTGAGCTCATCTCAACCATTGATTAGACATTTGTATCTTCTAATCTTAGCCACTCATTCAAAAAGTGGTTAGGGTTTTGGTGCCTCTCCTTCTTATTTAAAGGAGAGAGCCTCTCATTGTAAAGGGTCTTTGGCTCTTGGATTATTGGTATAGAAAAATATTCTTGTGGAAATTCTTGTGGTCTCCTTTGCATCTGGTGTTCTTAGATGGTGATTGGAAAGTCTATTGCAACCTAGCATTTGGAATTTGTGGCAAGATCTATCTTTTTGGAAATCATTGTTTGTCTACAGGAGGGCGACTTCAACAAGGGCGATTTTGCAAGGCTTCTTCAAATCGACTTTCTTGGCATTCGCTTGTATCAGGGGGTTATCATTAGTATCATTGTGATCTATGCTATCTTTCTGTTACTTCTTTTGTGGCATTAGTCTTATCTCTTGATGCATCAAATCTGATATTGTTGACGTTTGTTGTGCAGGAGAGAGGGCGCATTGGCTTCTTGGACCAAATCGACTTGCATAGAAACTACCTCAAAGCTTCTCAAATTGATCGGGTTTGCATAGATCATCATCATCAAGGCATCTACAAGGTTACCCAGGTAAGATCCACAGGTTTGTTTCTCTTTCCTTTATCCAATCCATTGACATAATTCATAAATTGTTAAAACCCTAAATATCTTAAAATCCCCATTTTACATTTTCTCAGATCTACTTAGATCTAGTGGGTTGTTGGGCATAATACTGAAAACCCACCTCTATAGCATCCAAGGCATCCCGGATCTATAGTTTGGTGAGGATTGGCTTCCATTTGATCCCCTTCCCAGGCCAACTTAGCCTCTCCCAAGCAAGGCGCACTTCACTAGTTGGGCGAGTTGACCTAGATCTAGGTGGTGGGTGTTTGAGATTCCACTTGATTTGACATCTACACATCAAATAACATACACCCAGGTTGTCACTTTTCTGAAATTCACCTTGTGGGCCCTATTCCACATTTCAAGGGATTTAAACCCCATTTTGGACCACTTGGAACACTTAAACTCAGATCTACTAAGATCTAACCGGTGGATTGCCACGAAATTATAGATCCATACTCCTACCTGACCGATCTACCTGGATCTAAAGTTTGGATGCCATCCGACTTGATTTGACCCACCTAAACCCCAATTTAAGCCTCCTTGGGTAAAGTCGCACCACCTTGGAGAAGTGAGTTCACTCACTTCTAGGAACTGGGTACTTGAGATTATTACAGATCTGAAACCGGGATAATTCAAAACCTAGGTCTAGACTATCACTTTGTCAAATCTTGCCTTGGGGACAGCATTCCTTGTTTTAAGGGATTGTGGTCCACTTGGGTCAAACCTAGATCTAGACACCTTCAACCATCAAGACCTATATTGCCCACTTATCTCATGTTGTAGGAGTCCTAAACCATAAGTCAACCCCACTTTGACTCCACTTCCCAATTCCCAAGGCACTGGTTTCTCTACAAGGTAATTCAACTTTCCTAGATTGTTGGATTGACTGGTGGTTTGACTTAGGCATGGTAAACTATACCTTTGAAGACATCATGAACCATGGTCAAGCTTGTCTCATGTACTAGTTAGCCCCAATACAACCCTTAACTATCCTGCATTGGACACGGTTCCCAAGGCAGTGGATCTTTTGACATTGAACTAGTACACTAGCCCTAGATCTCACTATAAACTTTATAAGTCACTCTTACATTCAATTATGAACCAAAGCTATACCTATTGAACCCCCACTTGGAGTGTGACTTCATCTTTAGGTCTAGGATAAACCATACACCTAACTTCACTTGGAAATACCCTGATTTGGTGTCTTGGTTTTGATCTCTCCTGTCGGGAGTAGATCGGGTCTCCCCCTTTGTTGTCTGGGCTAGATAACATAAAGAGAAGGTTGCCTCGACTGGCGTGACAACCATATATTGGAGGTCAAGGTGATCGTGGTTGCACCTTTTGAGTTGCCCTTCCCTATTGCCATCCATGACTGGATCCATCCATAGGGGTAACTACAGTTTAGGTGATAACAATACCCTTCATCTTAACCCCTACATATTAACCCTTAACCCTAACTTGCCCATAATCCTCAATTCTTAACTTCTTAGCCATCCACCCTTAACTATCAACTCCTAACACAAACCATTAAATCTATACCTTATTCATAACAATTAACCCTAACCAGCCCTATTCCCTATTCCCTATATCTGAATTGAATTGAACCTTCTTTAATCCTAAACCATCTAATATATACATCATGTTAGTTATCTTAACACATTTATATATTACTAATTACTATCACCTTAGTTATCTTAATACATATAACAGATCTCAATACCTTAGGTAGCAATTATAACGAGGAATAGAAGATATAGCCACAAACTGTGATCCAAAGTCATGTCAGAGAGGAGGCCTTGTACTCAATTTCAGTAGTCTCAGATTTCCCCGGGTTGGCAACCAAAAGTTATTCAGGAAATGGTCCATTCATCTATGGATCACAGTCATAGGCACATGACTTGGGCTCGAGAATGACTCGTTAAAGACAAAGCAAGAGTATGATTTAAACTTGGGAAAAAATCAGGAAAAACTACGAATAAAACTCCACAAAAGAAAATGAAAAAGAGAAAAAGGCAAATGTCTTCGAACTCTATGAATATCTGTCAAAAACCATCAAACTTGGTCCAACTCAACGAGTAACTCTGTCAAAACTGTCAAACTTGATCTAACTCACCGAGTAACTCTGTCAAACCCATTGTCTTGGTCAAACCCACCATGTTTTGGCGAGTTCTTTTCCAAGCTTCAGCACTTATGTGGGCATACCATGTTTTCGGAAAGATTCCTAGTTGTGTAGGATGTGTGGACCTAAATCCACCCCTTCCTTCAGTAGGTAAGAGGCAGGGCTGTCTCCTTGCATCCTAGTATTCCTATGTTTTCATTATCTTATATTCGCATTTGTCTGCTGTCAAATTCGTCAGTATTATTTGAGTTTCTTTTAGATGAATTCTCAGCAAGCAACTCTGCATCCGTAAGTCCACCAATGCTTTCTACAATTGCTAGAATGTGGAGGAAAAGAAAGAAAAAAATCATAACTCAGCATGAAAATTATTATCAATACACTTTAGAGAGAACCAAAAGTGTTTCTCGCGATAAAATACATTGCAGAAATCTGACACAATATTCAAAGGAAAAAGATAGAAAAACTCATCTAGGATTAAATTCATGATGGAAA
Organism: Larix kaempferi; assembly: GCA_027924585.1. Taxonomy (NCBI): domain Eukaryota; kingdom Viridiplantae; phylum Streptophyta; class Pinopsida; order Pinales; family Pinaceae; genus Larix; species Larix kaempferi. Next base: position 2,498,992 of record BSBM01000519.1, read on the forward strand.
GCTAGAATTCAGATCTATATCAGGCTATTTATGCTTGAAATTGTGGTGATCATGAAAGACAAATCCGAAATAGATGTCACAGCAAACCGCTTACCTGAGGGAAAAGAGTAAAACACAATTACGGAGAAACTTGTAGGAAGAAAGATGAATGAACTTTTTATTTACAGAAAATTGAGTAGTGAAAACTTTTGAGCGCAGAGCACCCTAATAACAAGTTATATGGAAGCACAAGATGCAAGGCAAATGTGTGTTAATACAAAACTCAAATTTCACCTTTTTCTAGAAGGTTTCTTGAATCTTAGCCCTAGAATTTTCAGCCTTAGGACTGCATCAAATTAAAGTATAAAACAGCAGTGGAAAAATTACAATAATTCACTTCAAACAGCCCCACACTTCACAGCAATTCAATGAGAAAAGATACCAAACAATGAAATAAGTTTCAACTCAATTTATCAACCAATAACCAGATTTGAAAATGTACCTTTACCTTTACAACAGTATAATAGTAGTGAAATCAACCCCATATATTCTTCATTTGATGTTAAGAATCAAGACACTTAACAATTTGCCCTTTATGTCAAATCAGCAAGACATAAACATTTGTAAATATCAATGCATAAAGAACATGTATAGCTAAAATTCAAATGGGAAATTGCACAAGATATGAATAGCTGGAAACTTCATATATAAGCTCAAGATGAAGTACAAGTACATACACAGCCTTCTTTCAAGGCTAGTACAAACACTCCAACTATCCAAAAATCCCTAGTTAAGGTAAATCATCAAAAACTAGCTCAACCAAGAAGTAAGAACATACAAGTGCAAGAATCTCTCCAACACAACCTTGAAGGCAAAACAAGTGTTCTAAAACTTGGTCGACTAAGACTTAGACTCGGCCAAGTTGACCAAATTGACCTCTGACCGAATCAACCCAGCTTCCAAATCAGTTCAGGTGGCTGGTTCAGTACTCAGCCGAGTCACATTGGGCAAAAAACAGTTTGTGCAAGAATTGAGGAAAAAAACATTTTTTTAATTAAATTTTCTCTAAGAACTAAGACCATATACTCTAAACCCTAAATGCATGTTATAAGAGACCTTGACACTAGAAATCTCCAAGAAACTCTAGCACTCCAAGACAAGAGAGACCAAATACATAAGAAGATCCAAGAGAGAGAAAAGAATGATCATCACCAACATCTTCTTCTTCACAAGAGAAAACCCTAATCATAAGAATCAAGCTCCATTAAAGACCACCTCTAGACTTCATAACTCATATGGTTAAAGAGGAAACACTAGCAACTTCCTCCAAGAAGTTAAGTACAAGAAAAAGAGTACAAATGATGATATGTGGAAAGACTCTCCTTTCTTTATTTATATGAGGTAAGGGAGGCCAACAATACTATGTGAGCACAAGCCCTTACAAGCAACCTACATGAGCCTTATAGGCCAACATAAGTGAGACATCCACTCTAAAGTACATGTGTCATGCTCCAAGGTAATGCAATATACAATAGGGAGTCCAAGGTGATGTGGCTACCCAATGCAAATCCACACCACTCCATCACCATCCTCCACAAACTCCTCCAATCCTCCTAAGCAATGTACTCCACTAGATCAACTATCCCTATAAGGACATTATTGAAGCTCCAGGCATCCTCGAGCCATCTCCAATCCTCCAAACAAGAATCCAAGCTACCACATGCCTTCTAGGGCTTGAATCCGAGACATTATTGAAGCTCCAGGCATCCTCGAGCCATCTCCAATCCTCCAAACAAGAATCCAAGCTACCACATGCCTTCTAGGGCTTGAAGCCGTCCTCTATGATGCAAAATGCACCTCATCCCAAGTGGGGCATTATCCAAGCAAGTGGTTCCTCCATGTGGCCATCATGAAGAGCATCCACTTATCAAGCAAAAGAAACCCAACACCTAACGGAAGAACACCAAGCTAGCACCATCTTGAGGTCGAGCATCCAATGAGCAAACTATCTAAACTGTGCATATCCATCGCAAACCATCTTTCATGTTGCAATCCATCTCAAACCATCCAAGGACTAAACATACCCATGTACTCCAAATTGCATGAAGCACCCCCAAACATAGTGTAAACACTTTTGTTGTAACCGAAAAAACTAACATAAGGCGAATACCAATCCACTTAATGAGGGAAAGCATAAAACACAATTACAAAGAAACTTGTAGGAAGAACTTTTGCTTCAAGATGAATAAACCTTTTATTTATGGAAAATTGAACAATGAAAACTTTTGAGCACAGAGGACCCTAATACAAGTTCTACAAAGGCACAAGATGCAAGGCCAATGTGTGTCCAAAAGAATAGATGCAAGGCATATACCTTTCCGGGAGGAGCTGGATTGAAAAAACTATGGAGTAATACTCTCAGTCACATACATTGAATAGTAAAATCCGTTGGTTCAATGGCCACAAACTTGCTTTAAAGTGCATTCTCAACATGCATATTTCAACAAAAATATTATAAGAGATTAATCATCCCAAAATATTAGGTTGTTTCTCAATATACAGAATATTGTCTTACAAACACAACTCAAAAAAAGGGCAAAACACAAATACATAAATTTCAAGAGCAACATACATAAATTTCAAGAGCAACATAGGACAATATGGAAGAGAAATATGCAAAAACACTAGTTTCGCCCATAAAATCCAATCCAAATTATGGGAGCAAAAAATAATATGCAATTATAGTGGTGCGGTAGCAATAGTGAAATGTCTACTTTCTGGGTTTTTATAACATCCATTACATCTCAAAAGCACAGATGAATCATGAGATGCCTAGCTTCCAAGTGCATATCTAATACTGAAATTGACTCTTTACACATGAACATGGATGGACTAATAACATCAAAACAATAGTAAGCATGCACAAAGGTAATAATGAATCACCATATTTCTTTTTCAGATTCATAAGAGAGAATCAAATGTAACCAACCAGTAAAACCCTAATTTTGCAATAAAGAGAATAAATCAACACCAAAGCAAAAATAACCCTAGGGAGAGAAAATAAAGCTAAGTATAACAACAATATTGAGAGAAATAAACCAAGCACAAGAGAATGTAACACTTTGATAGTACCCTTAGGCATAACTCTTTGTAATGATGGAAAAGAATCCACTAAATAAACATATCAAATGAAATTCGGTGTATATATACACAACTCAAGGGGTGGGGTGCTTTCCCCAGGAGGAGTTATGAACCTACTTTGACTAGGTTAGCCTTAACGCAACCTAAATATAACAAATGATACAATATAGGGTCAATGGTGAATGAAAGTGAAGCTTACACCAATCTCAACATCCCCCCTTAAGTTGAACAGGAGGTCATGGAGAAAAATGATGAATACAAATGGGAGTGGGTTTATAAATACCTAACTCAATATAAGGTCTATCATGGCCACAAATGAGAGTGGGTGTATGAATATCCAACTCAATATAGGGTTGTTCATGGAAAAAATACAAGTGGAAGTAGGTTTACAAATACCCAACTCAATATAAGGTCAATCATGGCCGCAAATGAGAGTGTGTATGAATACCTAATTCAATATAAGGTTGGTCGTGGGAAAAATACAAGTGAGACCGGGTTTATAGTTACCCAACTCAATATAAGGTCGATTGTGGCTGAAATACAAATATGACAGTGGGTTTATAAATACCCAACTCAATATAAGGTTGTTTATAGTTGCAAATGAGAGTGGGTGCATGAATACCCAACCCAATATATGGTTGACCGTGGCCAAAATACAAGTGAGTGGGTTTATAAATACCCAACTCAATATAAGGTTGTCTACAGACAAAAAAGAGAGTGGGTTTATAAACCATCAATTACAATACAAAGCCGACCGTAGCCAAAAAAGAAGATTACACCCATGTATTCAACATCCCCCTTAATATGAATAGGACACCACGAAGAGAATACATTACATCACAAGATTCACATCCGAAAATCTATTACATATAATCCCCCCTAGACACCATATCTCCCATGCCAATACAATTGCATGCACCAGTGAAAGTGGCATCTTGCAGAGGTTTTGCAAAAATGTCAAGTTTCAACATGTTGATCTATTGAGGGTACAAAAAGTGGCACAAGTTGTCAATGAGAATGACACTGCCAAATGTAGTGGAGTAGACTTAAATAGAAATCTACAAGATGGGATCTGAATGAGCTATAAATAATGTCCTCATCATTAACATATGTCAACCCAAGTAATGTAGGAGTAATATCATAATGTGGAAAAGAAAGATCCACTAAAACATGTTGGTCTACAAAGATTGGTAGAAGTTGTCTTTGAGAATGGAGTTGTCAAATGTAGTGCATCCAAAATCAACCATCATAAAGAGAAAGATCCAATGAAATGGGCTGAGAATCGTCTACAGGGTAATCATATGTCAGTAGTGGAAAAGATCCTAGTGCATTGTGAATAGGAACTTTGTTGGAAAGTTGTCATTGATGTCAAGTCACTGTCAGGATGGTGTCATTAATGTCAAGATTGTTAAGGTGCCTGCAAGTGTTTTTGGAATTCGGATTGATGGTTATTTACACTTGAAGCCATGGTGAAAGAGTTGGATTCAATCTCATGCTTCCAATTATGAGATTGCCAAGATGGCAGTAGCACCAAAATACTTGCAATGGGGTTTATCTAGCTAAGGGAAAATGACGGCAGGATGCCCAAATATGTCCGCACAATCACTTAAAAAGCTCGCCAATGCACTCTAGAATGTCCGCCATCCATGGAATGCCTGCCAACCATATAGAATGTCAGCCATCATGGAGCGCTCACATAGCTAACCAAAATATGCCTGCACCGGTCTTTAAGATGTCTGCACAAGTCTTGAAAATGCCCGCCAAGCTCAAAAAAATGCCCACATGCCTTAAGGAAATGCTCACAGACTCTTCAAAATGCCCGCCAGATCCATGAGGAATGCCCACAACACCGACAAATATGCCCTCCAATAAAAATAAAGTGTCAAGCCATGAGGATAAGTCAAGCAAGATCATGAAGTCAACCTTGGCAAAGAATATTGAAGTAGTTTCATGATGACATCTTTGAAGCATTAATGAAGTAAGCAATGAAGTCAAACGTTAGCCTTAAAGTCTTTTGAAGCAACAATTGAAATGTCTTGATGAAGTATCAAAGTTGAAGTGTCTTTAAGAAGTATCACACACAATGTTTCACCTGGTTACAATGATTATGCTAAGTCGGCCCTGTTTTGGTAGTGCAATAACTAGAATATAAATATATGCAAGGTCAGCTCAGTCAAAAGGAATTATCGAAGAGAAACATATAGAAGAGCAAGTTGGCTCAGTTAGGAGCACTTGCATGTGTATAAATAAAGGACAAGTGCGCCTTCATTAGAGTTGTGACCAAGGAATAAAATAGATAAGTCTGAGGCAGCAAATAGCAGAAAAAGAAGGCAGAAAAGGATCTAATGAATAGTCAAGGGGAAGTCTGGGTTGAACTACAAATTTAAAAGGGCACAAGAACTGAGGTAAAAATATAGCAGATTTGGCCTGTTTGAGAGATCCCTTTGTGACTGTCTTCAAGCACAGTATCAATCTGTTTGAGGACTATTTAAGGAGGAGATTCAGCCTTGTTCTAGACTGGTTTTGAAGGCCACCTTTGGAACATCTTGAGAACAGAATTGGAGGACTGTGTGGCACACTATTTCAGATCTTGAAGACTGTCTTGAGGATATCTTTTGACATATTTTGAGGGCTATGTTGGAAACTATCTTGCATTAGATTTGACACATTTTTAGGGCTGTTTAATGGTACAGATTTCGAGGATAGTTTGTGGATAGCTATTGAGGGCCATTATAGACAGTTTTGGAGCAGACTTTGACTATTGGTAACAACAGTTTTGGACTATGTAGCATGGGTACTCATACCCGGGGGTAGGGTACGCGTACGTGTACCGGGTACTTGGGTACACGTAAGGTATGTCTACTGCCATACCCTTCTGTACCCCATACTGGCTCCACGTACCGGAGACGCCATTATAAAAAAAGGGGTACTTATAAGCTAAATGGTACGGCGTACCGCGTACCCCGTGTTTGGGTACTCTGGGGGTACGTCCAACTCAGCAAAATGCAATTCCACTGGGGAAAATATAATGACCCCCAACCAAATTTGAACTAAATTTTTGCTAACTGCGTATAGAGTCTGGTTCAAGACTTATGTCAAGCACTTTGCAACACTGTTCAAATTCCATTGAATATTGTCCAAATCTAGTAGAGTGATTTTGCATTGATTTACAAGGAATGTTTTTATGGTTTTGCGTTCAGCACTCATGGAACATAAGTTGACTACCAAATGTGCACATAAAAATTATACATATGTATTTAATACTAAGAAATACACTCACATCAACCCAGTATTACATTTGCAACTTTTTATCGCCTATAACAGCAATACAAATAGGTGTTTAAAATCATATTTCAAGTGTACCTTCAGATTACAGTTTCACTATTTGTTACAACTACCTGGTACAGTGATTTATCAAATTTTATGTAACTTCCAATCTTCCACTTGATATCTACTATGAGTCTATGATTTTTCAAATTTTCAATGTGATGTTCATTATTCAATGAATCGGCAACCTGGCAGGGTGGTGCAAGGAAAGATTGAGCTGGTGCTCAGGAGGATTGGTGTCTTCATCCACTTAACAGGTTGGTTCCTGCAGATTTGAGTTGGTGCTCAAGAGGATTGGTGTCCTCATCCCTTGAACAAGTTGGTGCCTACTAAGTGCATGTTGGTGCTTGTTGGTCATGAGTTGGTGCTCATAAGACGATTGGTGTCCTCACAGGTTGGCACCTGCAAATAGAAAGTTAGTGCTTGCACATGGGATTGGTGTCCCTATTAGATCGGTGTCTGCTAAATCTATGAGTAGGTGCTCACACCATCATTGGAGATTGGTATCTCCTAGAATTCTTTGTAATTTATGGTTTTATCAATTCAATAAATTAAGTTTCCATATAAAGATTATGTGTACTGTGTATTTATGTTGATGAATATTTATGATTGACAATGGTGCATAATTAATGAAGTGAAAATTGATAAAAGGTGTGATACCGATTCCCCCCCCCCTCAGTATCACTATGTGTTCCAACAAACTTCATCAAAAATAGCATCTTGAACATCAATCACTTGGTGAGTTAAAGGATCATATAGACAATATGGTGAAATATGAGCTCATGTCTTGATCCAAAAACGTTGAACTGCACTAGTGATGGAGCCATATCTTGAACATAAAGAGAAAGGGGTTTGTCCATGTGCATCCAGATTTGAGTTGGTGCTCAAGAGGATTGGTGTCCTCATCCCTTGAACAAGTTGGTTCCTACTAAGTGCAAGTTGGTGCTTGTTGGTCATGAGTTGGTGCTCATAAGACGATTGGTGTCCTCACAGGTTGGCACCTACAAATAGCAAGTTGGTGCTTGCACATGGGATTGGTGTCCCTATTAGATTGGTGTACTGTGTTTGTATGTTGATGAATATTTATGATTGACAATTGTGCATAATTAATGAAGTGAAAATTGATAAAAGGTGTGATACCGATTCCCCCCCCCCCAGTATCACTATGTGTTCCAACAAACTTCATCAAAAATAGCATCTTGAACATCAATCACTTGGTGCGTTAAAGGATCATATAGACAATATGGTGAAATACGAGTTCATGTCTTGATCCAAAAACGTTGAACTGCACTAGTGATGGAGCCATATCTTGAACATAAAGAGAAAGGGGTTTGTCCATGTGCATCCAGATTTGAGTTGGTGCTCAAGAGGATTGGTGTCCTCATCCCTTGAACAAGTTGATGCCTACTAAGTGCAAGTTGGTGCTCATAAGACGATTGGTGTCCTCACAGGTCGACACCTGCGAATAGCAAGTTGGTGCTTGCACATGGGATTGGTGTCCCTATTAGATCGGTGTCTGCTAAATCTATGAGTAGGTGCTCACACCATCATTGGAGATTGGTATCTCCTAGAATTCTTTGTAATTTATGGTTTTATCAATTCAATAAATTGAGTTTCCATATAAAGATTATGTGTACTGTGTTTTTATGTTGATGAATATTTATGATTGACAATGGTGCATAATTAATGAAGTGAAAATTGATAAATGGTGTGATACCGATTCACCCCCCCCCCCTCAGTATCACTATGTGTTCCAACAAACTTCATCAAAAATAGCATCTTGAACATCAATCACTTGGTGAGTTAAAGGATCATACAGACAATATGGTGAAATATGAGCTCATGTCTTGATCCAAAAATGTTGAAATGCACTAGTGATGGAGCCATATCTTGAACATAAAGAGAAAGGGGTTTGTCCATGTGGAGCCACAAACCCTTGCGTGAAAGAAAGGAAATTATTTGATAGGCCCAAATATCATAAGTCTTTTGATTTCACCTTTATAGACCAAAAAGAAAGACAAGAACCAACTTCTCCTAAAAAATATGCAATGCACTGGCCTGGAAAAAGAGTTTAGACCCAAGGAAACCATAGAAAAAAAAGATGATTCAAAAACCTAGTTTCAAAGTCGCAAAGAAGCCTTAAGCAACACCACCAACAAAAATCTTCAAGCTAATCGTTGAAGTGAGCCTTGAAGAAGGGTTTAAACCTTAGTAAACCAACCCTAATTCTGTAATAAAGAGAATAAACCAACACTAGTGCAAAATAAACCTAGAAAAAGAAAATAAATCCAAGCATAAGTGCACTAGAGAGAGAAGTAGACCAAGCATAAGAGAGTGCAACACTCTAACCCTTAAGCATAAAACTTTATTAACTATTATTGATGGACAGAATTCCACTTGTATGAATATTACAAACGAGATTTGGTGTATAATAGACGAAATAACTGTAATCAGCAATTACTCGCAGGAGTCCCGAAAAGATTAAATCAACAATAATCAATAAAAATTTGGAAATAACGAGAAAAATCAGCAAGCATTAGAAAATAAAAATATTCATTTTTTTTCTATTTTTTAAATAAAAACCAACAGAAACAACAAATAATCACATTGCCACATAAATATGAAAAAAAGAAGATATATAGGATGTATAAGAAGCCAAATGATACATCAAAGTCGGTACTGAATCCTCATAGTTGTCCAATCAAGGACACAAAACTGAATAACCAATACAAAGTAACATCAGATATATATAAAATGTATCTCATCATGATCAATGATCTACAAAGATTAATGTAGCTTCTAGTTACTAATTCCTTCTTCCCCTTTTATGGGAAAGGGTAAGGGCTCGTATGTCATTAGAAGGCCATAGAAGACCACTAGTGGGTGCCCAAGTATGAATTTGTGTATAGGTTGGTTATGACTCATGAGCATGCCTCACAAGCCTCCTCAGTCTCAATGTCCTCCTAATGGACCGGCACCCCCCCCCCACACCAAAACAGTGGTTGGTCATCCAGATCCTTCTTTACCCCATGCACATGCTCAAGTTGCTCCTCCTCTACCTCTAACCATGAAGGTGCCTCCTCCATAATAGGCCTCTCAGACTCCACCCTTCACTCACTCAAGTTGTCAATGTTTTCTAAGGAAACGGCTTCCACATCAAGGGGGTGCTCAATCTACTTCACCCACAATTGGAGATTGTAGTGAACATAGACCAAATCAGCCATGTGCTAATACTCTAACTGTAAGAGGGTCATAATAAATTTAATGAGTCTTGATTCTTGAGGCCCTGAGGGTCATAACAAAAGTTAGAGGGTCATAAATTATACAGATTGTAATGGCTAACCTATTGCAGCTCTTTGTGTGTATTTTTTCACATACACTCTAATTGTGCTTGCAACTTGAAACGCTACAGGTCTAGCTAAGCACCATAATTTCTCCTCCAAACATCTAAAGCAAATAAGAAAAGAAAAGAGAAAATACTTCATTACATTCCAATCTAGTAAAACCCTAAACAAATGAACATTGCAACTAAATTCAAAGCTAAAATTGCTTGCTTGGCATTAAAGTAATTGTTTTTTTGGACAGCAATGTCAAAGCCAAATGGTCAATGGCATTACTATACAGCTCATCTCTCTATTAATAACTATCAGTCATTTGCAATGAGGATCATACTCTGAAGACATTATGGAACCCTTTCAGAACCTTGCCATTAAAATCAAAACTACATGGATAAGAAAAGGTAGGGTTGAGGACAAGTCTTGTTGCATGAATGGGACAATCCAGCATCCCATTCCATCAATGATCAATCCTCTCCGAGAGAATCAGTTGTTTGTCAAGTTAATCATCCGCTAGGTATCTTTCCCCCTAGAAAAACTTGATAACTTCTTTGGCCTTATCCATGGCCTCGTACAAGTAGCCCATTGTGGGATTTTCCCCATCAACCAAACGACGAACCCTAACAAAAGGTTTGTCGATCACACATACTTTCTCCATGCCTTCCCAAAATCCATCTTGGTTCATGAGTCTAGCGATGACTCTCCCATCCTATTTTGTACTATATGTCAATCATGCCACTCATCAAAAAAGAACAACCTTTTGTAATGTCCCCAATTTTGGATTCCCCTGTTCTGCGTATGGAGATGACTTCCGGGATTGTTTAGCCAGGTCAGAGGAGTGTGTTTATGTTACCAGAGAGCTCAAAGGGGTTTTATGGGGCCCAGCTTAGTCCAATTATCATTATTCACCATCAGGATCACTTCCGCACAGTTCATTCTTGGTTTTGTTGCATTCCGACGATTTTCGTATTCTAAAGGGTTATTATGCTGCATGCATAATTTAATTAAATTCACTAAGGGTGTCATTTCGATCATATTATTTGAGGAAACACCTTAGTGTAATAGCCCGATGGAACCAGGATGAAGAGCTTTAAATGATGGGAGGACAAAAAAAAGGGAATTAATTAACTATTTAATGTCACCAGCAAAAATTGACTTTATAAAGTGACGGTGAGTAATTAATTCGTAAAGTGACTATTGATAAAGTCACTTTATTAATTAAAAGGGGAAATTGGACCTAAGGGGGGGTCAAATTAAAAATAAAATTATAAAAGATGCAAAAGTCACTTTCTCATTAAAAGGTCATTTCACATTAAATAAATGAGGAAGGGGGGAAAAAGGAAGTTGAAGGGTCACAAGGGTGAACGAAGAATTATAAAAAGGGGAAGAGAGTTCATTCTCATGGATTCTTGTCATTTGCATTTTCGAAAACTAAGAGCTCTTGAGCTTCAAACTTCTCTTGGACGAAACCCTAGGAGGATGAGAGAGTTTTGGTAGTGTAATGATCTGCCCTAACTCTTGTTAATGGGGAAATCACTTCAGATTTCTCAGTGTTCTTCAACGCAGTGATTTGTTTTGGTCATTTCATCTTCAGATCTGTGAAATTGAGCATAGCTGTGGGCAAAAAGGAGGAGGGCGCACCTGTGTGAAGATATTATGAGTTCATTTGGAAAATTCATGGCACAGTGAATAAGGAAAAAAAGAGGTTGTGTTTGTGCCTAGGAGAGGGGACGCATTACAACTTCCAGACTATGAAAAGGGGGTTGCACCACTGGAAAATATTACACTCAGATCTCAGATTTTGACTGGGTTGCCAAGGAGACAGTTCGCTACAGGAAGTAAGTGTGGGCCATTGCTAATGTTTTTATTGTACCATTTCATTTAGTTCACTCATTTCAGATATAAAACAAGAATGGAGGGCGCTGCCAATAGAGAACAGTGATTAGGAAGCCAAATCGTGGGGAAAGAAGAAGGGAAGGGACTATTCTTGTCTTGCCTTTTTGTGGTAGCTGTGGGTCTATTATATTCACTCAATACTCTCCAACATTTGCTACAGCAGAAGTAATATTTCCTAAGGAGCTGTTATATAAGGAATCTTAAGGCAGCATTGACGTATGCTTATATGGGAGTTATGAACAAGCTGCTACAGGAATATTGACTGTGTTTTTACAGTATCATCATTAGCAGATTTGAAATCTTCAGGGCGTGAGTATCCAACCACTTGCAATAGCACATGAATGTCCCTTGATCGATGGTTAAAGAGTACAACTACAGATCCATTCAAATGGCATTCCCAGGCGTGTAAACAGTGTCCTAAATCCTTCATATCAGATTGCTATATTTGCTGATTTAAGCTCTTTATTTGTCCATTGGTACTGTTACATGTGTTGTTTATTTGTATGAATGTATGGCATTATGAATGATGAAGTAAATAGCATACAACACCTTGAAACGACGTCACAAGCTCCTAAATATATTGAACAACACAATATTGAATACACCAATGTGCAATGTAAGTGTGTGACAAGTCTTCTACCACACTTTAACCACAGTCAAAGCCAAGTTAACTACAACAGTCATATATATATATATATATATATATGAGGAATTGAAAAGGGAATTGTAAACAAGTCCAAGCCAAATTAAAAAGGGGGTGGGAAATTTTTAACCCACCCAGGAAAAGAATATTACAGTGGTTTTTCAGAGCCTTGTTGACAAAGTATTAGACAGAATTCTATAGCCAAGTTACCAAGTAGGATTGAGAAAAATTAACTCAGATTTGGTAGGGACATTTCACTCTTTAGCTCCAATTCATAATGGTAAATAGGCTCAAGAGAAATGAAATTGGTGGAAAAATGTGTAATGCAAGGAACAACAACTCCCTATTCCCTATGAATTGCCTAGTGAGATGAAGGACAAATGCATGGTTATATATGTACTTGGTGATGCTCTTGCCCTAACCTATGTCACCTTGACAAATGTGAGTTTGTCAATATCCTCAAGCATCAAATTGATGCAATGGGAAACACATGGAGTCCAAACAATGTGCAGTGCCTCTCGATTAGCAACTTGCTGACAAGCACATAATTAACAGCATTATCAGTGACTACTTGCACCACATGCATGATGCTACTCACCTACCTCTCCAACAAATTCATCCATCAATTTACATAACAATGTTGCTTCTTTAACAAGTGTCAAATTCACTGTCAATACATCAACACATTTCATAAACATTGTTCCCTTGGGACAATTTATTATGAAATTAAGAAGAGTCATGTCCTTACCATTTGTCCAAACATTCGACATCACTGTGAATCCAATGGCCTCCCATAACTTTCTTAGCTCCTCCAATCGAGTCCCTATGTCAACCTTTTTCCTTTTGAAGGGGTGGCACTCGCAACTCTTAGTAGGTGACTCTAGGTAGGGGCTCTATACCTTGTGCCAACAATAGTGGTGGCATTAAACATACCCTGGTAGAAAGGATTGGTCTTGGCAACTGTCAAAGGTATATTTCTCCAAAAAAAACTAGCCACAACCCTATCTACTTCTTCCTTCCCCTTCTTTTAAACCATTGATCTAATGGAATATTGTGAACTCTGCCCAATTCTTGGAACAAACAAAGGTGAAGTCATCACAAAAGTTGAACCCATGAGTCCCTCTCAATATCCCCAGTCCTAGATACACCTATGGTTCTAGAGAATCTAGTGATTCCTCTAGCAGCAATTTCAAGTTTTTGAACCATTGCCTCAACCTTCTTTCATCCAACTAACAAAGAGCCTCATGGGCAGCTCGAATGATTTTTGGGGATGCTTTTTCACAACCTACAACATAATGTTCAAATAACAAACCCCTCCATTCATTTTTGTTCCACATAGCTTACAGCTCAATTTGATTATGTTTTTCCCATCCTCAAGTTAACCATCTAGCGAAAATGAGTCCAAAGCATTCAACATGTTGGCAAGGAAATGTCCAACTTCAAACTACAAACTTAGGTATAAAAAAATGAGCATAAAAGACTGTTAAATAAAAAAGACCTATGAACTTCTAAATTCATTCTATAATCCATGAAAAAACAATAACAAGAGGCAAGTGGTATGCACTCTGCAAACCATTGCATACATTTGAGAAAAATCGAAGTGTTATATTAATTAACACATACCTGGGAAATGAAAACTGTGGGCAGATATCAATCCCTTCCTTACTTGAAGGAAAAGTCTTCAATGGCAGTGAAATTGATGCTTTGGCCCTCTCCAAATCGATGGTTGGTTCTCTCTGGCTTAGGAGCTCTCAACCCCAGCCACTGAAAAGAACAATAATCCCAAAAAACAGGGTTTTGCACCTTTACTAGCACTTTTCCACACACGGCCAATTATTTCCCATCAACTTGAGATTATCTGAATTAATCCCGATTTTTTGTTTTAAGGAAAAAATGCAATTAATTGCTGATGATTAATCTTTTTGCACTTGTTATTGCGATCAAACCCAATAAATTCAGTTATCGGAGATCATTTCATGTATAATATATATACACAATTCAAGGAGTAGGGCGTGTTACCCCCCAACTTGTATGGGGTGACTTGATCATCATTGAGTGAAAGGAGGAGCTGCATTAAACAATTTTGAAACTCAACGTTTCGATCCCTACTCTGGGATCATCATCAGGAGACTTTCCTATGTCATCTTCCATCACATCCACTAGTTCCACAAATGAGATCTAGATTTGCCCATATACACTTGACAAAGACACTTTCAACTAGCTCAGAGATACCTTCAGTCTACTCAGCCTACCTTGCCATATGACAAGACAAATGGGGACATCTAGTCAGTACCAGTGTTATGACATTTATTGCATGAATTTGAGTGACTGTTGATCTCTTTCATAGTATTGCTATGTTGCTTGGTATCTGGATCCACATGCTCAAATTCTACAATTTCATCGTTGTCAAACCCAAACCATGTGACTTAGCTCCTGAGTGACTGTCTTGTTGAGTCATTCCCAAGTACAAATCTGACAAGCTTGGTATAGGGCATATGACTCTAGGTACAATAAATAAATAATTGCTATTAATTAACTATTTAGACAATAAGCTTGGTATAAATTGCTATTTAGACAACAGCAATTTATCCATCTCTAGGTTCCCTACAGTAAGGCTTTAAGGCTCTTTGGCATATGCCCATGAATCGTAAGTTAAGTTTCAGACTTCAGTAGCCAGTTCTGCTTAAGGAATCAAAGCAGTAAGGATACCATGTATATATTAGCAAGCCAAGGTACTTTAGAAATAATGTAGATTCATGATATTATGATAAAATAATTACACCCAAGGGAAATCCTTACAGTAACTCCCAAAATTTTGAAGATTACACATCCATGATCCAAACCAGCTATTCAACAAACCAACAGCCTAATAACCATATATATAAGAACAATGCTAGGAGAAATAATTATGACTAATCACCAGTGACTCCAGACAGATTCTGTAAGAATATACAGAACTCGTGACAAGATACATGTACACAATACAGCCAATATTTTTTCTTGTACAAAAATGAAGACTAAGGAACATCAAATGAAAATCCCGAGAAAATAAATAACAACTTTTTCAAGTTGAATAAATTGCATATCAATACAAAAAGATCTGTTTCTTGTTATACAAATCTAACAAAAATTGCCAGCAGAAAACAACTCCAAAAGATGTAAACCAAGTAAATATGATTAGTGATTACATATTCATCTACATACCAAGTTAATGTAAAACAGCCCTGCACAAACTGAGAGAGTCGAAGTGAACAAGCTTTACAATCCTCTTTCCAATATGCTGGTAAAGAGCAAGATCCAGAGTTTAAAAACGGCAGAAAGAAATGGCAACTCCCTGAAGTCAAATCGATTTTGATTTTGAACTGGTGAAGCTCAGGAATCAAACATAACCCCATGCGTATTAGGCACCCATGTTCTCACCATGGCTTGAAAGATCCGCATTGGCACAGTTTATAGTTTGTCAACCTCAAAAAAAAGGTCTTTATACTGTAAACAGAAGAGGAAACCGTGACTCCATTAATCTAATCTATAAAGGGGCTCCTATGGTAAGTCATATATAACAACAGAGTGGTCCTTGAGAATGGAACCAGTGACCTCATGGAATACAGCGAAACATATCAGCATCTAGATATGGCCTATTGATCAAACAAACCATTCTGGCCTACGCTAAACATCAAACGATTTCAAACAGACACTCCATTCATACCATTCATCTCAGACATCGCATGTTTCTGTTGCAGAGCTTCGTGGGTCTCATCTTCATCTGAGTCCAATGCGAACCGAGCTTCAACGCCATCACCCGATCCACCTAAATCTTGCAATTCCTCTGTCTGTTCCTTAGCACCCAATGGTATGTAACTCAAGGAACTGAAATTTCCATACTTTGTACTGAGGTATGAATAGGCAGGTAGCAGGCATACCAACAAAAGAGCCAAATGGCAATTGAACTGAAGGGTGGAAATAGCCTTCCCTCTATGCTCATCCATATGAAGCCCGCAATTAATAGTATAGTCCCCTCCACTTTTTTCCGATAATATGCATCCATGGGGTCTCCATCCAGTAAAGAATGAAATGCCCATTTGAATAAACCAGGTTCCTTGCAGAATTAACCCCGTAGCAACCCCCAGAGGAGGCAACACAGATTTTGGGTATGGGATCTCTAGGGCCTTACATGCAATGCATACTGAAATGGGTACAAGCAGTAGGCTGTAATACCTATTCTCAAGGCCTGCTGAGCCCTCGTTTTGGAGATAAAAAACAAGAAATTCCTCACAAAACGCAAAGAGGGCAATCAAATTATATACCTCCCAAGGCAAAGGAAGCAATTGGGTGCACTCACTGATCATACCCACAACTGCGTACATCAAAAAAATTGATGCCACGCCTGACTTTTCAAGTTGAATAGCCAGCACAAGATGGTCTCCATGGTTTAGGCCTTTGTAGGATGACAAGGCTGCATTCAGAATATAGAGCAATGCAAGGGATGCAATAAACAAAAGCTCTGCAGTGTAGAAGGGCCTTTTTCTGTACAGACCTGCAGAAGATGATGCTGTTGAGGAAGAAGAAGAAGATGACCTGGTGAGATAGATCTTGGCTGTTGCGTAGGCCTGCCAAATCCCAATTATTATAAATCCAGTTCCTGCTAGGCTGAGTCCCCAGAAGCCCATCTTGGTCGATTGCTGCACGCAATTCTCGTTGGTTGTACACCCTGTAACAGTCAAAATTGGCCGCCTGCCAACAAAACAAAATGTTGTTTCACAGACTCTGAAACAAGGCTATTGAAAAATGTTCTCAAACTGTATTTTTATTAGAAGAATTACGTACGTCTTTTGACATCTTTGGGGATTTTTTAATCGGTCAAAATTCCAATACACGTGGTTTTTATGAGTATCGTAGTTTTAGTTTTGTTAGAACTACTAGAGGTATTTTAACACGGCCAATTAGTATCTCTTTATTTTGATTGAATTCATTACGATAGTAAATTGGCTAAATCAGTTGGATCCAAATCCTAGGCTTTATCAAACGTCCAAATCTTTCCAGGTGTAATTATTAAATTTATGGAAATGTAATAATTTTTAGAGTGCAAATTTAAAGATCTATTTTTATTCCGGAATTATACCGAAAGGGAAAAAGTTACACCCAATAAATTTGATCCCTCTTAGTGTGCTTGATAAATCTGGATTTAAAATGGGTCTATGTTGGTTTTTTATAACTTTTGTGTAAAATTTAAAATTAAGCCGACATATGCCAAGTGTTTTCTTTTTTCATTTTTTTTTCACATAAGTTATGTGACAACATCTCCCCCACACTAAATTGTAGCGCACCTCACTACTCTCGGTGCACTTATCCTATGCTTAGGATGTTTTAATTGTGCAAAATTCTAGGTTACGTCATTGTAATCAAGTTTGAATTTGCTTAGACATTTGGTACAATTGACATGTATTATTTTGTTAGTTATGCAAGGCAAAGGTCCTTATCTTTGTCATGCATTTACATTTACATTAACAATCGACAGAGACTACGTGTATTGTAGTGTCACTTGTTGAACATGTTAGTGTGGAGATTTTATTGCATCTGTTTTTTTGTTGTTTGATCCTTAAACACAAAATATTTAAGATTGGTCAATCATTTGGATCTATTTAGACATTGAACAGTGGTGGTGTGCATTGCCTTGCAAGTTGTGTAAGGTTGGGGCTTTTATATTATTCATTCATTCACATTTGCTTGTACAGAGATTAGACGTAGTGCATGTTGCATTGTTGTTCACTTGAGGGAGCATTGCAAATCTTTCATTATGCAACATTGATTTGCATGTTGCTTAATCCTTACCGATAACCCTAATCTTTAGTCGATTATGAGAAATTGCTTAAATGAGAAAAAAGAGGAGACGTATTGTGAAAAGGAGAGGTTGAGATGGAAAAGGAACACCAACATGGTTTTTTCCTAAAGTTGGACAAGATACAAAAGTAAGTAGGTTCATTATAGGTCATTTTAGTAGGTATGGTTGATGTAGTGGTTGGTAGCATTGTAATCCTTGCAAAGGAGACTCAAGCTTTCACCTTGGTAGCATTGTAATCCTTGCAAAGGAGACTCAAGCTTTCACCTAGTAAGGATAATTTCCTTTAGCTAAGTGTTATTGGAGAAAAAGTCAAGATAATTATCTCGATAAAGTCTATAGCAAAGTGGTGGTAGCTAAAAGCTACAATAACACATGTTACTTAATCACATGCATCATCAAATGGATAATAGTCGATAACTAACCCTATAATCAACCTCTTGAGGCAAGATCAACCAGTTATCTTCATGTGAAATCCACATGCACGCCTTGTCAATCTCATAACCATAATCACATGCATGCCTCATCAATCTCATAATCATAATTGCATTCATACTTAAAGAAATGCATAAACCATAAGAAGTAGTTAACCAAATGAACTTGGCTCCAAACTCCTGTTGTAGTTCAAAAGGGAATCAATTCTCTTGTATACTCCAATTGCCAAGCCAAGTAGTTTCCATGATAGGGTCAAAACATGCCAATTTCCTCCCCACCAAATGTTTCTACCAATCAACTAAATATCCCCATAATATCTCCCATGTTGAGAAACCAAGCTTTGATACCTTCCATGTCAAAACACTCAAAATCCATAACCTTGGGAAGTTAATGATCCCATCCAACAAGATGCCACCCATGTGGATCAAGGATCCAAGCTCTTGGATGATCTTTGAAGCTCCAAGATCTTCCCTCCCTGTATATCAAAAGGACTACCAAATCAAATGGTAGAACCAATTCACAAATCCAATGTAATCACAATGATCCACCCATCCCTTGCACTAGGGTATTACAATCATAAAGCACTTATCACTAAGATATTTAATCCAATAGCGTAACTTTAAATACCTAATATCTCTAACGTTTTTTTTTAATCATGGGAACAACAACCTCCCAAGGGTATATCCAATAGCCCGCAAGCCAGATATACTAGAAACTTGTGACTCAACAGGGGCCGAGATGTCCCGAGACCCTTTATTCCAGGGGAGAGCCTCTATCCTAGGGGTCACCCTTTGAGCCTTGTCACAACAAGCCAATGAGCAACCCTACCCCCTACCGGTTTTGAACATGTGACCTCCTCGGAGATAACACATGTTCTTAACCATTAGGCCCACTCAGGTGCTCTTCCTAATATCTCTAACGTTATTCCAATAATGTAAGACTAACAAAGGTACACCCCCCAACAAAAGCCCCTACCTCCATCATTTATAAGAGGGGAAAGGCTTTTCAATATCCGTAATTACATAATTACAATTAATCACAAGGAGACACATGTGTTGCAACATGCCTTCATGAGAATAATATGCCTTAATAAATACAACTAATACACCTTGCTCCACATGACACGCTTCTAATTTCTTCTTTCTTTTTTTTCATAATAATTCCACATTATGCCACATTGGAGCTGTCCCTTCACTTTCTTTCCCATATTATCTCATGGATTCCAACAAATACAAAGATACATTTATTTACAACTATAATGCATGTAAGTCTAGTTTCATAGTACCCACATGGTTAAGTTCCTACACGAGTTAGCTAAACAAAGGACCAAGGTCACAAGGCCAAATGTTAAGGAATTCATTGTCCCATCTTGTAGCACCCTCGCTACTTCATATCAACAATGACAAACACAAGCCAAAAAAAAAAATTAAATGCAAATACACAAACCAACCATTTTGAAGGAACACAAACACTACAAGCTAGATTCAATGGCTACAAAGGTTTCAATCTCATTACTTATGATACCATCATCAAGAATAAGTTCACAATTTAATTTTTATTTCTATATTAGCATGTCAATTTCTAGGCTACAAAGGTTTCAATCTCATTACTTACGATACCATCATCAAGAATAAGTTCACAATTTAATTTTTATTTCTATATTAGCATGTCAATTTCTAAGCATCTGTTCATGGCCAACATTCCACAAACCCAACTTTATCTCATCATCAAGTTGTTGATTTCAACACTCAAGTGTTGTTCTCTAACTCATTCACAGTGTTAAAGTCATATATGAAGAGCTAGATTTACTATTTTCTCATGGTTTGCAATTGGGAATTATAAATCAACATAACTCAAAGAATCATAAATTTCGGCATTATTGATATTATCTCACGGCTCCCTTGTGATAGGTGTAATCATATCCCGACCATGCAGTGAGGTGATGTGGTGGCACGTTCTTAATGGTGCATGTGGGAGGGCAGGTGGCCACACCCACCGGCTCATTAACTCAAGCCCAAACAATGATATGATGGTTCCCTTATTTGCTTGGTACATCAGCTAGCTCGGATCTTGGTTAAGAGTATGAAAGGGTGGTTCAAGCATTATGTTCTCCCATGCCAACTCTTCTCATGATGGGAAAAGGAATTATGAGAAGGGAATATTTCCCAAAAAGCGGAGCCAAATGCGGCCTTTCCACTGTTGCAACCCAAGTAGATGGTGTCGTAGCACCCCCACTGTTGTTGTCTTGACGACCGAGTCGTTTTTCTCTTGCTCTTCAACTGCAGACCTCCTACGACCAAGCTCAGACTTACAATGGTCGGAACCAAAGTCAACAAGCGCCGAATAGCGGAAGGCCCCAGGTGCACGTATATGCCTTGGGCTCTCTGGGATATGGAACTGACAAAACGTTTCTTCGAGAGTAGGGAGTCTTGATAGGCCCGAGAGCGAGCTGAAAGAATGGAGATGTGTCGCAAAAATAAGAGGCCGGAGCCTGAGTGCCAAAAGCTAGTTGAGGATTTCGAGGGCCTTGTGGAAGACTTGGGCTCTGCCCGAACTAGGGAAACCCACCACACCAAAACCCTTAAATTGTTTTGGCCCATGAAGGCCCTCTCCTACATGGCCTTTAACAAATGCATGGAGAGCGAAATGCAAAAGGAATGCCATGGTACCATGGTGGAGGACAAACTAGCAAGGTTGGACGATGGAATAAGGAACCTAGCCTAGAACCAAGTCATTGCAAATGAGAGTATCAACAAAAAACTGGACGTGATGGCCAAGGAACTTGCCGGAAGGAAGCCTTGGATTGCCACCTCAGGTTAGACTCCTACTAATTCGTTGGTTTGTCCTTCTATCAAGCACTCAACGCACAAGGGGATTTCGGTTCCTCTAGATGTCAAGCGAGAAGCCCCAGGTTCAAGCCACTCTATCGTTATTATCTCTGACGATGAATCGGCCTAGATGGTTTTTGCTTAACAATTTTCTAGTTTTGATAAATTGTTTGATTTAAAAAATTTTGCTTCAAGACTGCTATCACCCCTAGTTTTCATTTTGACTGGTCATAACCTCCGGCCTGTGGGGGAATCCTGTGAATTCAAACTATTTTTTCTAGACTAACAACTTTGTTTATTTACAAGCTTAGGTTCAGGGGGCATCAATCTCCTCATAGAAATTTGGTCACAGATATCTGGTCACACTTGGAAGTAGACCTCTGTATTTTGGACATGTACAGTTTTTTATTTTTATAATAATATATAGTTACCGAATTTTACAAAAAAAAAAGATATTATCTCACAGTTATAATAAAAGTCTAATTGACATAAACTTCAACTCTCTTTTTAAGATCAATAAAATCTATTTTTATAAAACCAAAGTCATAGATGCAATCAATAGTTTCAATGATACATGTCAGAAAATAAATTGAATATCTACTCATTATGAATCATTAGTATTTCTTAATGTAAATTCAATATTCATTAATAAGACACATTATCCACTACCTAGTGCAAATTTAAATTTAATATTCATTTAATCAAGACATATTATCCACTACCTCATGTATCATAAGGAAAAGAGTTCATTTGCAGCTTCACCATTCAATCAATTTATGACTTGTTAAAAGGAATAATTATATAAAAGAGATTGTGGTTATTTACACCATTGCATAAATATTTCTCCAAGTTGAAGATATTTTAAAGAGAAGCTACAATCCTGCATAAATTTCTACCTTCTAACATACACATCTCACACATCTTTCTACTCATTTAAGGAATAAGTTATAACTAATATTACCAAAATTACCAAGTTGACATCAAGCTACATCCAAGTTTATTAATATTACCAATTGCATTTTGCTATTATAACCACGAATATTAATTGCATTTTGATATTATAACCACATTCCTAAATGTAAGAAAACTTGAATGTATTCGTGGGCAATGTTCTTACTCGCAGAAGCAAAGGATACCAACAAGTTCATAACCATTTGACTTCATGAGATTATAAGTTAAGTCGTCTTTAACAACTAAGCAACACAAGAGAGTTTAAACAATTATTTTCTTGATTAAGTATTTTTTACAAACACATGGCATACATCAGCATTGGGGTTTTCCATAATTGTGTCATATCATTATAATAAAACTAAGAACAGAGATAGCATTCGATTGTAATTAAAAAGCATTGCCCAAACTTATCAACAAAGATAACTACTATCTATGTGTCCATGTACCTATAGTAACAAAAATTTCAGAAATATCATCTTAACATCAATTACAAGCATGAAATTTAAGGCAAGAAAAAGAGGATGACACCTACCATAGTTAGTATATTCTCCCATGCATTTTAAATTCAAAAATAAAAGAAATGATATGGATATATTGCCACATTTCCTCTTTCTCGCTCTAGATTTTTTTTTGTATCTATGGGGTTTATTATTGCTTCCAAATTGACAATTGTGATCTAGTCAAGCCATGTCCACACAATAGGCATGACCATTCTTGAAATTAAACATCATGATCACAAGAAAACCATGGATTTTAAACAAAATTTGTAAAAGTAAAAACACCCATTTACCAAAGAAAAAGTTACTAAGCAAGACAAAGTAGAAGAGACAATAAATAAGCTTGATCATACTTGTATTGTATCAATATCATCATAAATTCAACAATAACTCTTAAAAAAATCACAATACCATTCACCTTCTTTGAAAACCCAAACATCCTACATTATTTCCACCTTCAACATAACTTATTAATCCTAACTTTTCCAACCAATTCACTAAGGGTAACAAAGTTCATATTTCTAGCAAAAAATTGACATATTCACGCTAAGCAAGTGAACTTCATTCAATAAAAAAAATATCAAATGTTGTACATGAGGTTGAACAACTAAATTCACTTACTAGTTTGCAACTCCTAGTTCTTTGCCTTGCTAGTGGTGGAATGACCAATCAATTTCCACCTTATCATACCGAAGGAAAAATTATTCCCCTAGAACCCCTTAGTTGTGTAGGATCACACAAGCATGATATGCATCAATGATGGGGTCTCCACCAAATGGACTTTAGCAATCCAACAATGAAACACTAACAAGTGGATTAGTACAACAATGTTACTCAGCTTAGTTCATTGGATCCAACTTACCATGCAAGTTTGGTGCCATTTCAACAATATTTACCTACAATTTAGGTCACCCCCAAAACATGGGGGATTAACTCAATAAACCGCTATCATAGCACGTTCATTCATGGCATATGAAACAATACCCCTAATTTCACTAAATATTGGAAAATACCTTCCAAAATCATTTTTTTAAACCCCCTCCCAATATGCCTTCCCAATTTAAAAAAACCATTATTTTCACTAGATATTGTATGTATCAATTTTTTCATTAACATTTTTTATACCCCTTTATTCTACCTAGTATATTGATATGATACCCCTCTTATGACCCCACATGCATTCTACAATGCACCTTGCTTCTTTCGATGTATATTGTGGATGCACATTACTTCACCTACAATGCAATTACTCAACCACATATCATTATGATTTGCAGCATCTAATGGTCTAATGAAGAGATAGGAGATCACTTCTTGTATGTTGCTAGAGCCAATGCACATAGTACACCATTTAGATTGCATGTTGTAGTTCCCCAATCCCTGACTAAGCCTGTTGTGGGCTAGTTATCCAAGCCCCCAGGGTCTGTAACAAGCTCTAGGAGGCTGACTAAACCTCCCAAGGCTTGTAATAGGCATGAGTGGTTGGGTATTCAAGCCCCCAAGACCTATCGAGGGCCTATAACGGGCCATGGAAGCTTAGAGCCTCCCAAGGATATTGGTAACAAGTGGCTGAGTGCTATTGGTAAAAATTGGTTGTCAATGACCACTGTCTCTCGACTATGGTGGACTGGAAACCCACTTCACCACAAAACACCTGGCCTCAAGCATGCCTCAAGATGTGATTTCCCTGTGTACTGGTAAGCCCGAGCCTTGCCTCAACCCGATTTCTCATCCGGTTGTGATCCCGCCATCTCCATTTGGCAGATATTTGTCAGCCCGCCCATATAAAAAAGACCCCAAAGTATTTTTGTATTGTTACATTAAATAAAAAAACCCTTTGCCCCTTAATATATATATAATTTTTAGGTTTTCATGAATATTTAATACCGCAATATGAATGAACGTGATATTATATTGCCTTCTAGTGAAGCCTCCGTGCCCCAAAAAAACATCCCATGGGAACCCCTGTATTTAGAGGATTCATGATGCCTAATACCTTAGCCTCTTGCAAATTTCCCTAATTTCTTATTTTCTTATAGCCCATTATTCACCACCTAGGTGGCAACCTCACCTTTTTCCATTTATATTTATTTTTTAAATAAGGGATTTATCGACCCCTTAAGTGTCACCTCAGGGTCTTGACCATGATTTAGTTTCATAAAATAAATATCTCCTAATTTTAATTGAATATCATTATTTTTCAAGTTGTCAACAAAAGTGAGTAATTTGTCATGTGAACTAGTAGAGACATGGGGTCAATTATAGTGGCCTTGGCCTAGCTTGGAATCTACACACACATGCGTGCGCACACACACACACAATCAAAGCATGATATCTACATCAATCCTATCATGTAGTTAGACTTCCACAGTCTTCTTAGATTTATCATATCAATTAGGAGTTCTCACTCTAATGGCACCCTATTTTGCAATATTTTGAGTATGTGTGTGTAGTCCATGTTAGCACTTGGTAGACCAACATACCAGCATGCTGATGCACTAGAATGAACCATGGTGTAGATAGTTTTAGTTGTTTTGAGCTGATTGTAATGACTTTACAAGTCTATATATTGGAATGTAATTATGAGTTATAGGGTTGGATTAGATTTGGTTGTGTATGTATGTATGGAGGAGAGGGAGACAAAGTTTGGAGCACTTTGAGAATATTATAGGCAATATAAGGAACATGTATGAATTGTTCTTATGGACTATACTATAAATGACTATAATGTGGTTCCCTCTCTCAAATATTTGGTTGAATCTTGTCTATGAATGATTGATATTGTGTTTGCTTTGTATGGTATTCTATTTTATTTTATATTATGCATCTATATTTGTGATTCTATTAGTATCTTGAGTGAGACCTTACTCCTCTTTGGGGTATTGAATATGTTGATGCTAATATATTATTGTTGGCTCACACATCTAACCCAAGGTCTAACATTAGTGCCAACAATTGGTTCCATTGCCAATACATAACATATTCTTGCATGAGAAAACAAGAATATGTCATGGAAACCCTCAAATCAGGAGGTACAATACTAGATTATAGAAAAGGGGATTGAGTTCACATATAAGGAAACATAGAATTTGCATGTGGATAATGAATGGTGGAAATACATGTACATTTATTGAAATAAGCATGGAATTGTTTTCACTGAATTTCCTAGTTTGTTACATGATGGGAGAAAAAGGCAAGAAAATGATTAATACAGTCGCAATATCCTATAGTATGGGTTCAAGAAATTATTGAAAGACTCAAGTACAGATTGGATAATAAGTGGACATGTGCAATTGACTATGAGATTGAACAATCAAGAGAAGACTACATAGTGGAGTTTGTAATCGAATATAATACCTCTTTTAGCATGACTGGGAGAGATTTTGAGAAAGGACCAAGAGGAAGGCTACTAAAGTTGATACCTTTGTGGATTAAAATGATATTCATAAATAAAGGATTGGTGAATATGGTAGCATCATCCCCTTTCAATGTGGTGTGGTTAGGGGAAATAAGATGAAATGAAAAGAAAAGTATGGATATGGAGGAAGATAAGAAAGCAAAAGGGCAGAGAGATATGAGAGAATAAATGTATTGTGAGAAGCAATATGAAGTTCAACTATAACCTGGTGAGCTAGCTCGAGTGATTGAGTGTTGTGAGTTACAAGATCAAGTCCCCGGGATGGATATCTATGTGAATGTTGAGGGCCTCACTCAATGTCCTTGTTGGGTTTGGTTTCCAAAACTGCAACCAAACAATTTACCCTATGTACCATCCTCAAAATGAGGGGAAGTGCTTGGAGGGTTTCCCATGATGTGTATTCCATAAAAAACAATTGGAAAGTTCAGCTAGATAGTTTGATAAAGGGGGGAGAAGACATAGAAAGTAGTAACAAAGTATGAGATAATTAACAAGAGAAAGTGTCCTAGGATTGTGTTGAAGGAGGAGCGGCACTAGAGGAGTGCATTAAATGAGGAGAGGCACCAAGGAGTGTGTCAAGATAGGAGATGATAGAGTAGGAGTAGAACATGTTGACTAACAATGGAAATTTAGAAAAGAAGATAATCATTCATGTGAATTTAAGAGTAGCGATTTAGATATTGATTGTGCCCCAATTGAAACTGAATATGATTCCATTAAGAGTGAGGATACCTTGGTAGTAGAAGAATTGTTGGCACAAATAAGAATTAAGAAATTCTTTGGATATGATAAAGAGGAAATAGGAGAAAATGATTTTGAATAAGCCCCCAAGTGTGTAGTCTATCATAAGAAGAACAAGACAAGTCAATAGATAGAGAGATCAGAAACAAAATACAACAAAGAATAGGATGCATCCTTTCATTAATCATTAATCATTCATTATTATTATTATTATTATTTATTGTAATTGTTATTTTATTATTATTATGTATGTTACATAATGATAGTAGTGAATATAAGTGGAATAGTAGCAAGGAACCTAAAATTTACAATGGTAGGTGTAACAAACAATTCATGTATCATACTTCCCATGTTCCATGGAACTAAGATGGATGATGTGGAACAATAATAGCTCACATGTGAAGCCATTCGTTCAATGAATAAGATCACCAATAAAGCCCAGAAGATGGCACAACTCGAAACCACATTTAGAGGTGAAGCTTTATAGTGGTAAATGAAATACAAGGTCAAAGTACCAATAGGGTAGATTATAAGTCTTGATGAGATAAGGACTAATTTGATTAAGGAGTTTTAGAGGCCAAAGTTTGAACAACAAAGCATTCCAAAGTTGAAGGAAATAAAATAGGTAGTAGGAGAATCAACATGGGACTATGTTTAAAGACTCAAGGATTTATTGGGCAAACTAACCTTATGGCATGCACTCACAAGCCAATTAATTTTGTATGTGTTTATTTTTTAGTGCCATTATCCTTTGCTCAAGGCATGCACTCACAAGCCAATTAATTTTGTATGTGTTTATTTTTTAGTGCCATTATCCTTTGCTCAAGATTGGTTGTGTGAACCCCGACTTCCCCTAACAATGTGTTATATTAAAATTATTGGCATTTGCACATTGGATTACATCAAAGAGATTCACATGTCTAACATTCCATAGTGGCATTGAGAGATAACTATTTTTTTTGTATGCTTGAGAAAAAAATAGCCACGACTTTCATGGACTTGTAGGTCCATCTTCTAATTTACCTAGTTGATGAGGTTCAATTAGCCAATGTAGTCCCATGTCATTGGATGTTCTTCAGAGATGAAAAATTTGAAGGGATTTGTTCAATAAAGGGAAAAAACTAAGGGGTCTCTGGTGAAAGGGTACATAGTATATGATTCATTTTATTATGCTAGTGAGTACATCAAGAAAATTAATGTAACACCAAGCAAAGTGGTTTGGGATAATCATTAGGATGAGGACAAAAGGGAAGTTGAGCTACTACAAACCACTAGAAGAACATGCATGATAAAGAGTAAGCCACTTATCTTTTGTTAATTTTCAACATAATTACTCTTTACACCAGGCTTGATAATATTTCTTTGAGCTTGTACTATTTGTTTTGATTTCATAAAATTGAGAAACTAATGCCACCAATAAATTTATTCTTTATAGTGTAGAGGAAACATTACCATGGGTCGCATTGTATGGAGATAAGGAAGGAAATGTGGTAATGATAGGAAATATTTTAGATGGTTAAGTGGTAGAAGCATGCTTATCATGATCATTTAAAAGAAAATGTACCAATGATTTAGCCCAACAATTGGGTGGCTAATTAGATCAGAGAGGAATATGGCATTTCTAATCATTTCCCACATGGTGAAGAGGATGCACTAAACATAGGGATAAGGTGCAACAAATTTGTAACATCTCTCTATGCCAATTGTTCATTTTATAATTCACATTTGAATTATATAATGTATTGTTTTTTATTGCTAGGGTTACCAAACATATGACATCATCCTTTGTTCACATTTTTACAAGTGCATCCATTCACATCTATGTGAGTATATGGACATCATTTTTACATAGAGGATGCCAACAATGGACATGTCACACGTGATTGTGGAGTGGAGCTTGAGTTTGATTAATCTAGTTATGCTAACCACCATGATCATAACCTAGTAGAGGGAAAGTTAGGTTACATATGAAAGATACAATAGATCATGCAAGTGGAATTCTTTTTAGCTAGAATTGGTGGGACTTTGTTTGGAGCAGTTTAAAGGAAGATTGTGATATTTAGCTAATATGTATTACTTCCAAAAAGATGTGGGATGAAAAGAAGAAGCCTTGTGTTTTCCCAAAACACTAAAACCAAGTGTTTTTTTACACAGTTGTGTTGGATAGGGATTGGTGTTTCGTAATAAGATACAATCCAAGATCAAAACATGTTTTTGAGAACAACAATGCTATCATTCCAATCAAAGAAGATAATTGGGGGATGGTGGCAATGAAGAGTGATATGTACATGTTTTATTTCAACATTTAAGTTGTGGATGTGCCATCTTATTATGGATTCTACTCTACCATTTGTAATACTTTATTTAAGTTTCATTGACATTTTTACTATGGATGCTACTTCGTAA
Source organism: Larix kaempferi (assembly GCA_027924585.1). NCBI lineage: Eukaryota > Viridiplantae > Streptophyta > Pinopsida > Pinales > Pinaceae > Larix > Larix kaempferi. The sequence goes on from BSBM01000519.1 coordinate 2,528,425, forward strand.
TTTTAATCCTATTACTTAAACTTTAGAGAGTAATTTCACCAACTTTAGAAAATGATTTGTGGTGAAAATAATTTAAATGCTAAACTAATTGGAGTCCAAATTTTGTCAAAGGTAAAGAATACAAATATAATTAGTAGTGATTTTCTCAAAGAGGTAAAACTAGTAGATTTACACAATATTAGTCATTTTCGAATTTCAATAATTCCAAAAAATTAATACAATACCAAAATCATTTTCCCTTAATGTAAGGTTGTTAGATATGAAAAGCTAACAACAATTTACAACCATGATTTTGAAAACAAAATAAAATTGTTTTGGAACTTCAAGCTATTTAATGAATTATGAAGCATTTTAAAGAGTAAGATTTGCATGTTGTCTTTTTTTCTAAGATTAATATTAACAACTAGTATCGTTAATGTCACTTTCATTGAAAGTTTTATTTACTATAAACAATTTATAAGTGTTTTGTTGATTTAATAAAAAACATTGATTTAATTGATCCAATCCTCCAATCATTAGTTAAATCATTCAATTAAGTGTGTAAATATACTTAATTAACTAATTACATTAACTAATTGATACATCTCAAATTTATATTAAAAACAAAGAAATGGTTAAGAATGCTAATAATTAACAATGTTAATCACTAACATACTCATAGTATATTTTATGAATCAAACAACTTCAACCAATCATCAAGTTAAATGTGCTAATAATTATAGAATGTGCAATATAAAAACATCAAACAATATCAACAACCATATACATTATATGAAAAGGTGTAACATACATGAACAATAACCTCTCTCTCTCTCTCTCTCTCTCTCTCTCTCTCTATATATATATATATATATATATACATACATACATACATAGCATCTCCCATATACATATACATACATACATACATACATATATATATATACATACATACATACATATATATATATATACATACATACATACATATATATTCAATTTTACATGTCAACAATCAATATGCATCTCCCATATATAGCATGATTCCTGGTAAGCAGTTTACATTAGAAGGTGGATTAGTAGGTTGATTGATGGGTGGAGTAGTAGGAGTAGTTGGTGGCATTGGTGGAGGATGAGTTAATGAAGTGGAGGTGGAGCATCCTCAAACATATCATTATTTGAAGACATAAAAGATGATACATACATACATACATACATACATACATATATATATGTAATGACCCTTTTTCAAAATTTTATTAAAATGCCAACTTTTCCACTTTTTCCCCAATTTCGATCTTTGACTAGTTTTACTGTTTTGACCTCCAAATCAACCCAAATGCTACCAAATCTTCTGTAGGAATGTATGAATGATATTTAGACCTGAATACTAGGTTCATGGATGTTTTATGGCCCTCCAAATACTGCTGCAAACTTGATTTGTATTCTGATCAATATATGTAATTTTGACTAGTATTTTGTGCATCAAATCCCCCCAGGGTAACATTGCAAATGGCCTTCCAAATGCCTCCAAACTCCCACGAATTTATGAACAAAGGTATGAAATGTGTTAAGTATGTGATTAAAGTCTCATATGCACCATTAATTGTTTTTTACTACTGTTCTAACTCTCTCACATTCAACAACAAAAACCCCCAATTCGACCCTTGGGGAATGGCACTATTTCACCTCTCAATACAAACAAACTGAGTAAAAATGCTTCAAATGCTCAAGTAAAATACATGAAACTTGTAGAATATATCCATGGCAGTATATGAATCACAAATGTATCAGATAATCATCCATCCATTTGAAATAATCAACACTATAGTGTCATACATCAAAGCATTGGGGAAATGGACATTGTTTGCTCATTAATCAATAATTTTGCATACAATCAATGGGTATTTCGACCTGAGAGTCTCTGAATATGAATAAAAGAGGATATGAATCTATTACAATTAGAAAAATATCATATGAATCTCTTCCAATGAGTGCAAGATCTCATCCAAAGCGCAATCCCTCAAGGAGCCCGAATATGCCTTCAAAACTGGAAATGGTGGAGAGAAAGTGCTGCACTAAACCAAACCATGAAACTTCCTGTAGCTTCTACCTGCAAATAAAACTCCATTAAAGCACCATGAAAGACCTGAGTGGCCTCTGAAAAAACCAACTTGGATGGGAATCTTTCACCCTCGAAATTGGCTAAGGCAAGAAACTAGTCATCCACTAGTTCTCTCTTCAAAAATGCAATTTTTCTCAAATCATCAAAAGCAATTCTCATACTTGATTTCTAGATTTTATAACCAACATTAGCCTTCAAGGGGTCGAAATCCTCTCAATAGATTCAATAAATTTCCATTTAGAAAATATTCCTCATTTGCCACTTGTCTCCTAGTTCCAACCTTTCATCTTCTCCCAAATTCGAATTTGAGTCTCTTTAGCTTCCCCCAACTCCATGAGCGCCTTCCTTGAGCCTATTTTTGGGGCTGACATGTCATAATGGTCAGGTGTAAGAAGTGAGGTCTGAATTTTGTCATAAATGTCATAGATGCTTCATTATTGTTGTCATAAAACTAGAGAATCTAACCCAAGTGTCCACTAGTCTCCAATTTGACTCTTCCTCTCCCATGGAGGTTACTATTCCATCCCATTTCGACCTAAGATGCTCAATTCCATGTGTTATAACTTACCAACTCACCCAAGAGTGTTCACCTTCCCATGAATTCGAATTGGCAAGAGAGAGCTACCATGTGTCATTGAAAAATCAAGCTAGTGTGGGTCCCACCACCTCCATATGTCTCCAAAACCACTTGCCACCTAGAATTTCTCTTGAATTTATTTATTCACCATATTTATTAAATGCTTGGACCCTTCTAATTTCTAAATATCATTTATTGGCTTCCTTATTACCATCCCACATATGCCCATCCAACCTAGGAAACTAGTAGGATTGATGGGATTGTCCTACTATGCACTTATTTAAATGGGGACATTATAGTCCTCCCCACCCAAGATTGCTTGTCCTCAAGCAATTTCAAATTTGGATGCTGCAAAATCTTCTCATCTTCCCATGTGGCATCTTCATTTGGTAAGTCCTTCCATTGCACTAAATATTCTTTGATGATTCTACTCCTCAACCTTCTTTCGCGTGTCTTCAAAATCTTTTTCGGAACAAGTGTGAGCTGACCTTCATCATCCAAAGGAGGAAGTATTTCTGAAGTGATGACTTGCTGACCAAGAGCTTTATTGAGACAAGAAACATGAAATACAGTGTGGATTTTACTCCCTTCCGGAAGTTCTAGTTCATATGCTACTTCTCCAACCTTCCGCACTACCTTGTATGGCCCATAGTACCTTGGTTTTAATTTTTCTGCTCCATTCTTTTTTAGAGATGTTTGTTTATAACGCTGCAACCTTAAATTTAATAAATCATTGACTTGAAAGGTTCTTTCTTCTCTATGTCTATCAGCATATTGTTTTTGCTGATTTTGAGCAACCTGCAAATTGTCTTTCAAGAGCTTTAAAATTTCTTGGCTCTCTTCCACCCAATATTTATCCTTTGGGGCTTTACTATCACCAAATATAATGTCAGCAAATGTAAGTGTATCATAACCATATAATGCTTTGAAAGGAGACATTCCTATTGACATATGATAAGTGGTGTTGTAGCAAAACTCACCCAAGTGTCGCCATTTTGCCCATGCTTTTTGCTTCCCTCCCACATAGTTTCTTAGGTATCCTTCCAACCATTGGTTTACCCTCTCTGTTTGTCCATCAGTTTGTGGATGATATCTGGCACTTGGAGTCAATTAAGTGCCTACCAATCTAAAAAGTTCTTTCCAAAAAGCACCCATGAATCTACTATCTCTATCACTGACAATGCTCTTGGGGAGCCCATGCAATCTGAAGAGATGCTCTTGGGGAGCCCATGCAATCTGAAGATTTCTTTGAAAAAAATATCAGCCACTTGTGCAGCACTAAAATATTATGTAACAGCGAAGAAATGAGCAAATTTTGTCAACCTATCAACTACCACATAGATGCAATCCTTACCCAAGGATTTAGGCAACCCGGTGATGAAATCCATGGAAATACTGTCCCATTTTTGCTTCGGAATGGGCAATGGTTGTAATAGGCCGGCTGGACATGTAAGTTCTGATTTGTTTTGTTGACATGATTTACATTCATTCACATACTTCTGAACATCTTCCTTCAGCCCCTTCCAAAAAAATATGTGCCTCAACTGTCTATAAGTTTTGAAGATCCCCGGATGGCCCGCTAGTGGGGAATCATGTGCTTCTTGCAAAATTCAGTACTTGAGCTTGGAGTTATGAACTAAATAAATTATTCCATTATAATATATCAGCCCATTCAAAATCCTATAATTATCGTCCCCTTTGATTCCATCCAACACATCACAAGCAAATTTGTCTTTGGCATATTCAACTAGTAACATGTTTTTCCAATCCTTGGCAATATCCATGAGAGAAAAAGAAGGCCTTCTTGACAAAGCATCTGCTACTATATTATTCTTTCCTTTGACATATTCAATATCAAAACCATAAGCTTGAATCTTGCTTACCCACTTTTGTTGCCTTTCATTTAGATCTTTTTGGGTGAGAAAGTGTCTTAGACTATTGTGGTCAGTTTTCACCACAAACTTGCTACCCACCAAGTATTGTCTAAATTTGGCCAATGCATGCATAATGGCCAGCATTTATTTATCATAGATGGAGTAAAGTTTTTCATGAGGCTGCAACTTTCTGCTCTCAAAGGCTATGGGATATTGGCCTTGCTTTAGGACAACCCCTATTCCTCCACCTGAAGCATCACATTCCACAACAAAAGGTTTAGTAAAATCAGGAAGTGCAAGTATGGGACAACTACTCATTACCTCTTTCATTTTTTGGAAGGCCTTTTCAGCCTCTTCATCCCACTTGAAAGCATCCTTCTTAGTCAAATCAATGAGTGGAGAAGTCAACTTGGAGAACCCTTTCACAAATTTTCTGTAGTAGGTGCATATGCCAATAAAGCCTCTCAATTCGGTAATATTTTTTGGTGATGGCCATTCCAAGATAGCCCTGATTTTTTCCATGTGTACCTTCACTCCTTCTTGCCCAATAATGTGCCCAAGATATAGTAGTTCTTTCATCTCAAATTCACATTTTGATAACTTAGCAAATAAGGACTCTTCTTGCAAGATTTTCAACACAATCTCTAATTGCTGCAAATGCTCTTCCCATGTTTTACTGTAAATGAGAATATCATCAAAGAAAACCAAAACAAACCTTCTTAGTTGCTTGCAAAATATCCTATTCATACATGCTTGAAAGGTGGTTGGAGCATTAGTTAACCCAAAAGGCATGACAAGAAATTCAAAGTGGCCAAAATGACATCGAAAAACGGTCTTTTGCACATCTTCATCTTTCGTTTGAATTTGGTGATACCCTGATCTAAGGTCAATTTTTGAGAAGTATTTGGCCCCATGTAGCTCATCCATGAGCTCATCAATCCTAGGGATAAGATACCTATTCTTGATAGTCTTTTTGTTCAAGGCTCTAAAATCTATGCACATTCTCAATGTTCCATCTTTTTTCTTCACTAGCACTACTGAAGAAGCATAAGGGCTAGAGCTTGGTTTAATGAGTCCCAACTGTAGGAGTTCTTGGATAGCTTTTTCAATCTCATCTCTGAACTTTTTAGGGTGTCTATAAGGTGGTATTCGAATGGGTGAAGTACCCTCCTCCAAAATAATACTATGCTCAACCCCCCTATTCGGTGGCCTACCATGTGGAAGGTCTCTAAAAACCTTTTCATATTTTTGCAGAAGTCTCTATATCTCCTTTGGGTGTTTGACAATATTTATAGTTGGCTTGGGAGATGTAATATGAAATTCAGCAGCCCATTCTATATCCCCATGACTCAATATAGATCTCATACTATTGCAAGTCACTGTTTGATTTGGATAAGTGTGTTGCCCTCTCATAACTCTTTGTACTCCTTTTGAATCTTGGAATTTCATTTCGGGAATTTGATAATTTACTGTATGCTCTCCTATTGAATACAGCCATTGCACTCCCAAAACCACATTAGTATTAGCAACATCAACCACATAAAAACTATCAACAAAAGTATAGTTACCTATGGTGACTTGCAGCTTTGGAACCCATGTTTTGCATTGCATTGTGTTGTGACGGGGGAATGACAACTATGAAGCCATCAAATGGTTCAATAGGTATCTTTCTTTTCTCTACCATCTCTGCATCAATGAAGTTATGAGTGGCTCCTCCATCTACCAAAACTGAATTTCTTTGTCCTTGTACCACACCTTTGCATCGGATAGTATGATAGCGAGGTACTGCTGAAAGCACTACCATTCTTGCTTTGTTCGGTGAAGGCTGATTTTTTTCTTGTCTTTCCTCTTCTACTGTTGTCTCATATGTCTCTTCTTGATCTGAAATATGTCCATCTTCATCCATGCCCCCATCATACCCCTCATTATCAGAAAATACTTCTATGTATTGAGCCTTTCCTTTGGTACATTTGTGCCCCAGTGTCCATGGTTGGAAGCATGTGAAGCACAGTTTTTTTTTTCTAAGTTCATCCCTGTTTAGTCCCTCTTTTTTATTCCTCTCGAATGACTCTCTTTGCCAAGGTTTCTTATCATATCCATCCCTTTGCCAAGGTTTCTTTTCAAATTTGTAGCTAGGCTTAGGAGGAAATCTCGTTCTAGGCAACACATTTTGGAGATCCCTAGTCAAGCTCATTGCATCTTTTAAGGTAGTTGGCTTGTGGGCTTTGACCAAACCTCTTAAGGGTTCATCCAAACCTTCAGTGAACAACAATACTAATCTTCCCATAGATACATCATCCACCTTGACTGATAATTTTTTTAAGTCCAATATATATTCAGTAGGGGACCCAGTTTGCTTCAATTGAGCTAGTTCTTTAAAAGGCAATTCTGCATCTTTTTGTTCAAATCTTTCTAGTACCCTGTCAACAAATTCTCCATATGTTTTAACCTGATTATGACCAAAGGTTTTCAGCCCATGAAACCACCATTCATTGGCATCTCCTTCCAAATGCAAAATGGCCATTTTTAATGCATCCTCTTCCAACATAGGATTCAGCTGAAAATATACATCCAATTTTTGCACCCAAGTGTTAGCAGAATTTTGAGAAGAACCATCAAAAGTAGGAAGTGACATTTTTCCAATAGCACTATTTAATTCTTTGTTTTGGAATGGACTCATATTGTCTTCCTTCCTTTTAATCTTTTGCATAGCATCAATGTAGTCACTGAGTGGTACACCTCTTTTACACTCTTCATTCAAATCATTCAAATCATTCCAATCATTTACTAGTTTCTTGTAATCCAATTCAAGATTGGGCTCTTCTTTGGGTGTGAGAAATTTAGGTGCAGTATGCCTTTGTGTGCTTTGAAATTCATCAAGTCTATTATGAGGTCCTGTACTTGAGAAAATATGCTCATTCCTTTTCATTTTTTCCCCTGAGTGTGAACCACTATTATCTCCTATCATCCCTTTGCTTTGAAGCTGGCTAATCAACAATTCGAATCCTTGCAACAATTTGTTACCTATCCTATCCATATTTGTTGAAATTTTAGAGAAACATGGATCTAAGGTTGCAATAAGTTCCTCCTTATATCTTGCTTTTTCCTCCTCCTCTCTACCCATGATTTCAGCAAAAGACTTCTCTTCTTCTACTACCTCTTCTTCAACAAAACTCTCTTCAACTACTGGTTCAAAGGGTGGTGGATTATTCTTTTGACTTCTTGTTAAGACCATCATGTTCCAAAAACATGCTCTGATACCACTTGTAATGACCCTTTTTCAAGATTTTATTAAAATGCCAATTTTTCCACTTTTTCCCCAATTTCGATCTTTGACTAGTTTTACTGTTTTGACCTCCAAATCAACCCAAATGCTCCCAAATATTTTGTAGGAATGTATGAATGATATTTAGACTTGAATACTAGGTTCATGGATGTTTTATGTCCCTCCAAATACTACTGCAAACTTGATTTGTATTATGATCAATATATGTAATTTTGACTAGTATTTTGTGCATCAAATCCCCCCGGGGTAACACTGCAAATGGCCTTCCAAATGCCTCCAAAATCCCACAAATTTATGAACAGAGGTATGTAATGTGTTGAGTATGTGATTAAGGTCTTATATGCACCATTAATTGATTTTTACTACTTTTCTAACTCTCTCACATTCAACAGCCCAAAACCCCCAATTTGACCTTTGGGGAAATGGCACTATTTCACCTCTCAATACAAACAAAATGAGTAAAAATGCTTCAAATGCTCAAGTACAGTACATGAAACTTGTAGAATATATCCATGGCAATATATGAATCACAAATGTATCAGAGAATCATCCATCCATTTGAAATAATCAACATTATAGTGTCATACATCAAAGCATTGGGGAAATGGACATTGTTTGTTCATTAATCAATAATTTTGCATACAATCAATGGGTATTTCGACCTGAGAGTCTCTGAATATGAATAACAGAGGATATGAATCTATTACAATCAAAAAAATATCATATGAAGCTCTCCTAATGAGTGCAAGATTTCACCCAAAGCACAATCCCTCAAGGAGCTCGAATATGCCTTCAAAACTGGAAATGGTGGAGAAAAAGTGATGCACTAAACCAAACCATGAAACTTCCTGTAGCTGCTACCTGCAAATAAAACTCCATTAAAGCACCATGAAAGATCTGAGTGGCCTCTCCAAACACCAACTTGGATGGGAATCTTTCACCCTCGAAATTGGCTAAGGCAAGAAACTAGTCATCCACTAGTTCTCTCTTCACAAATGCAATTTTTCTCAAATCATCAAAAGCCATTCTCATACATTGTAACACTCCATTTTTCGACAGAGCCCAAATTCATCTTCTATGTTACTTTTCTATGTATTGAACTTATTTAGGTATATGTGAGTAAATTTCTAATAAAATTTCTATGCTTCTAAATGAAATTTAGTATACTGTTTTGTCTTTATCAACCATACATTCGTATTTTAAAAATAAACTAACATATCAATATTTTCCTTCAACAATTTGTTTTCAGCATAAGAATATGTTTCACAGTAATAAATCAGTAAATAGCAAGGTATATGTATGTTTCAGAGTAAGTTTCAGCATAATAATCAAATAAAATAAATAACAAGGAAATTACCTGATGCTGATGCTTAGTAGACCGTAGGTTGTAGCAGGTTATGTTTATATTTTCTTATTCAACCAAGATGATGTGTCCACCCTACCGACCAGCTATTATCTTGCTGGCCCTTGGAAATCAAAGGATTTCCAAGCCCCCGAGCTCACAAACTGATAATCCCGAGAGCAGTATTTACTAGGTTCTCAAAACCTTTCTCTCCACTTAGAGCTATCCCCTCGTTACCTTCAACTTTCTCCCCATATCATTTCTTACACAAAATCCAACCCCTTCTCCTCCCTTCACTCTCCCCTATATACATTTCCTTCCTCGAGAAGACTTTGGGCTTACTCCACCGCCCCAAACTCCCTCTCTCGAGCCCCTCAACATTTACTCCCCTCACTTAGTTCATTCATACACGTTACATTATAAAAATATATTTTCACACTCAATGTACCGAATAATCAATTATACTCACAGTAAATTTATTGGATTTTGACTGTTGGTGGTAAGTATTTATTACGGTGGGAATCATTACCCAAAGGTTATCTATTCGAGACAAGGTTTATTAATTACTAGTCTTTTCACCACCTTTGTATTTAATGTTATTAGTGTAATTAATAAAATATTATATAAATAGTTGACGTTTTCAACTTGGACAAGGTGTGTCTTAATGGTTTACCTCATCCGTCAAGATAACTTATCTTCAAATTTAAATTCTAAGATTCGTATTGAATAAATAAATAGTATTAAACCATTTTCCATCACATCACATCCATTCAAGAATTGTTATCCTATTATGTCTAACTTAGTAATGGAAATAATCACACTCTAATCATTTATTAATCAATATTTAAATTTTACCTATATTGCAATTGTTATGACATGGATAGTAATATTATTAAAATAACATTAATTAAGTAATAATATTAATTAAATCACCACAAAGTAATAATAAATGGTGAATTTAATAAAAATGTTTTTTCTTTTTAAATCATTTGTTTATCACATGAGTACCCTAACATCAACATAGTATCCTCGTTCTTCTAAACAAAGCACCCTTAAGGGCTTAAACAATCTTACTAATTAATTAGACAGTACCATTACCTTATTTACAACAATTATCAGATGACAATGTTAGCTGACGACACTTGTCTTAATTGTTTATCACAATGTTTACCAATAAGTAATACATAGCTTAATTGACTTGTTTTACACATCTTAAATAACTTTATATTCATTATCTAAATTCGATCAATGCATGATTAACCTAATTACTTATGACAACTTATACATTTATTCAATATGTTAAGTGTTTGTATATCGATACTAGTGTACATGTGCAAAGTGTGCATGCGTGGCCAGCATATGCACAGATCAGAAATGTACTATAGACAAACCCCATCCCGCCTATGCATACCTGCTAACTAATAGTAGTATTTACCCTCATGTAGAAGAACAAGCATGATATATATAGTACAATTACTTTAACATCCTCAGTTAGTTAACAGTTAATTCTTTACGATTTCACATCATTATCTTTATGTTTACATTAGTTTAATCAATCATGTACAAGGAAGGGTACCTACTACCACTAACTCAGAATCAAGGAATACCCAACCCTCAACAGTACTAACTAACACATCCTCCCATCATAACCTACGTCCTGCGTCCTCCCTATCCTTCATCTGCTAGTACAAAAGCGGATGTCGGACTCACCGACCTGACCACATAGAACTTGAGAGCGATAGGGTCGGCTGAACAACGGACCTATCCTCCCTTAGTAGGCATCCGACCATCGTCATCACAACAACATGGGGAGCGTGTCTCAGCACGGCCCTCCCATGACCTCGGGTCTCATGGGAACATAGGGTGGGAAACACATCCATCCCTCTCAACATACTGGGCCTACGCCCTTATCGACTCATACTTTGTTGCTATCGAGATTATCAGTTTGTGTTATCGTATCATCATTTTTTGCTGCTAAGGTTTACTGTACGAACAAGTTTTTTTGTGTCCCATATATTAGATCAAGTAACTGGCTATCCCATAGCCCTTGTGTCCTGTAGGTTAGTATTTCGCAAAATACAAATTTATAGAAAGCATTTCCCTTTGATCGCCAATTGATCCATGTTATCAAAAATCATTTTATTCCATGTAACCTTTTTAGTTCATCATAGATGCGTATGACATATAACACTTCAATAATTCATATAAGAAGATGGTATCCACGTACCGAATCATATATTTCACATCTTATTAATGAAAACATATAAACATATACTATAATCGTAAAATAAAGAAATCATACGATAATCATGACATCGTAACCGCATGACATAGTAACATCATAGTCGTAGTGAAATAATAAAACAAAGTAACATCATATAATGAGGTCCATCATATCGTAATATAGTTTACTCAGTCCAGCTGAGTTCAACAGAATATATAAGAAAATAAAGTATGGTGTGTCTAACTGATAAATATGCCCAATCAAAATATGGGCGTTACATACACCCACCCTTCGGGAAACTTCGTCTCGAAGTTATGGTCAAAATAGTAAGGGAAAATATCAACGCATGGTCTCTGCATCCTCCCAGGTAGCAGACCCTGGGCTATACTTGTCCCATTGGACCTTAACTTGGTCCACATGGCGACTACGGAGCTGTCGAACCCTACGATCAAGTATACGTAATGGTTCGACCCTAAAGGTTCCCTCGTCCGAGACCTACAATTCCTTCCAATGAATTTTGTGAGTCTCATCAGCGATGTAATGTCATAATACAGAAACATGAAATACATTATGAGTTTTATGCAAGTGGGGTGGCAGCACAAGACGATAAGCAACTGGTCCGATTTTCTCAAGAATCTCAAATGGACCTATAAAGCGAGGTGATAACTTGGTACCCTTCCCAAACCGAATGGTACTTTTATTTGGTCTGATGCGAATAAATACACGATCCCCTACTCCATAACTTCTATCTGATCTGTGTGCATCAGCGTAACTCTTTTGCCTATCCCGCGCTTCCTTCAACCGCTGCCTAATCTGTAACACTTGTTCCTCCATTTCCTGAATCAATTCAGGCCCAATTAACGCTTAATCCTCTAACCTATCCCAACTGAGTGGTGTCCTACACGGCCTCCCATACAATGCTTGATATGGCGGCATACCAATGGAGCTGTGATGACTATTGTTGTATGCAAACTCAACTAAAGGAAGATATTTCTCCCACTGTGTCTGTTGATCCATAACATACATCCTAAGCATGTCCTCCATCACTTGATTCACCCTCTCTGTCTGTCCATCTGTCTCGGGGTGATAAGCTGAGCTTAAGTTCAACTATGTCCCTAATGCTGACTGCATGCTTGTCCAAAATCTAGAGGTGAACTTAGGGTCTCTGTCAGAGATTATCTTTTTAGGAACTCCATGAAGACGTACAATCTCATTTATGAATACCCTTGCCACATCTGTCACATCATAGGTGTCTCTGACTGGAATGAAGTGATCGCTTTTGGTCAGTTTGTCGACTACCACCAAAATAACATTATGTCTCATAGATGTGAGTGGTAATCCTACAACGAAGTCCATGGAAATGACTTCCCATTTAGTCATAGGAATATCATGCGGTTGTAAGAGACCGGCCGGGGTGACGATGATCTGCCTTAACTTGTTGACACTCAAGGCACTTCGAAACAAAATCCACTACATCCATCTTCATACCTAGCCAGAAGAAGAGTTTCTTCATGTCAGTATACATCTTCTTCACCCCTGGGTGCGCACAGTAATGTGATCTATGGGCCTCTCTAAGGATCGTTTCCCTGATATCACCTTCCTTAGGAACATACATCCTTCCTTGATACCACAACAATCCATCTTCCTCAAGATGGTACCCATCATACTTCAATTCCTGTTCCTTTCCATTCTGAATAGCCGAGGTTACTTTTATATTCCAATTATCGCCCAATAGTTGTCCTAGTACCCTTTCCCTCAGGTCAACCTTCAAGGGAATTAAGGAGAAAAGTCTTGGTCTTCGGCTTAGAGCGTCTGCCACCACATTCTCCTTTCCTTTGATGTAAGAGATACCAAAGTCATACTCACTCATGAACTCACTCCATCGCCTTTGCCTATCATTCAAATCCCTTTGGATAAAGATGTACTGCAAGCTCTGATGGTCTGTTTTAAGGGTGAAGCTTCTACCAACTAGGTAGTGCCTCCATAATTTTAGTGCCAACTGTTGATGTATATGTAACTTCGAAATGTATTTCATATATGTATGTTGTATGTACTCCTATAGAGATGGTATTATTCCTCTATACGGAAGTGTCGTCATTTATATTGTAAATGTCGTAACTTATACTTGATAGGTTATTAGACCACCTTGTTGGGGTCGGCTCTGTATAAGTCATGTGGGTCAAATGGTTATTAGACCACCCTATTGGGGGTCGGCCATGTGGTTCGAAGGGTTATTAGACCACCCTATTGGGGGTTGGCCCAGTCAGCATTATGTTATGTGATTAATTTCGAGCCTACATGATTTATGTAAAAGGCAAGTCAAGTCAAGTATAAATAGAGTGCGGAAAGCACTCTATTTGTTCACTCACTTCTCACTCATGCACTCAAGGAGGAGTGGTGCACTTATGGAGGAGGAGGATCTGTTGTTAGGTTATGTCTATCTCTCATGTTTGGGTTGTATCATTGCTCTATCTATCTTTGAGGAAGTTATTGGGGTTTTTCACCTTTATGGTTTTCCCCAAGTAAATATTTGTGTCTCTTGTGTGCTTGCATTATTGTCTCCATGATTGATATGCTGTAGATATGCTGTACATGTTATTCTCTCAATTAAGATCCTTGAAGTAAATTCTGAAAATTTAACATGGTATCAAAGCTAGCCTGAAAGAAGGCATGATATGGCATGTATGACACTTGTTGCACTTACGATGATAGGGCTTGATATAGCAAAAACCAGTCATCATAGAACTTTCGCTATAAATCCGTTTTGGCGAAGTTTTCAGATCTGAAATCTTTACAGGTCGAAGATTAAATCCCCATGTACCTTGTGTCCAAAGGAAAACCTCTAATTCGTTGTACTTTGTGATTTATGATCTGTACAATATAGGGTTTCTGCCTCTTCCAGATCTGAGTCAAAATCAGGTGACCTTGGGAAAAAGGTCATAACTTGGGCTAGGAAGATCCAAATGAAATTTTGTAAAAAGTGACAGGTAGTACACAGACTGTACTATCTCAGGAAACGTTTTCAGAGGCCGAAGTTCAAACAGTGACATGTGGCACGCCGCACAAGTTCGCTCTTCTGTATTATCCCAAAACAGGTCACGTTGCGACATTTGGCATAACTCTCTCTCAGAGAATCCAATTGAGGTCAGACCTGTCAGGATGGAAAGATAACAGGTCAGGATATCTCAGGAAACGTTTTCAGACCTTGTGGATCAAAAAGTTCGGAGTTACACCAAAAACAATCAGGTACATATTTCTGTCAAAACAGAATTATTTTTGAGTACCTTCATTCATGGATTCCGGAATTCAGGGCTTTGGAGAAAGTTGGAATTTTTGTAAACGGAGACCATGGCTGAATGCTACTCATCAAAATAAAAATTTAGAGACCAAGATCAGAATTTTTGGTTGGGAAGAAGACCGGGCTTGATCAAATCCTAGTTCAGGACTTTGATCAGAAAAGTGAAAAATTAGGGCTTCTGTAAAAATGGGAATTTTTGAAATCTGTGACCACGGATGGAAGCTCCTCAGAAAAATAAAAGCTTAGAGATTTGGATCAAACCTTTTGATTGGGAAGAAGAGTGGGCTTCATCAAACCCCAGTTCAGGGTCACGTCTAGTGAATCTGGAAGTTTCAAAGGCAAAATTGAGGAGTGAAACTTTGCAGTTTTCAAATTCTGAATATACCAGCTTGATCAGCTCATCAAGGCGCATATTTCTATCCTTTCGAAAGTTTGAAATTCAAAGTTTGAATTTTTGGGGTTTCTTTGACAAACCCATATCCATCTCCAGGTCTAGTTCTTGCAAATCAAGTGGATTGGGTTAATCCTAGAAGAAGATGGATTGATCATCTGCATAAGTGAAGAAGTTCCTGTTTCAGAGGGAGATGAGGCTAAGGCCCGACATAAGAAGATTACAAGCGATCTCGACAGGTATGACTCATCGAGGTATGTTTTGAGATTTTTTCATGATTAAGTTTATGGTATGTTTGTTTTCATGTTATTATGGTTAGAACAATCTTGATTTTAGACTTGTTATATCACCTTAATAAAATTATGAATGCACGATAGAAAATATTCATTGATTAGGGTATTGACACTTATGATTGTACTAATACATTATGGTGTTGTATGAGGTTTATGTTGTCTACTAACATGAAAGGTACACCAAGAAAGACAAATCATGTTCTGGTTCAAGAACGTATGATCATGGTGACATGAAGACAAGGATTCATCCATTGTCATGGATCACATAGAAGATCTACTTTCGAGGTATGTATAACTTGTTTCTACAATGGTTAACTTATGAGACATGCAGGTTACTAGCACAAGTCACTGAAGAGAACCAAAAGACATTATGCGGGTATGTTAGACATAACTAGCTAGCATGCTAATCCATGTATGTTTTTCGTATATCAAGCTAGAATCCTACCTTGGGTTAGGATCTTATACTGTTGTGTTGTTGATAATGATTATTCATGAAGTCATAAGTTTGAATAATCATGAGTATATGCATATTATGTGTCTTACCTTAATTAAGGATATGACTAACCCGAAGAGTCATAGGTTTTAGTAATTATAGGTTTAGACATGTTATGTTTCTTATGATTTGACTAACCATAAGAATCCCACATAAACCTTGAATGCTAATGCTTATTATTTCTGTTTGAAATGATCATGAATATACATGCTTGAGATTATTGTGTTTTAATAGTATACTAATGAATGTATGATTTTATATGAGATCACAAGGATAACACAATCATGATACTAATAAGCATGCATAGGGACCAAGGATGAATATGAGTTCAAGAACAGGTAATCCAGGAAGCAAAGATCAAGAGGGAGTACACTCCAGTGGGTTATGCAAGGATGCAGATATTCAGAGGGAGTTGACCGTCTCTCTACATTCCACAACAGAAAGGTGTAGAAGAAGCTACTTCAGATTAGGACTCCAGCAGCTCCTGCAAGGAAGCAAAGACTCAGAGGGAGTCCACCCAACGAACAAACAAAGATAAGTATTTTAATTATCATGTCTTGCATATTTGTTTGTTTAAATAAAATTGTTCAATGATGTATATGCTCATGTTCCTAGACTTAGGATATGTATTGTGCATATTAGAATAGTTGCATTAATGAACAGTATACTACTAATATACATGGGTAAGAGGCCTATGGCACTGTACAACATTCCATTGCTACTTATCTAGAATGAAACCTCTTTGCTGACATGTTGGGAGTTGTGCACACTCTTAACAATGTTCTGGTAGAGATTGGAAGGCATCTAGAAAATTACAGGATATGGATAAATGTTGTATGAAGCATTGGCTAAGATAATTGCATGACTGTATCACATATTTCTTTATGTAAGAATTTGTTCTGAAAACTGTGAGATGTTTTCTAATCATGCAATTTAACTTGTTGTGTAGGAAAGATCATATGCCATCTCCTACAAAAGAAGAACTGCAACATTTGTTCAGCAACAAAATTATCTATTGAAGATATTGAAGTTCCCAGGATCTGGGATGAAGAAATGGAATGCCATGATCCGTCGATCATGAAGAATGATGTTTTGGATGTAGTCCCAAGACGTGAAGGGAAGTTTGTTATGACTTCCAAATGGAACTATCAGATCAAGCATGTTGCAGATGGCAGCATTGAGAAATATAAAAGTGATGAAATAGAAGATGCACCAGATGGATTTCAAGACAGCTTTCTTGAATGGTGTATGTGGAGCAACCACTTGGTTCTGAGACACATGACAGGAAATCATATATGTGCAGAACTTGGTATGGTAGGATAGGCAGCTTTCTATCCAGTTTAAAGCGGGTTCCAACCTTTTCTACAAGGTTGAGGAAGGCAATCCAGTGATACTACTTTTGTATGTGGATAACCTGTTTGTTACAGGTGAAGATAGATTGATTGCCGACATGCAGCGAAAGCTTGTTGCCAAGTTCGAGATGAAGAACTTGGGGATGATGCACTATTTGTTTTTGGCATGGAGGTGTGGCAGAGTGCAGATGGAATCTTCCTCAGACAAGGGAAGTATGCAGTAGAGATCCTGAAGAGGTTCAGGATGATGGATTGCAAGGCCATGGCCACACCTATGGCATCGAATCTGAAGCTTCTTTGTGATGCTTCATCTGAGCCGGTTGATGTCTCTATGCATCATCAGATGATTGGGTTCGTGATATACCTGACGAACACGAGACCAGACATTTGCTTTGCTGTGAACACATTGAGTCAGTTCCTGACAGATCCGAGGAGTGTTCACCTGATTGCTGTAAAGCATGTTCTAAGGTACCTGAAGGGTACAGTGGATTATGGGCTCAAGTATGAAGTGAATCAAAAGCTTAACCTGCAGGGTTATGTTGATTCAGATTGGGATGGCAGTGCTGCAGATAGGAAGAGCACATCTGGATGCTGCTTCAGTATGGGATTAGGTGTGATCTCTTGGTTTAGCAGGAAGTAGTCCTGCGTAGCATTGAGTACAGCTAAGGCAGAGTATGTTGCAGCCTGTTCAGTTAGTTGTGAGGCAGTATGGCTACGGAAGCTATTGTCTGAGTTATTTGATCTCCCGTTGGATGCTACTGGTATCTTCTGTGATAATCAGAGTTGTGTGAAGCTGTCTGAAAACCCAGTGTTTTGTGACAAGTCGAAACACATAGAGATCAAATATCACTATATCAGAGATATGGTGCAGAGAGGAGCCGTGAAGCTCCTGTATGTTGAGACGGACGAGCAGATTGCATATGTGCTGACGAAGCCACTAGCTAGGGTGAAGTTCGAGTACTTCAGAGAGAGGCTTGGTGTTCTTCAGATCAAGAACACTTTGAGGAACAAGTGATGGACACATTTGCTGAAGCCATTCCAAGCATGTTGGAAGGAGGATCCTTCACATGGCTGTGGATGCAAGCGCTAGATGATGAACATCAGTATGATGTTCTGGTTTCTGCTGGATATGATCAGTTGGATCATTTTTTATGTATGTATGTACGCATCATGTTGGATGCTGGATATGATCAGTTGGATCATTTATATGTATGTACGCATCATGTTGGATGCTGGATATGATCGGTTGGATCATGTGTATGTATTTTGTATATGCATCATGTTGGATGCTTGAACCATGTATCTGTAAATGTATCAGGTGGATACACTGTATGATCAGGTAGATCATGTATATTGATATGTATCAGATATGATCAGGTAGATCATGTATGTTGATGGATACATTGTGTGGATCATGTATCTATGTATCAGGTGGATACACTATGTATGATGATATGTATCAGGTAGATACTTGGTGTGCATCAGATGGATGCATTGTATGATCAGGGTGATCGTGGATGACGAGCTTCTCCAGATGACATGCAGAAGGATGTTGCAGTGATGATGATCAGGATGATCATGTGTACATCAGGATGATGTATGGTGAGTATCAGATGATACTTTGTGGCCGTGGATCAGGTTGTGCAGGTAAGCATGTAATTTGTGCCCTGGGAGATTTGCAGATGGTCTTTCAAGGTTTTGCCTATGGCATGTAATTCGGTGCCCTGGGACATTTGGCAAATGCTCTTTCGAGGTTTTGCTTGGGAGGACATATAATTTGTGCCCTGGGAGATCTGTAGATAGTCTTTCGAGGTTTTGCCTATGGCATGTAATTCGGTGCCCTGGGATATCTAGCAGATGCTCTTTCGAGGTTTTGTCCTATGGCATGTAATTTGCTCCTGGGAGATCTAGACAGGATGAAAAAGGCCTCAGATGCTTCAGCCAGGTTTTTCCATGACCACATGTAATTTGCTCCTGGGAGATCTGGATAGGATGAAAAAGGCCTCAGATGCTTCAGCCAGGTTTTGTGGTGGACCACATGTAATGTGCTCCTAGGAGATCTGACAGGTAGAGCTGTGTGCTCGTAACAGCCTGGGATGCTTCAGCCAGGTTTTGTGGTGAGATCACATGTAATGTGCTCCTGGGAGATCCGACAGGTAGAGCCATGTGCTCGTAACAGCCTGGGATGCTTCAGCCGGGTTTTGTGATGGGTCACATGTAATGTGCTCTTGGTAGATCCTACAGGTAGAGCTATGTGCTCGTAATAGCCTGGGATGCTGCAGCCAAGTTTTGTGACGCACGTAATAAGTCCTGAGGATTCCACAGTATGGCTAGTGATGACGAAGACCTGCAGGTGGTGGGCCTACATCCAGTATGAAAAAGGACTGGCTCTGTAGAACTTCCTATGACGAGTAGATTCAGAGATTGATTGAGATAGCAGCAGCGATGATGATGATGACGATGATCCAGAGAAGATGACTTGTGCTAGAAGACCTGTGCTGAGAAATACCTTCCTAGTTAAGAGGGAGTGTTGATGTATATGTAACTTCAGAATGTATTTCATATATGTATGTTGTATGTACTCCTATAGAGATGGTATTATTCCTCTATACGGAAGTGTCGTCATTTATATTGTAAATGTCGTAACTTATACTTGATGGGTTATTAGACCACCTTGTTGGGGTCGGCTCTGTATAAGTCATGTGGGTCAAATGGTTATTAGACCACCCTATTGGGGGTTGGCCATGTGGGTCGAAGGGTTATTAGACCACCCTATTGGGGGTCGGCCCAGTCAGCATTATGTTATGTGGTTAAGTTCGAGCCTACATGATTTATGTAAAAGGCAAGTCAAGTCAAGTATAAATAGAGTGCGGGAAGCACTCTATTTGTTCACTCACTTCTCACTCATGCACTCAAGGAGGAGTGGCGCACTTATGGAGGAGGAGGATCTGCTGCTAGGTTATGTCTATCTCTCATGTTTGGGTTGTATCATTGCTCTATCTATCTCTGAGGAAGTTATTGGGTTTTTTCACCTTTATGGTTTTCCCCAAGTAAATCTTTGTGTCTCTTGTGTGCTTGCATTATTGTCTCCATGATTGATATGCTGTATATATGTTGTACATGTTGTTCTCTCAGTTAAGATCCTTGAAGTAAATTCTGAAAATTTAACACCAACATTACTGCTGCCAATTCTAGATCATGCGTGGCATACTTCTCCTCATGAGGTTTCAACTTTCGAGATGCATAAGCTATTACCCCACCTTCCTGCATCAACACCGCTCCTAGTCCTTGCTTCGAGGCGTCAGTTCATACCATGAAATCTTTATCCATGTTCGGTACCCACAAGATCGGTGCACTTGTCAACAATATCTTTAACTCTGTAAAAGCGGCATCGCATTCATCGGTCCATTCATACCGGATTCCCTTGCGTTGCAAGGTGGTAATAGGTTTTGCAATTTTAGAAAATCCTTCCACAAACCTCCGATAATATCCTACTAACCCCATGAAGCTGCGCACCTCATGAGCATTCTTTGGAATTGGCCAATCCTCAATGGCCTTTACCTTTTCCGAGTCTACAAAGATCCCTTCACCTGAGATGATGTGCCCCAAGTAGTGAATCTCTTTTTGGAAGAAGGAACACTTTAACAATTTACCATAAAGTTTATGTTCCCTTAATCATGTCAAGACTAACTGCAAGTGTTCCTCATGCTCCTTCTCATTCTTAGAATAGATAAGAATATCATCTAAGAATACCTGAACAAAGCAGTCCAAGTATTTTCAGAAGACACCATTCATGAGGCTCATGAATACAGCTGGAGCATTGGTCAAACCAAATGGTACCACTACAAACTCGTAATGCCCAAATCGAGTTCGAAAGGCAGTCTTAGGAATGTCGCCTTCCTTGATCCTCAACTGGTGATACCCTGATCGTAAATCAATCTTTGAGAAGACTGACGCACCTTTCATTTGATCAAAGAGGTCATCAATTCTTGGTATGGGATACCTGTTCTTCACTATGGCTTTGTTCAAATCTCTGTAATCTATGCACAATTGCAGAGATCCATCCCTCTTCTTAACGAAGATCACTGGTGCTCCCCATGGTGAGATACTAGGTCTAATCAGTCCCAAATCTAGCAACTCTTTTAACTGGATCTGTAACTCACGGAGCTCTGGAGTTGTCATTCTATAAGGAGTTTTTGAGATAGACTCTGCACCAAGTTTTAGTTCGATTGTGAAATTGAGCTCTCTTTCTGGAGGTAGTCCTGGCAATTCCTTCAGAAAGACATCCTTGAACTCGGAAAGTACTGGGTAAGAATTCAAGGAAGGTCCTTTACTATCGCTCACGGCCTCCACTATGAACAACTGGCATCCTTTCTTAGGCACTGCTTAGCTTTCACCATAGAGATGAAACGGAGGGATACCTTCCTCTTCAAGCCTTGGATTTGAATTGTCCTTCCCTCGTCATCGAGGGACAACACCTTCTTCGCATAGCAGTCTATGAAAGCTCTATGGCCTTCTAACCAATCGATGCCAATAATGAGGTCATAAGTTCCCAAATTGGTGACATAAGCATCCAACTTAGTGGTGCACACTCCTAAGTCAACCTCACAACTCCTCACTTTAAGACCTACTATTTGCTTAGATCCTGAAGCCATTTCAACCAGTTTGAAATCATCGTGCTCGTAGGCTACCAACCCACATTTATCTAATGAAAATGGTGAAATAAAACTATCAGTTGCTCCTGGATCAAACAAAATTTTAAGTTTGACATTGTTTACTTTACCAGTGGATTCTACTACGGTAGACTGATGTTCTGCTTGGTGGTTATGAACCGCTGCATGAATCCGATGACTGTTACCTGAACTATCCATGGGTGATTTTCCTTCTCTGTGCCTGCTGCTTGACTGACCCTTGGGACAGTCTCGTTGGAAATGAGGACCTCCGCATTCCCAACAAGAGAGATTGGGAGGGGCTTGCATGTTGCTCGGAGGAATCCTCTGAGATGAGTTCCTTCCCCTGGGTCCTCTAAAACCCCTTGATCCTCTATAGGAACTTCCTTATGTATGCCCCTGGCTTTGGTGGGTTGCGGACGATGCCTGTGAGACTGATTTAATTGAAGTATTACCCCTCGGTGTGAACCTGTTACCGTAAGGAGAAGGTCTAGATTGTCCTCCCCTAAAGTAAGGACGTGAGGCCTTCCCTGAAACATACTGATTGGTTCCTGTCAACTTACTACCCCCTTTTCCATCTGACATATCAACTACATAACGAGCATACTCAACTGCCATGGCAACTGAAGTTGGCTTCCACATCCGCACAGCAGCCCTAATCTTGTAGTTAATTCCATACACAAAACGCTCTACCTGACAATCATCTGCATCTAGGTAAGGAACATATTTTACTAGTTCCATAAACCGAGATTCATACTCCTCCACCGTCTTGTCTCCCTATACTAAGGCATGGAGTGCACCTGCCTGTTCTTCCTTGTAATAATTTTCCAAATACTTCTTGTGGAACCTCTCCTCGAACAATTCCCAAGAAGTTGTAAGAGGAGTAAGGTGCAACTGCTTCTCGAGATCTAACCACCAATTCAAAGCATCACCTTTAAGCTGAAAGACGGCCATCCTAGCCTTGGAACTAGATGTGTACTCATTCAACGCGAAGCATCTCTTCATGCCTTCCAACCATGCTTCGGCATGCTTACCGGGTCGTCCTCCTGAAAACTCTGGAACCTTTATCTTTTGCAACTCCCTCGATATGTCCTCAAGTGGTTCCTGTCTTGGGCGATGTGCCCTTTCAGAGTTCTCTCGACTCACTTGAGTGGTTTCCACCTCGACGACCCTTTTCGAATGCATGTTCATCGTGGTCATAATAGCCTCCAAAGACCTCATTATGATTTTCATTTCAGGCGTTGAGGTTGATCGTGGCGGTGTTGGCGGCGATGACGATGGCGGAGGCGGTGGTGGCGGTGGTCGACCTTGACCCCGACCTTGACCTCTGCGTGTTGTTACAATGATTGATCCTAATTCATGGAGTAAAACATCACATCGTTAGTTTCTAAGGAGCGTGTTAGTTGATTTTCAAATAGATGTGTTTCACGAAATGAGCTATAGTTCAGGGCGATTCAATCCTACCATTTTGAGGCCACCCGACACTAAATCTACTGAAGATTCCTACGTAAATTCCATGGGATTCAAATTAAACTCTATGACCATTGATATTGGTTAATTAAATATTTTTAACATCAACCTCGATTTACAAATTTCAAATGGACATTTGGCATAACATTTTATTTCGCATCAACCCTAACATTTATTTAATTCTAAACGTTAGGGCTTAATCTTTATTAATCTCATAATCATTAACCTTATTAATATTATATGTTTAATCCTCAATCTCACTATAATTAATCTTATAATTTAAAATCTATGATCAACTCTTTAATTAAGCTTATGAGTAACTTTATATTTTTAATATTAAATTTTAATTCTTAACAAAACCTAGGTTATAACAACTATATAAATATATACAAAATTTAATTTAACTAAAACTAAATTTAAATAAAATAAATAAAAATAAATAAAGCAAATTCACTCGACCACTTAGGCCTTTTCACTCGATCCTCGGCTATGCAAAAGGTGTGGCCATGCAGCTCCTCTTGTCAGTCCACTGCCATGCAAGAGTGGGAAAACCCTAAATAGGGTCAATCCCCAAGGGGCAGTCATTTCTTCCCCTCTTTTTCCAGAGTTGTTCCGCTCTGGGACCATCAGCGAGCGCGACTCCATGGCCGGGGATTCAGGGTTGGTGTATGTCAGCGAGATATGGGCTTGAAGGAGAGGGCGCGACTGGTAAAATAGAAGAGTATTTTTTTTTCTTCCTGCTTCCATCCTTTTCTATTGATGATGGAGAGAACGACCCTCTTGGGAGGTTGTAATTTCATTACTATTTGGCTTCAGTAGTTACATATCGTTGTCTGTAAGAGGACTACGATCTTAATATTTAGAGTATGAAGGTACTTGTGAGGGCCTGTTACTTTCTTTTTCTCAACATTTTCGAGGTATTGTTTCTGCTTGCCAGTGAAAGGCGCATGCCTGGAGGCTTTGCTTGGGTTACGTTTACTTCTTTAGAGAAACTGGTTGCCTATGGCTGATAGGGATTGCAAGGCGTGAAACATACTTGCGTTGTAGGCTATTTCATCCTTCTATGGATAATGATTTGGGACCTGCAGTCTCTACCTATTATTTCCAAACTGACTCCACGATTGTTTCCTAGGTTCTCCCTTGTTTCTTATGATTTCCAAGTTCTGCAGTTTATTTTAGTGTTTAGAAGATCCATATTAAAATGCATCAAACACGCTATTTTTTTTTTTTTTTAATTTTTAGGGATCATAATCAACATATTCAATTTTGGTTTATTTCTTTTTATTGCTCTACATATTTTAGAAGCACAAAATGGTTTGAACATTGCCCATCCACCTCTTGATGCACTCGAGCTGAGCGCTGAGTTTCGTTTATATTTCTGTTTCAGTTTTTTTTTTTTATATCCAATTTACAACTGTAATAGGTATGGTATTTAGGTTGGTTGCATGTTGAGTATTTGCTGGTCATAAAAAAAATATTTATGTTTCCTTTCAACCCAAATACAAGTTTTACATAGAGGCTGAGAAATCAATATGCAATATAAAATAGCCTAAAATAAATTAGGTCATTAGCCATAGTTAGATATAGTTATTTAAGAATTAAAGGCCATCTTTGCCCAGTCCTCCAGGGCCAACAACCAAGTTCGTCTTCCCTTTGCGTTTGCATCAGCTGCCTCGATTCTACTGCGTTCTTTATGGGAATATATGTGCCTCTCTTATTTATGCTGGTTGTATATGCTCCTCTCTTAGCTCAGCTGGTAGAGCGCGCAGCTCAACCCAGAGGGAGCGCAACCCAGGCCTGAGAGGGTGCAACTCAACCCAGAGGGAGCGCAGCCCAGCCCTAAGAGGGCACAACTCAACCCAGCTAAAACAGTGTTCAAGAAGTAAAAATCCTACTTAAACTTTATGTAATTTGGGTCATCAGGCTCCATTTTTATTACAACATGGTTTTATTTAGAGATAACACAACCCTCTGGCAGGTTCGCGTCCTTGATGGCCTGGCTGTGTAGTGCCTAGACGCGTTGCAATCCTCATTAAATACCAATTTAACTACCATTATATTTAAAATTGACTTAAGCCTTATTTTTGTCTCATGAAATTAAAACATTTATATTACTACAATCCCCACGTCATTTTGCCAGGGTTCCGGGCTTATTACAATCCAACAGACCATGATGCTCTTCTCTACGAGCCTGAAGACGCCATTGCTAATGCCTTTAACAACTTAGAATTCGGCTAATGCAACTGATTAAGTTAATGCAACTTGTTTTATGTGGTGTTTAGATTTGGTATATACTTAAGAATTAGATTTTGAAGCTGCGCCAGGGTTTCACCTTCTTCTATTATTTGCACAAGTTTTTTTTCTTTTTTTCTTCATTACAGCTTCAGGCTTTCTCCCCTACGAGAACTGAATTCTTCTTCTTAACTTTTAGAAGGATTTCTATGAGTCTTCTAATGTCATCATTTCTATTTCCCGTGGCTTCAACACCAACCCTAAACTTTGAAGTCGACGCCAAGCAAGCCTGGCACAGATGGCTTAACAGGGGATGTCAAAACGTGGCGGCCACCTCCAAGGTTAGCGTCTACTGCACTGTGGTTAGTCTTGCTCGCAGACTTGGTAACTAAATCGATCTTCAGATACTGTCTCTAAATCTCTGATTCTTTTAAACTGGGCGAACTTGCTCATTATATTTTTATTTATTTATTTATTTATTTCTTGGTTCGTCCGTCTGTCAATCTTCAAGAGTTTATCAGATGCTGCTTTTTATATATTTTATATATATATAAAACCCTCGTTTATCAGGGTTTGGAGCATGATGGCCAGGTTTAAAAATTTCATTTTTTATTTAGGCAAGTCGATGGATCATAGCATTTCAGGTTATTTATCTAGCCATTTCATCCATCAATCGTGGTTGGGTAGCAACTATCGATTTCAATATAAATATCTTTTGTTTTTGTTGTAATTTAAAATTTAAATTTCTTCTTTTTGTTTATGGATTCCCATCGCTCAGTTAGCCATCAAATTTCTGTGATAGTTTTCATTGTATTTTATAGTGTAAATGTATATATATAGTCTTTCAACTATGTAGTATATATATTTTGATAGCTCTTAAGCTTATTTAGGCTAGTTTAAAATATCATCATAAAATCCTATATTTTAAAAATATATCAGCATTTTTTTTTTAATTTATAGATTTTTTGTCTTAAATTTCTTGCTACCTAAATATTTAGGCTCCTTGATTTTTGGTTGCACAAATTTTACAGAAATTTATCACTTCTAAATTTGATCGGTCAGTTATTAATTTTAACACAAGCTGTACTATGATAATAAAAAAAATACTGCTCGCTCGTGTTATTTTTATTTCTAAATATGTATCTATTTTGAAATACAAACACATATGTATACACATGCAGTTTTCTAACATATCTAGATTTTCTAATGGTGTTCCAATTTGTGTTCATGCAGGTAAAAGAGGCTGAAGTTTGGTGTTGTTCATACCTCAATTCTATCCAGGTTTATGTTCTAAGTTCTTATAGGATTTAACATCGTGAATCTTCACGATGGTTTAGGTGTGTGCAGGCCCGAAAGGTCTAAGTGTCTAAGCCTTACGCTCTGATACCAAGTGTAGCACTCCATTTTTCGACAGAGCCCAAAGTCATCTTCTATGTTACTTTTCTATGTATTGAACTTATTCAGGTATATGTGAGTAAATTTCTAATAAAATTTCTATGCTTCTAAATGAAATTTAGTATACTGTTTTGTCTTTATCAACCATACATTCGTATTTTAAAAATAAACTAACATATCAATATTTTCCTTCAACAATTTGTTTTCAGCATAAGAATATGTTTCACAGTAATAAATCAGTAAATAGCAAGGTATATGTATGTTTCAGAGTAAGTTTCAGCATAATAATCAAATAAAATAAATAACAAGGAAATTACCTGATGCTGATGCTTAGTAGACCGTAGGTTGTAGCAGGTTATGTTTATATTTTCTTAGTCAACCAAGATGATGTGTCCACCCTACCGACCAACTATTATCTTGTTGGCCCTTGGAAATCAAAGGATTTCCAAGCCCCCGAGCTCACAAACTGATAATCCCGAGAGCAGTATTTACTAGGTTCTCAAAACCTTTCTCTCCACTTAGAGCTATCCCCTCGTTACCTTCAACTTTCTCCCCATATAATTTCTTCCACAAAATCCAACCCCTTCTCCTCCCTTCACTCTCCCCTATATACATTTCCTTCCTCGAGAAGACTTTGGGCTTACTCCACCGCCCCAAACTCCCTCTCTCGAGCCCCTCAACATTTACTACCCTCACTTAGTTCATTCATACACGTTACATTATAAAAATATATTTTCACACTCAATGTACCGAATAATCAATTATACTCACAGTAAATTTATTGGATTTTGACTGTTGGTTGTAAGTATTTATTACGGTGGGAATCATTACCCAAAGGTTATCTATTCGGGACAAGGTTTATTAATTACTAGTCTTTTCACCACCTTTGTATTTAATGTTATTAGTGTAATTAATAAAATATTATATAAATAGTTGACGTTTTCAACTTGGACAAGGTGTGTCTTAATGGTTTACCTCATCCGTCAAGATAACTTATCTTCAAATTTAAATTCTAAGATTCGTATTGAATAAATAAATAGTATTAAACCATTTTCCATCACATCACATCCATTCAAGAATTGTTATCCTATTATGTCTAACTTAGTAATGGAAATAATCACACTCTAATCATTTATTAATCAATATTTAAATTTTACCTATATTGCAACTGTTATGACATGGATAGTAATATTATTAAAATAACATTAATTAAGTAATAATATTAATTAAATCACCACAAAGTAATAATAAATGGTGAATTTAATAAAAATGTTTTTTCTTTTTAAATCATTTGTTTATCACATGAGTACCCTAACATCAACATAGTATCCTCGTTCTTCTAAACAAAGCACCCTTAAGGGATTAAACAATCTTACTAATTAATTAGACAGTACCATTACCTTATTTACAACAATTCTCAGATGACAATGTTAGCTGACGACACTTGTCTCAATTGTTTATCACAATGTTTACCAACAAGTAATACATAGCTTAATTGACTTGTTTTACACATCTTAAATAACTTTATATTCATTATCTAAATTCGATCAATGCATGATTAACCTAATTACTTATGACAACTTATACATTTATTCAATATGTTAAGTGTTTGTATATCGATACTAGTGTACATGTGCATGCATGGCCAGCATATGCACAGATCAAAAATGTACTATAGACAAACCCCATCCTGCCTATGCATACCTGCTAACTAATAGTAGTATTTACCCCCATGTAGAAGAACAAGCATGATATATATAGTACAATTACTTTAACATCCTCAGTTAGTTAACAGTTAATTCTTTACGATTTCACATCATTATCTTTATGTTTACATTAGTTTAATCAATCATGTACAAGGAAGGGTACCTACTACCACTAACTCAGAATCAAGGAATACCCAACCCTCAACAGTACTAACTAACACATCCTCCCATCATAACCTACGTCCTGCATCCTCCCTATCCTTCCTCTGCTAGTACAAAAGTGGATGTCGGACTCACCGACTTGACCACATAGAACTTGAGAGCGATAGCGTCGGCTGAACAACGGACCTATCCCCCCTAGCAGGCATCCGACCATCATCATCACAACAACATGGGGAGCGTGTCTCAGCACGGCCCTCCCATGACCTCAGGTCTCATGGGAACATAGGGTGGGAAACACATCCATCCCTCTCAACATACTGGTCCTACGCCCTTATCGACTCATACTTTGCTGCTATCAAGATTATCAGTTTGTGTTATCTTATCATCATTTTTTCCTGCTAAGGTTTACTGTACGAACAAGTTTTTTTGTGTCCCATATATTAGATCAAGTAACTGGCTATCCCATAGCCCTTGTGTCCTGTAGGTTAGTATTTCACAAAATACAAATTTATAGAAAGCATTTCCCATTGATCGCCAATTGATCCATGTTATCAAAAATCATTTTATTTCATGTAACCTTTTTAGTTCATCATAGATGCGTATGAAATATAACACTTCAATAATTCATATAAGAAGATGGTATCCACGTACCAAATCATATATTTCACATCTTATTAATGAAAACATATAAACATATACTGTAATCGTAAAATAAAGAAATAATATGATAATCATGACATCGTAACCGCATGACATAGTAACATCATAGTCGTAGTGAAATAATAAAACAAAGTAACATCATATAATGAGGTCCATCATATCATAATATAGTTTACTCAGTCCAGCTGAGTTCAACAGAATATATAAGAAAATAAAGTATGGTGTGTCTAACTGATAAATATGCCTAATCAAAATATGGGTGTTACATACTTGATTTCTATATTTTATAACCAACATTAGCCTTCAAGGGGTCGAAATCCTCTCAATAGATTCAATAAATTTCTATTTAGAAAATATTCTTCATTTGCCACTTGTCTCCTAGTTCCAACCTTTCATCTTCTCCCAAATTCGAATTTGATTCTCTTTAGCTTCCCCCAACTCCATGAGCGCCTTCCTTGAGCCTATTTTTGGGGCTAACATGTCATAATGGTCAGTTGTAAGAAGTCAAGTCTTAATTTTGTCATAAATGTCATAGATGCTTCATTATTGTTGTCATAAAACTAGGGAATCTAGCCCAAGTGTCCACTAGTCTCCAATTTGACTCTTCTTCTCCCACGGAGTTTACTATTCCATCCCATTTCGACCTAAGATGCTCAATGCCATGTGTTATGACTTATCAACTCACCCAATAGTGTTCACCTTCCCATGAATTCGAATTGGCAAGAGAGAGCTGCCATGTGTCATTGAAAAATCAAGCTAGTGTGGGTCCCACCACCTCCATATGTCTCCAAAACCACTTGCCACCTAGAATTTCTCTTGAATTTATTTATTCACCATATTTATTAAATGCTTGAACCCTTCTAATGTCTAAATATAATTTATTAGCTTCCTTATTACCATCCCACATGTGCCCATCCAACCTAGGAAACTAGTAGGATTGATGGGATTGTCTTACTATGCACTTATTTGAATGGAGACATTACAATATATATATATATATTCAATTTTACACGTCAACAATCAATATGCATCTCCCATATATAGCATGATTAGGAGGTAAGCAGTTTACATTAGAAGGTGGATTAGTAGGTTGATTGATGGGTGGAGTAGTAGGAGTAGTTGGTGGCATTGGTGGAGGATGAGTTAATGAAGTGGAGGTGGAGCATCCTCAGACATATCATTACTTGAAGAAATAAAAGATGAAGAAGACAAATGAGCAGATCTCACATCTCATTTCTCTTATCCCTCACCCTTGTGAATGCCATCACTATACCAACAATATGAAGAAAATAAATATGGTATATCAGGGAGGTCTCTCAAATATCTTTGCAAACTTAAGATCTTGAGTGATCATTCTAGGTCAAACTATTTGGAATACAAAGATAGTCATCAATGTACATAACTGGTATGTGACTTGGCAACAAAACTGAAGATTCTGTCAAACCTAGTACATGCTAGATATCTAATTCTGATCTAGCTCATCCACGACATCTCCACATTAGGGTGAGGAGGAGGCTTCTCACCACCATATGAGCCAATATTTGCAAAACAATAGATAATCAAACAATTTAAACAAAATCTTATAATCAAGAACATATGCAATAAATATAAAAAAAAATATGCAATTGGAATAATCACAAAATCATGATGATATTACCTCTTTTATCTAGTGGCTAGACTTTAGTAAATTGGAGGTTTAGACCCAGAATTTAGTAAATTGGAGGTTCATACACTCCCACCGGTCCATCCCTACATGTGGATACTATGCAAGTTTGAATAAGTGATTTTTCCCACTACCTAACATAGCAATGACATCATCACCCACCACCTTAAACATGCACTCTAGTTAGCTTCTCCCGGGGAACATTTGGCCCCACATGTGTATACATGCATCATACATTTTCCTAGGAGGGTGGCTATCAAATGAGAGTGGAGTCAACATAAAACTCTAAAAAAATAAATAGAATAGCTACAAAGAAAAGGGAAAGGGTTGTCTCACCTCCAACAAACTACAACATCTATCTACAACAATACAAAATTATTGTAGTGGAATAATGAATCACTTGATCAATTTGAGATTATGAGAAAGGGTATCTACATAATATATCATAAAAGGCTAATGCATTTTCCATAAATAATATGGTGTGCTAGTGAGGTAATGATCAAGAAAAAGCACCTGACCTCCATCTGTTTAAAATAATGTAAGCATAGCTACCCCAGAATAACCTGGAAGTCATTGGGGTCAATAATGTCTAGGTTGACATATATATGGGCATATGCTAGTTAGCTCTCTCTTGTATCACCAGGTGGGACATTGGGGAAATAGAGAAAATATTCCATCCTCTTGATAAGATGATGATGAAATAAGTATCCTTGTTTATGAATTCATACCAAAGATTAGGACCAACCTTGAATCCTTGTCTACTAAATATCAATCAACACAATAACTCAATGTTCTACTCAAGGGATTTAACCTCCTCAAAAAAATTGAAGAGGCCAATATCCCTCAAAAAGTGGTAAGTATCAAATTTAATCAGAAGGGGAAATGAATACTTCTCCCTCTCCCAAGCCTCCCGAACATGCATGAAGTTATATGTAGCAATTTATTGTCATTGTGGTAATCTATGATATACATACAAACCATGTTAGGAAAATATAGAGATAAAATATACAATTTGTACTAAATTACCATTCATAATATTCATTCAATATCGAATTTTAAATTCGATGCATTAAAAAAGTGTAAAACACTCCGACGCATCTATTTTTGTTACAATAAATTGTTTAAGATAGTATACACATCCACACTGACATTGGTGCATAAATTCACAATAAATATGCGATCTCTAGACCACATCAATGCATCACGAGAGAGAGGCATGTGCTCCACCATTGTAATGCACTGCAAATGTTTTATAACACCATATATTGTGTTCTAAGTCATCCCTAAATGTGCCAATGTGTGTAATAAATTTGGAAAATTTTAATTAACAAAGTATGGCATATAAACACTATTGCGTGTAGTAATAGACTTCGGTTCTCATGGGATAATACATAGCACTGTTACTTAGTGCTACAATTCTCACTAACATACATAGATAGTATGCACATTCAAAATTCTAAAAAGTGCACCTATGTAAGAGAGTAGCACCGACAACAATGCATTGAGTTATTAACACACTCACCGACATTGTGAGACATAAATGTCTTGTGTTTAATGGTGTTATTAAATAATACATAACATTGAACAATGGTGGTACTATACTCCATGTTTGTGCACCATATATTGTAGGCACATCCAAATTTGTCATGTCTATGTGTCATTGTGGGAGGGTAGCATCGATGACAATGCACTAAGTGATCCACCTGCACAACTCCGTCTGAAGACATCGTAGCCTATATTTTGTCGTGTGTGTGCATTGATATTGCACCTTGATCATGATGATCCATAACATCCCTTGGTGCATTGAGTGGGCCTAATGGTTAATAACATGTGTTTCCTCCTAGGAGGTCATAGGTTAAAATCCAGAGGGGGGTAGCGTATGTACACCTCTATAGACTTTAACAGTTACATCATTGCATAGAGGGGGGTCCCTTGTCCCACAAACAAGGGGGGCTCATACACCAAATTGGTGTTTGGCTTGGCTATGACCTTAAAAATAGATCATTATTATTATTACCATAATAAATATGTGTGCCAACCATTTTAAAAGCATT
This sequence comes from Larix kaempferi, assembly GCA_027924585.1. Lineage (NCBI taxonomy): Eukaryota > Viridiplantae > Streptophyta > Pinopsida > Pinales > Pinaceae > Larix > Larix kaempferi. Next base: position 2,561,671 of record BSBM01000519.1, read on the forward strand.
AGTATGCTTAGAATGTTAAGGAGCACTCCATGAGGTGTAACATGTACACACACCATCATGTGGTGAGTGAATGTATAGAGGGTCGTACCAACAATTGTTTTTACCCAAAATAATGAAACAAAGGGGGATTTACAAACTAGATTGAAAAACTAAAATTGTGAAAATATAAGTTAAGATGTAACAAACGAATTACTTAGTCTCCTCTCAATCACCAATGGATGGTTACTGCAAAATTCACAAATTATATTTGGGGGGATGGTTGTGGATTTCAAAAATTCAGAAATGAAATGGAATCCACTATGGATAAAGATTATTGACAAAATCCAACAATTTGGAAGCGCAAGACAATGGGATTCTCTTAGCAGGATAAAGAGCACCAATGCTTAAAGGTATTGGAAGCATTAATGGATAATAAAATTGAGAAATATATTTTGTAATATTTTGTTATCAAACCCCATTATGGTGTGCCTTATATCCCAACATATCATTGCGGTTATAGGTTTGGGGTGCATCGCTAATCACTTTTTAAAATATATTTATCCTTATCATGATGCATCTACTAGGGTTATGCACTGGTATATTTATAGGTTTTGTAAGCACCACAAACTAATTTTTTCAAATAAGAATTTTCACAAAAATTATTTTACCCTGCAATGACATGCCTTGTATCAAGATGCATCAATGTGATTATATGTTTAGTGTGCACGCACTACATAGCAATTTATTTATTTTTAATTTGTTTTATAAAATTTGAGCACAGTTTGGTACCTTTATTTATTTAACTCCACTACATTGCACCTTATATCATGATCCACCTATGTGTTTACAATTTTTTTTATTAGTAAGTTCCCACGGAGATTTGAACTTGTGGCCTTCCATTTACAACTTCTCATCGCAATTACTCATTACCAATTGCTCTACCCCCCATGGGCCACCTATGTGTTTATAGTTATAGTAAGCACCACACAATAATTTTTTAATACATTATTTTTTAACAAAATTCATTTTTTTTGTTTAATCCTAAAGTGGTGCAACTTGTATCAAGATGCATCGACATAGTAATTGTATGTTTAGTGAGAATTGACATGTTTATATGTTTAGTGAGTACCCAAGACATCTTTTTAAAATATTATGTTTTGTAAAATTGGAGACATTGGAGGCCACTTTTTGAATTTTTTGTTAATGTGTTTAGATATATAAATGCATTGGGAGATGTGCTTCCGCAAAAAACCTCTAGAAAAGTTGTTTCCCTTGTAATGAAAATTACATCCATAAATAATTTCCAAATTCCAATAATATTTACTCATGTAAATGAACTGCAACATCTACACCACATTTATTTATCTTTATGCAAGATTCTTTATTTTCCATCTATACAAACAATGGTATCAATTGGGACAGATCTAAGCAATGCGTTCTCAGTAGTTGGTACCCAATATTGTTCTAATATTTTTTGTATGTATCTCCACAAACCAAGCTTCCACTAATCAACCTTAATATCAAATGTCCAATTGTTAACATCCAATAAGATACTTAGGTGGCCTTTACCATCCAAATAAAACCCCTTTCATCCTTTTTTCTCGATATAACAAGCACCATCTATCCTTTTTCAACATCAATGATAGGATTGAATGTTGACTTTCTGCTATTGCACTCAGGCCCAACAAATAATAGTTCACTTGTTATGACCCAATGGGGAAATATATCGATTAAATATATATGTCATGACTCCAAGGGGGGCGCATATGAGGTTAAATGTATATGTAATGAAGTAAATTTATGCATAATAGTGGTTTGCCTAATCGGGGTCTCACATTTGCAACGAATGGATAGGTATATATAAAGGCCATGTAGTCATTGTTGAGAGGAACATGTGAATTGGATATATGAGTGTATTGGGTATTTGGAGGAGATTCTCCTATTCTTTAAGTAGTTAACGTGTAACTCGACTCTCTTATCTATCTTGGATTTGTTCTGCACATTACGTTTTCCATACATTGTGTACTATGCTATAGTATGTTATCTTCAGTATTTGTTTCATTACATTTGGTATTAGAGCATATGGTCCTAGGGTTGGCTCCTTCAAAATGAATCGTATGGCCATTTTCACTTAATTTTTTTGAGAATTTTCAGATAGAAAAATGTGTAGGGTAATGAGGTGACATAGTGAATTACCTGTGATCAACATTTCCTATTTTGGTTTGCTATAATTTTGGAGATACAATATGTAGAATTATGGTTTTTCACTAATCCAAAAACTAGTCTCAAACGTGTGTTATGGGTAAAAATACAATATATGAAGCTTGAAAGTTCCAAATTGACTAGCACTAATTACATTAGAAAGAATATCAACCATAGTGCATTCCATAAAAAATTTAGAATAAGATTGGAAAAATGGGAAATGTGGCATGTTGTACAAGTCCATTATCCTAAAAGAGCAAAAAATAGCAAGTTTGGGGAAAGTTACCATAAATTTCTTTGGGTTTATCAATAATTAGTCAAACATGTGGAATTCTAGAGAAGAAATATCATGCCACTATCAGCCGAAATTTTAGACTTAGAGGGGTCTAAATTTCATAGTAACCTTAGGTGGAAGGATGGCTAGCAAGCCAGACTCCATATTGGGGTTTTAAAAGATATGCTATCTTGATATTAGCATACATTTTGACTGCAAAGTCCAATTTAGGTGATGCAAAAATTGTTGGAAAGAGGAAACACAATATGTTGCTAAAAAAAATCATATTATCCATTTTATATCATTATTTTCAATATATTTGAGAATGGAAGTTGAAGGTTTTGTTTAGACCTCAATTAAAAAAATTGCAATACCTATGTTTAGTGGAGAGGAAGATAGAGATGAAATTGATGCTATGGGATGGTTGAGAATGGTGAAGGGGAAAATAATCATTATAGGTAAAGTATGCATTTTTATGGTGGATGAGTATTGATAAAGAAACTAGACTAAATGCCACATGGGAAGTATTTGAATAATTGTTCTAAAAAAAGTGAAACAAGGACTAAAAGATGGAAGCAATGCATACAATGGAAGACAATTTCAAGGAATATAAAGAAGCACTTTCCAAATTACAAAAAGATAAGGAATATAAAGAAGAGCTTAAGAAGAAGGATGATCATTGTTTAAGATGCAATCCCTTAATGAATAACTCATTAAGGAGATTAAGAACTTAAAGCAAGAAAATATGAGCAAATGCAAGAAGGATGAAGAAATATGTAGATTACGAAACCATAATAAAAACTACCTGATGAGATTAATGTTAGGATATTTTAATACTCCATCCTTGTCCTACTTGCATTATTTACCATTTGTTAGCACTTAGTGATGTTATTTCCCCCCTAGTTGTGTGTAGATGTCATCCAGGACTCAGTAACCACCTAATGCGCCATGCATGCATGATTTTAGGACCACTAGAAGCAGTTCCCTACATTTTAGGAGCCAACTTAGTGTTCTAGTTTAGTCCACCTGAGTTAGCTGACTCTTGTGGGGGGTTTATGCTCCGATAGGCACTGATTGTGGCCTCATGCGCCCTTTTCTGATTGATTTGCATGACAAAATCATGGATGCACCTTCCTTAGTCAGTTAATTGATTGTGTCTTTATTTAACTAAGTTTAGGTTCAGTTTAGTTGAGTTTGGGTCTTCCCGAGCACTCTAGTGGTGACAATTCCTATGCTAGACTATCTGAGACTCGAATTATCCTAGGTGATTCAAATCCTCTCCATTATAATATCATTTGTTGAATCTACCGACTATTGGATCATGTGACATTATTCTGTTCCTATATGAGTTCTCATGCATGATTAATTGTCTGCTCTTTTTTACTACAATTTTCACTGTAACTCAATTTATCTGTTCATTCTTTCTCTGTGTGGTATACTCAGCTCCATGATCTGCGGTGATTTATAATTTCACAAGGTATCGTAGCTCAGTGAGCGTAGGTTGAGCAGCTGCTTTCAACAGTGCACTAGAAGCCTCTAGATTTCCACAACAAATCCTGGTGCCATTGCATTGAATTCATTGGAGAAATACTTTAAGGTATATCCAGGTGTGAAGGATCCGGAAAAATGTGCCTATTGTCCTAAAGCACTGCTCAGTAGTATTCTATTTCCAAAATTGAGATTTTTTTGCAGGTTATTGAAAGTTTTTTTGAGTGCAGTAGTTGCAACAATAGCAGTAGTACCACCTTGTATTCGCTCCAGCAGTTCTAATGGAGAATTCAAATGCTCCTCTCTCTCACAGTATCCTGACACCCTTCAATTACCTTGAATGGAGGGCTGATATGCAGATGGTATTACGCAACAAATCATTGTACAGGGTAACAATGGGAAAGGAGGTCAAACCTCAAGCAATTGTTGAGAAGGCCAAGTATCTGAATAGATTGGATGAAGCATTTGGTTTCATATGTATTCATATTTCCAGAGATATACTCCTCCACCTCGAAGGATTGAAGACTCGAAGAGAGGTTTGGTTGAATTTGGAGACCCTCTTCAGTAAACAAGATGAGCTAAGGGGCCATATTCTGGAGAATGAGTTGATTGCTCTTCAACCCAGTAGTTTCAAGACCATCCAACAATTCTGTTCCAAATTTAAATCTTTGGTCATGCAATGAAAGTAGTGTGGCATTGAGAAGAAGGATGACCAGTTGGTGCTATCCATTCTAAGCAATCTTGATCCTGAGTTCTCCATCTTTGTTTCTACCTTCCATTCAGGGAGATTGTCAATCCCTGGTTGGAAAATGCCATCTCTAGATGCATTCATTGAATCTCTCATCCAAGAACAAGACAAACTGATTCAGATGGGCGCTTTGCAAGCCTCCAAAAATTAAACTCTTATGGATGGGAGTCAAAAAGTGCAAATGCAAAAGGGAAAAGAGAAGAGGCATCTGAACCGAAGTAGAATACCAAGTCTAGTCCATCGGAAGGAGCCTCTAGCTCCAAGAAGGACAAACAAAAGGGATTTGAGAAATCCAAGTGTTCCTATTGCAAGAAGAAGATAGATCAAATGACCAAATTTCTTGAACATCACAACATTGCCCTCCTAGTAGGCGTAAGAGAGACTGATTCTGGAAGTGAGTCTGAGGGTCATGAGAGATGCCATGCACCAAAGGCTGGATTTTCACAATCACAAGCCTTCCTCATAGATTCAGGAGCCTCCAACCACACGGTTGCCTCCAAAGAATCATTTTCTTCTCTAGATCTTAATGATGGTCCGATTATTCACATGGGAGATAAATCTCAGATCTTCATTGAAGGGAAGGGAACAGTACATTTGGAGCATGGAAAGTTAAAAAATGTTCTATTTGTACCTTCTTTGTCAGCAAATTTGTTGTATGTTTATCAGATGCCTCACACAGGTTCACTGAAGAAATTGGTCTTTGGTCTTGACACAGTTGAGATTGCAGATATCTCTACTGGGAAGATTATAGCGAAAGGGTTTGCAAACCATGCCTCAAGGCATATGAGTTCTCTCACTTTTTGCCATATTCTCTGCCTACTTCATTGGCATCTAATGAAGATCAGAGTGATATCTCTGCTAATGAAGATGAGGATCAAGATATTGATGTTGAGAATAAAGTTCAAGGAGATCCAGATCCAGATCCAAATCCTACTCCCAATCCATGGACAAGGCCAATATGGGCTCACAAAGTCCTTGTAGCTGTTGGGAACATAGTTGGGGATCCATCTGACCACAGAACCACCAAATCTCAGTATCATGCAAACCTTGCACTATGTCATGCATATCCACTTCTCTCATAGAGGTGCTACATGATGGTGGGGTTTGATCCATAATCCCTTAAAGAGACTTGCCATGGGGGATCTACAACCAAGTACAAATCTCAGTTGGTTGACAAAGGGTACTCAAAGGTTCATGATTTGGACTACAATGATCCATTCACTCTAGTAGCAAGAAGGGTTCCTGAAAGACTTGTTTTGGAAAATACAGCTTCGACACAGTGGGAGGTACATCAGAGGAGCAGATACAAATCCAGATCTAGATCTAGCACATGCATTTCTATCCTACATAGGATCAAATTGCCTACATTTTTGCAAAGGCTTTCACTCAGGAAATTTTTTTCCTTCTCTGCTTATTATGAAGGTTCTTTGAGTTCCCTACTGCTGTTCCTTTTTGAGGGGGGGTATTTTTCCCATGAGTTTTTTCCCCATTCCCTTGGTTCATGGACAATTCTTTTATCTTTCATCATTTATTTGATTGTATGGGTGACCTTTGGTCTTAGTAACCAGGGCCCAGGATGCACAAGTATGGATTAAGGGGGGCCCTATTCATCATTTATTTTTCATCATTTTTTCATATATCCTTGTTAGAGTGTTATAGGCTTCAAGAGCCAAAGTATCAGTACTGGTTTGTATTCAATGATTTCTTTACTGATGTCAAGATGAGAATGTATATGTTTTATAGTATTTTAATAAACAATATTTAAATATTTATATAACTTAATTAAAGATTTTTATTATGTCCGTGACCTATTGTGACCATTTTGAACTTATTAGTTTCAATGGCACAAAATTAAAAAAATCAATTTCTCAATTGTCCCTTTGGGTTGTACATTCTGTATGAAACTACGATGAAACATTCCCAAAAATCTAGTTTACAACGCGTGGGTCACTGATTATTATTCCCTATGATATTGTCCTATCAAATCTATTTCACAACGCCACTTACTGATTATTCTTCCCTATGAAGAATTTTGTGCTCTCAGGGGTCTTGATAATTCGTATGCAGTATAAGCTGACAAAAACGCCAATCACGTCGCCATATATGATAATTAGGTGGGATATTTGGATGTAGCAGTTGGTGAATCACAAATCAAAGAGCAAACACTGAGGTATGAAACATTTCCTGTCTAAATAAGCAAGAAAGGTAATGAGGCCCATGACATGTACGAAGCAAGCTCATATTTAGAGGAAAAGCATATTGAAGGAATAGCATGGACAAAGTAGATGTAAAGTTCGAGTGTAAGGCAAGATAATGCGACTGGAGAGGTCAAGGATTCTGGAGCAAGAGTGAAAGTAAATCAAAGAGCGTAATCTGACTCAAGTCCTGTAAAAAAATCGACAAATTTCGGAGTTTCAATATTGGTAGAGCTTCATCCATAAATTGGACAAAATAATCAGAATTTTACTCTATTTAGAATTTCACCCAAGATCATCATAGTGCTTACTCAAATCTTAGGACCATAGGTGTAAGATTCGATTGCATGGTGACTTCCTGAACAAAATCCTTATGCCATGGAATTTAGTGATTCTACTGAGAGGGACAACCAATTGAAATTGTTCTTCCTGCGCATTGAATTCAAATGCGCGGTAAGGTTAGGAAAAGGAAATGCCTCCATAATTATTTGTTTCAATCATGTCGAGTTTTAATCGACAAGTTATCTAAATTTATCATTACTCAAGGCTGGAAAGGTGAGGAGAGAAAGATCAGTCAATTTTTTTCTTTATATTAGCGCTATTTCTATGATATGGTTGACAAAATATTCTTAGATGTCAGAAATCCATCGTTCTGAACGAGTCTATGCTTTGAATAGATGGCGTTTTGTGCTAGGACAATGTTTACATTTATGGATTTAATGGAGAACCAGGTTGCCTGCTCACTAAACCCAGTTGACTTTATTTAATAAACATAATGGTGGTGTTGACTGTCATGTTGATATTGCTAACACTCCTCCTCTAATAATACACATGATGAGTTAATTATGTAATCCATATATGCTTCTATGGTTTAGGATGACTACAAGGAAAATCCATGCTAGCTCCTTCAGATCCCGTAGTTTGGTAGAATCTGATGCATATATCAACAGTTGCACTATGCCAAGCTGCATGCACCTAGGCTCAACGTTAACTAAAACGTACTCCGATGCCTCACTATTCAACATTTCTTTCTCCACTTTTCTGTGACTTTAATATCCATCTCCACTTTTCAGTGACTTTACTATCTATAATTTCTTTCTCCACTTTTCGATGACTTTTCAAGTTTGCTTTTGGCTAAAAGTTCGAAAAATTACAATCCCACCACGGAGCTATTTACATCTGAAACAATTTCAAAGTCTCCGTACTTTTCTTCCATGAGACTATCTGAAAGTAGAGGCAACTTCATGTCTGCCATTTATGATTTGCTGTCTATGAATTTAGATGGATGGATCTTCAAAAATCTTAGTGACTGTATAGCATTAATTTAAAGAATATGGAGGTACAACTATCCCCCGTCATCCGTGCTTGATGTAGAATGGACTCATTCGCCTATGACCAAACAAATGGAATTCCTCACATCACCATTTGATACCATGATTAAACTTGGATACATGGCATATTGCCTTGCACGCCTATTCTTTATTGACTTGTCTGGGGTCTTCCACATCATCGTCCTTCCGAAATGAGTAGTGCTAGGACAACATTACTAACAACATTTATACCTCAACATTGCCTTGCCCTACCTCTAGCCACCCTTGCCAGAATCTGTAGACCAAAAACTCATAATTTTGAGCGATTTATTTTTCAGATTGCATCTTAAATTCAAAAACCTGAAACACTCTTCAACTACAATGGTGAGATTGAGGCTTCCAGATTCCATCCAAAATCATGCTTTGGAAAAAACAGAATCGTCAGCTATGAGAATTTAGTACTTGTACGGAAGGAAAAGTTCGTGGTTATCACTCGTCTTTTAAAAATGCCATGCAGGCAACTGTTTTATTATGTTCATGACATATTGTCATCATTTCTTCTCTGCATCTCAATGTTATACGAGAGATCATTTACATTTCATCTGCATTATAAGAAATATCATTCACATAACAAGAGCCACCAATGGCATTGTCCCTGATAATTGCCAGAAAATGTGAGAAAATAAAGAAAGCAGGAATTTGCCAATAGAATATGGAATATGCGGATTGCCAAAAGACGTGAGAAAACAGAGAAAGTTGCCAAAAGAATCTGGAATCTCTCCCACCAGATTACATGAAGGAACCCACAGATTCTGCAACTTTGATAGATTGCCCAACTAAGAAGGAATCACACCTGGAGCAAAGGGATTGTATGCAAGCAATAACTGCTCCAGATTGCTGATATTTCCAAGAAATGTTGGGATTGTCTCATTCAGAAAATTGCAGAACAGGTTTAGTAATTGAAGTCGTGGCAGTTTCCCAATGCCTTTCAAAATATAACAAGAGAAATTGCTCACCAATAGATCCAAGCACTCCAACTCTACAAGCTCTGAAATGAAGTCTAGAAGGTTCCCCACAAAGAGATTCTGGGCGTTGGAGCTGCCTACACATGGTAAAGCTGTGAGGCAGCTTGAACCAATATTGTTGTTCATAAAAGAATTTTTTTCAATTATGGAAGACTGCAAATGACACTTGAAAAATTTTCAACTAAACTTCTGTTCCCCAAGTCAATTCCATTAAACATCTCCAACCCACATACATTCATTTGCAAATTCTATTTTCATGCTTTGTCACAGACTTTGCCACATACAACTCTTTTTCCTAAATACCTGAATTCATATCAACCCTAAAATCTTGATTTACCGTTTGTAAACCATGGAACGCCATGTGCAACCTTAAGTCACACTTGTATAAAGTTTTAGACTCATGAATGAATTCATTCTAGATATTTTGAATGGTATTATTATGGTGAAGAATTACTGGGACAGGTGTAACGACAATTATTCGCCATTCAATGCATATTGGAACTCTCAAATTAGTATGGGGTAAACCGTTGTATCCTTTCTTTGCATTTGACCTTTGGCCAAAAAACCTTCTTTGGTCCGAAGGAGGAATTACAAGGGTTTTGTGGGGAATAACTTCCCGTTTTTAGACTAGTTAGGTGCCATATCTAGCGCACTGAGGGGTTAGCTTTCTCATGAGTTTTCCAAGTAATCATTCCAAAAAACTATTTCTATTGGACATGAATTTGCCATTGAGGAAATTGCAAGAGTTCTTAACATAGTTCTTTTTTATTCGTTACAGGGTTTCTGTTTGTGTGGTTAGTCTTAGTGATAAGAAGCATTGCTTCAAATAGTTAATTTCTTTTTAGGGTTTTCGTTTATATGAGAAGAGGGTTACAATTTTGAACTTCTTTAAAAGAAAAATAGGGGGCGAGCTTCTACCCATCTATGTTTTCAATAGACACTTTCAAATGGAGAATGGGTTAAACCCTAGCTCGATTTTGAGCTATTGATTCAACTCGATGGAGGAGGTATAGTTTTTTCTTGTCTAGTTTCTACTTTTAATTCTCATTTGATAAATGAGTTTATTTCCATGGGAAAAAAATTAACTCTTTAATGTTGGTTCTCAGGGAAAAGGGATTTCAATCATCCTTCATCCATTTGTAATGCTTACTTTTTTCACGAGTTGAAGTTCAACTACAAGCAAGGGTAATTATAATATATTTTTCTTTTAAGCATGGTTAAACCTTTTCCTGGTTGGAAGGAGGGTTCAAGGATTCACTCCCCCAATGGTAGACCCTCTAATCAGTGTTATAAAATCGCATGACGTCAACCCTCACAAACCTTGGCCATCATACAAATTAGGAGTAAGTTTATATAATTTCCTCAATTCTGGGTTGTAATTCACTTTTGGAGATTTCAGTATGTAAATGTTTTCTCTTCCCTCTATCCTCTATTCGAATCACCCTCGAATCCCAACTTTTGGAGATTTTAGTTGGTATACGGTTGGTCAAAATATATTGTAGTTCTCTTTATCAGTGTACTCTTGAGTAATTTGTTGTTGGATGTAACATCAATATATAACATTTTCAAGTATTTTTTTTTTTTCATTTTTTGTTCGAATACAATTATATTGAAGACATTTATATCTAGTTTTTGCTATGTTTTTTTCAAGTAAGTCACATTATATTAATATTCTACTAAAGTATGTTTTTTTTGTAAGTTGCAGACCGAAATTTAATTAACAGAAACCAAATATACATCTAGAGCATTATATTAATATTCTACTAAAGTATGTTTTTTTTGTAAGTTGCAGACCGAAATTTAATTAACAGAAACCAAATATACATCTAGAGCCGAAGAGAGTTTTGCAGATTGGGGAGGCCTCAAGTAATGAAGCCACCATCCCAATTGCTCAAAAATATTGTAATGACTGACATAATACATAATTAAGACCCCCTGAGTGTGGTCTTCCCATGAAAAAATTGGGACTTTCATCAAAATAAAAGATTCATATTGTCTGTCGGTGCTAATAACTAGACTGTGCAACAAATAAAAACAAAAAAGCTGAAAGTCGCAGAGATGACCGAGAGCTATGGTAGCCCAATTATTATTTTGCAGGTGGTTCTTCTGGTTTTTCCTCCTCGATGGGGCAGGCTGCATAAAAATCTTCAAATTTCCCTGGAGGGGGCCGAGTTGGAGAAGGAGAACCTGGAGTACGCATACCATTCAGAGCGGCATCATGATCAATGTTTGCAGGAGTCGAGCCTTTATTCTTTCTGAGGCTGGACTTCTTCTTTGCAGACCCGGTGTTTGGGGTTGCCAGAACAACTTCGTCTTCATTATTTTCCTACACAACAGGTTCCGAGTTGCTTCCAAGGGAGAAAATGTCCCAGGTCATGTTGGCATCAAGGGTGTTAGAGTGGTCCACAACCTCTTTCAAACCGGCCTTGACGTTTCTGACAATGCTGGAGCTGGCTTTCCAGCTAGCTTCGACCTCCTCAATAAGGGTGCTCATCATGTTTTTGAGCAGCCAGTAATGGTTTATGGCTCCACCGTTGCTTCCGGAGGCAAGGAGTGCTGCCACCCTACGGGCTTCCCACCCATCAATAAGACAACGAGTTCGCGTAGAGATACGTTCTGCATAGCCATCTATCACCATCCAATCCATGGCTACCTTGGGTCATTGGTTGGAATTCTTGCGGCCACTACCACGATGAGATATCCCCCTGTTACGAATCGTCATAGCAGTGTAATCCACAAGAGAGATCGCACAGAGATTTACAGACTCGGCAGCATAAACCACAGTGAAAAACTAGAGCTCGACGATAGGTTTTTCCTTCATTTCGATGGTGGGCTTTAAAGAGCCAAGGAAATAAATATTACAGTCTGTCCTCCTCATTGAAGGTGGCGATAATGAATGCAGGTCACAGAAGCCGAGAGGAGATGTCATTCTAGACTCGCGCGGAAGAGATCATGATTAGTACCCTTGTCCTCCAGCCTTAAATACTCGCTGACGTCCAGGTTGTTTCCTTGATCGTCGTTTCCATTGGACAGGTGTGTGGCTTCTGTCAACCCAATAGCAGGCTCGTGCATGTGAGGGCCATCGCCACGTTCAGTAGGGCAAGGTGGCGGCATATTCAGTTGCACAGTGGCCGAGGTGGGAGGAGACCGATCACCCGCATCCGGGATTCTACTAAAGTATTACATATTCCTGTAGCCCGAATTACCTCCTTGGCCTTCTTAGACAACCAACTAACCAGTCCTAACTTGATACAAAACCGACTCAAAGAACCCCTTCCCCGAAGGGGAAAACAAGGCTTACAGATAATTAAACAACTAACATAACTCACATCATAACAGTACTGGCCCCTCAAAATATCGTAATTAACATTCTGCAAATCCTACATCCCAGGCACATAGATACTCATGACGATGATCGAATCCCTGAAGGCTATACATTATATCAACCTAAACATTGGCTAACAGCCAAAAAAGACCAGACAAAATTTTATTAACAACCACATTCCATCGAATTTTGAAGACACGGATCAAAGCCATTATGGCACCTGGAAGTTTAAAGAGGGAGAAGCAAGTCCAACATGCGTTGTTCCACCAGTCGGATCGCTCCTCCTCGTCTGCGCCTCAACATCCATAATCCCCACCACACCCAACCAATGAAGGAAGGAGACACCCATTTATTTACCTATGTAATAAATATTCATGTGCAGAAGCCTAGTATTAACCACGTATTAACATGCAATTCTCTCCGGAATGCAACCAGAACCTCCTCCCCTCTCTCCTTCTCCTCACGCTCCAACAACACCCGTTTGAGGAGCCCCTTCATGACCCAGTAGAGCGTGACTATCTTCTCATATAGCCCCTGGAAAGCACGTGATGAACCTAGGTCTTGGATCCATTGTTCCATCACTATGACCTCTGTCGGTGGTTGAATTTCCTCCACCTTGCGCCACAGCCCCTGCTCCGTCAGCTCAATATCAAACTGAATCAAGGGAGGGATGGATGCCCTATATAATCAATCTACTTGCGCAGCTCGCAACTACTTCATGCTCACCCTCCACTTTCCTTTCTCTCAAGACCCCCCCACCTCCCCTTTCGGCTCCATCCTATTGCCAACCACCCTTGATAACTCACGTGAACATCTAATAACACTAAACATAATCAAACCGCCACCTTTCACAATGCACATTCCTTGATTCCAACGATGCTTATAAAATATGTAGGATGGGCCAAAGGCTACTAGGGACAAAAAAGAAGGAAATTCCCATAATTAATGACTTGACATTCCCCCTTGGTCCCATAAAGCTTACATCCTCCTCACCAGTTTCCATCATTTTCCCCATCTGTTCCCACCTACGACCTGTACTTCTACCTATCTTGTCAGTTAGCAACTGCACTCAGATACTACCCTTCACACTTGGGAAAGCTACCAATTAAACCCCCCCCACCCTGGCATGCTAAGAGATTGCCACCTTCATGCATTATTGCATGCTACTTCACACGTGTCGTCCCTCATTCACCATACGACACTTCCTCCACGTCATTCCACCTCGCTTCCACACCCACATCAATAGTACCTTTTACTATGTTAAAATGATTATGAATAGAGTGTTATTATCCAAAAATAATCGATTAATGTAGAACTATAATATTTCATATTTGTACTATATGTTTAATCTAGAGTATTTACTTGTTTAGGAAAGAAATAGGTTATTTGTATTTTCAATAGCTGGTTCGTTACCCTCATATTTTTGCATATGAAAGGTAAACCAAATCATACATAAATAGTTACAAACCTAATTTTACTTTTTCTTCTTTTTGAATACCGCATGTATGAAAGATCTAAATAGAAAAATAAAAGAAGATTATACAAAAATATTCACTATACTATGATTTTCTTTTACCTTAAATACTACTAACTTTTATTGAGTAAACAAATAGATTTAAGGAGTAGTATGTTTCACATACAGTTAAATACAAAAATGTAGTAGTTTAAACAACTTATCTATAACTTCCTCCAAGAGACCGAGACAGATTGTTCCGCATACCACCCAACTGTAGGCATTCTACATACAACTTTTAATTCTTTGCCGTAGAATCCACCCCTAAATTGGTCCATTATATCACTAGGAAAAGTAATTTCAGGTTTCAATAGTTGTAGTTTGTACCTTTAGGGTTTTATAATGAATTTTTCCAGCTAGAAATTACTCGCAATACCTTCCCACCTAACACCTTTAGGTACTCTTCAAGGTGTGCATGAAGAGTTTTCCACTCCATCCTAAGTCTGTTAAGGAACTTTTACCTGTTCCGAAGACTGAGATAAACCGGACACACCTAATACTTGCCTCATACAACACTGCAAGGTGCTCTTAAGTATGACCGCAGAGAGTGGAACTATAGTTTGACTAAACCTTTATACAAACATAATAGATGCTTTGCTACTAAAATGCATGGTTTGCTTTCTTATGGATGCCTGCTCAATCTTGGAACTTTGTGTCTTTTCCTCCTCCTTTGTCCTTGCTTCCTTTTCCTAACTCTCTTCTAACTTCCTTCTCTTTCCTAACTCCTCCTAAATGCTTTCTCTTCCCTCTCTCCTCTATTCAAATCACCCTCCTTTCTTATGACAAAGAGTTCCTCCCCTAAGAAAAGGGATGAAACATTTCCCTATATTGTTGGAATCTTGGCCATTTCTTAGGAAAAGAGGTTTTGACCACTTTTGGATGAGGAAAGAAAGTTACATGTGGTATCATGGCCCTTCTTTTTGTGGAACCTCGCCTAGTTAGCTCCAAAATTCTGTTTTTATTTATTTACATAATTTAAAACTGTTATTTACAAAATCACCATTAAAATAGTAATATCCCATGGTTAATCATAACCATGTCATTAAGTTAAATTTCTTCACAAATAAAATGTTAATAATTAATTAACAATTCAACTTTCTAAGAGTAATATACTAGGGTATTACAAGACTATGTTAATTTTTTTATTTTAATGCGGAATTATTGTATTACTTGAAATCAATGAATAATCAAAAGCATAAGCATTCACATGAGACACAGTATTTACCATGGGGAAACCCTCTAGTACTTGAGGGAGAAAACCCTAGCAAAATCTTCCTTAGAATATTGATAGATAGTAGATAATGTATTTACAATGAGCAGATTACATCAAGCACCCCTAGTGCATTATCATAGAGAAATACCAAGCACCCCTGGTGCAATCACAAAGCAAGAGAGAAGATGGAAGAATAGACCTCAGAATAATATCCTGCACAAATCCAATTCGTTGTTTTTGGTCACATGCACAAAGTAAACGAATTTCCTTCAAGAGAGAAGAGAATTCACTCTCACCTTGAATTCATCAATCTTGCATAACATATATATACCATACTTCTCATGCTTTGGCTTCTATTTTTATCTTACGACTTCAGGATGAACTTGCCCTTCATATGGATGCTAGGCCACTTAGTTAGGTGGCTAACTCAAGTGTCGTAACTCAAGTGTCGCAACTCAAGTGTCGCAACTCAAGTGTCGTAATTCAAGTGTTGTCTTTTAGTTCAACTTAAGTGTTGACATGCAAAACACTTTAGTTAACTAGATCTTCTTTATTAACACTTAATTAACTCTTTTAATTGAATCCTCCTTGATAATATCACTGAAGTGAACAATTTGGATTCTCCTTTAATTAATTGAAGTCTTTCTTGTTAACATCACTGATGTTTAACAATTCAAGTTGTCTCTTATTTAACTGAAGTCTTTACTGAAGTGAGCAAATCGAGCTCCCTCTTATCTTATCACATATTATCTTTATTTCTTGTCTTATCTGCATGTTCCACATGTGCCAACTTTAATTTATCTATCATATCAAATATACTAAGGATATTTTTCCAATGATGTGATCATCTTGTTCTACTATCATTCTAAGTGGTCATATGCTAAAGTAATTCACTCTAAAGGTGGCCAGTCTCTAGAAGAGACTTAATAGCTCAACCATGGTTAGTAGTACATCACACACCCTTCATGCTACAACATGCAAAGCATTATCTCAACACATGAGGCACCACCTCAACACATGAGGATCTATCTTGACACACAAGACCTTAGTCTTGACAAACAAGAC
Organism: Larix kaempferi; assembly: GCA_027924585.1. Classification (NCBI taxonomy): domain Eukaryota; kingdom Viridiplantae; phylum Streptophyta; class Pinopsida; order Pinales; family Pinaceae; genus Larix; species Larix kaempferi. The sequence goes on from BSBM01000519.1 coordinate 2,578,008, forward strand.
TGCACAACACCATCACTTTGACATACAATGCACTTAGCTCAACACATGAGGCTTATTCATTCTTGAGTCCAACTCAAGATTCTTCTCCAAGTTTCCTAAGTCCAACTCAGGCTCCTATAAGGCACTACCTCGACACACGAGGCTCAATCTTGGCACACAAGATTGACTTGGAGAATGACTCATGATGTTGTAACTTTAACAGATTGCACTAGCCATAACAAAACAACTACACCCACCTTTTTTCATAGATTTGAAGTGAGAGGATGTTCTCATGGAGGAATAATGGGCATCAGTTTGGTAATTGTTTTCTTTCTGTGGTTTACACTTGACTTTTGTTTCTTGGCATATATGTAAGACAATATAGGTTCCAGTTTGATAGTAATTTCTATGGTTCTGGTTTGTTTAGAATCCCTCCAAAAAGTTTATTGTATGAAGGCTCAACTCCTTGGAGCAGTTTTGCTTAATTTTTGGACATCTTTGCATATTTTGGTTGTTTGGATCTTCCACATCCCTCCTTTAATATGAATGATACCCATTTCAATTAAAAAATAAGATTGAGATTGAAAATAATCGAAGTTGGATGGATCATCATCAATGACAACATGAAAGCAAGAATATAAGGAAATCCTATTACTTGGTATCATCACATGTAAATCCCTTAATTACATTTATCTTTGAGGACAAATATTTTTGAAGGAAAGTATTATGCTATACCCAAGGAGGGAATATATGGGGTTAAATGTATATGATATGAACCCTAGGGGGGGATATATGAGGTTAAATGTATATGTAATGAAGCAAATGTATGTGTAATAGTGGTCGTCCTAATGAAGGGCCCACATTTGCAATGAGTTGATATGTGTACATAGAGGTCATGTAGTTATTGTGTTACTCATATCTCTTATCCATCTTGGAGTTTTTCTTCATGTTACATTTGATGTACATTGTGTGTACTTTGTTATATTCACAACTCCTTCCATAAATAAAAAAATGTAACGGATGGTCTTTTAACTTCAGGCAAACCATACACATATCCTTTTAAGTATATAAGTGTGGAGGTTAGCCATATTTGAACTACCTTATGATGCCACAAAGGTCCTTATTTGCATCCTAGTAATGGACCATGTGTACTAAAGTACCTCCTTTGAGTTCCCCTACTATGTTATATATGTGTGATTTTGGTCTTCCATTTTATGTATAGTGTCATGGAAGGGTCCCCCTTTTCCTATACTTTTGTCTTGTCCTTAATTAGTCTCATGTTTTAATATGGTAAAACTCGGGTCAACCCATTTGGGTCACTCCCTTGCTAATTATATATATTTTTAGGCCTAATGCACTAGTTTGTGTCCTAGTTAGTTGAGGATCCTCCCTTGGGTCCCCAAATGCCACTAATCCATGAGGGTGCAAACTTTGAGGTGTTTCTTTTTCAAAACTTTTCTTTTACCTTCAGTGTTTTTGGTGCATGCTTTAATTTATTTATTTATATGCCATATTAAGTGTGTTTCATAACATCACTTGACAGATTTTCAAAATCCTTATCCATAAGTATTTTGTTCTGTACTAGAGGAATCGAAAACTGGGTATGGTCCTGGTACTTGCATGACACGGGGTCCAACGATCCAATCTCGCTACCACTATACCCCTAGGTGCATCCACAAATCCCAAACCATGGCGCACGGTTAAGTTTAGGGGAGATTTAAACCTGCAACTTTCTATTTACAACCATTTACAACTTTTCATCTTTACCACTTGCTCTGCCCCCCCCATAGGCCCTTATCCATAAGACTTGATCTCGATACATTAAGCAGATTACAACAAGCATCAAGACTTTTTTTTTTCTCTTGGGCTAAAAGTCCTCAAAACATGAATCAATTCCACCCAATATTGTATGGTCATTAAAATTTCATCTAAACCCTCAAGGACTCTTTTCCAATACTCTACCTATTCCATTTCTGTTTTTTTCCAATACTCTACCTATTCCATTTCTTTTTTTTCCAATACTCTACCTATTCCATTTCTTTGTAACAATTTGAGAACCCTAAGTTTTGATAACGTCTTTCCACATTCTTATATATGATGTTATTCCTTCCTTTAATTCTTTTAAAAACACCACATTCTCTTCTGAATTTAAGAAGTGGCTTCGTTGTTAGTAATTACGACGTACGACATTTTCTCTATTTTGTAATGTTGGGGAAGATGAACAATCGTTGATGGTTGTTAGACTACCATCAATAGTTGTCATGTTCCTTGCCACATCCTTTCCACCTATACATGCCATCCGATACATCTGCATTTCCACATGGTTGTTCCAAGAGAATTTAAATAACATGTGGTGATTACACGTATGTATTGATTACGACATATGAAGCTTTCATGATCATTGATATCCATTTAATGACTGTCGGTTCACCCAAATATAGATGCTCTCCTCTTCTGTCACTATCATTCTGTGTATGTTTTTTGTCGCTCTGTCTTTCAAATATAGCATACCATGGCATATAGAGTAAGCAAGCAAGTTGCCTTTTCCATGAGGAATGCACATAGAGCTGGTACCAGAAATCAGTGCAGTGCTAAAATTGCCGAGAGGAGAAAACCTTTGGCCATATGATCCTGTCGAGGGAATCAGTGCATATATGTTTTACTTCTGTGAATAATAATCATGTCCCGCCGCAAAATTAGTTGTCGAATGGATTACAGTCCACATCGTATTTATAAACATTTGACACACCAAGGAAAGGATGACATAATCGTAATTATATTTGTAATCTTATTATCTCCACAAAAATCCATTGTACTTTGTAATTTCACATTAGTTGCTTCCTGTTTGGAAAATAAGGAATATTCTAACTTTCTAATAACTTAGAAATGCTATCAGTGATCAAATTTGAAGGGTGGGTCTTAATTTCAATTTGAAGGGAATATGTTCTTGCAAACTTTTAAGGATGAAACGGTTATATAAATAATTGTATTTTAATGGACAAATATAATTATCTTTCGAATCAAAATGCAAAAAATCAAAATTTTCTTTTCAATTTTTTACAATCTTAAATAATTGCTCACTACGTGAACAAATGAAATTTTTTCTATAAAACCTAAGATATAGATACAGTTTTCTTTTAAATTAGCAAGGTCCACAAAATTATTATTATTTAATATAAATTCCAACAAAAATAATAAGAAAATGTCAGAGACGAGGAGAACTACATTGATTGTGTTGGTTGGATTGCGACAATAAGATTTTTCCCTCCCAAGGGATTATAGCAATGCGTTTATTGTCAAAACTAAGTTGACTTTTAAAATATTTTATGTTTTCTAAAGTTATTTTCCAATGTTTTGGAAAAATAATTATTAATTTTAATTTTTTTAAAATAAAAAATATTATTTTAATTTTTAAAATTCAATATTTTTATTTTTGATTGGTGGAAAAACTTGATTAGACTAATTAGCTCTACTTGAGAGGTGACATTTTTTATTTTTAAAATTATAAAATTTAAATTGGTATTTTACAATTGGATTAAAATCTTGAAATGACTATTTATATCTGTTCTTAATTATAATTATCAAAATTAAAAACTATTCAAAAAACAAAACAAAAATACATATGTGCCATATGTCCTTTATACTGTCAGTCGTAGGTCCGGTAATTATTACTGATTATACTATAGAGAACTTTGCTCACCACTATTACTGATTGTACTATAGAGAACTTTGCTCACCACCTCGAAGCTGGCGGAGTAATTAATAGCTAGTTACTTAAGCCTTACGCCATTTGATTCCTGGAGGAGTTTCGTTTTCTGTAACTAGCCATATGCCCTCCTTTCTTTATCAAATTGTTTTACCAGCATGCTCGTGCCAACATTTACTGCCAGGTTGGGACGGACCCAAGTGAAATGGGAATTCTTATTGAAATGGATTTAAGTTAATATGGGTTAAATTTATTTATTTTTAAGTAAAATTTAGTGGAAATTTTGTGAAAAGTTATAATTTTAATTGATTAATAGAAATTTTGGAAAAGGTGTAGTTAAATATAATTTTTTTAAATTTTTTTCAAGTATATATTTTTTTCTTTATATTTTGATTGGAAATTTTAAAAAAATATTGAAATCATATATATAATTAAATTGCAAATTTCAAAAATATTATAAGATTAAAGTTATGAAATAGCAATGAAATTATAATAATTATTCATTTTAATTAATTTTTATCATAGTGAAAAGCATAAAATATTTATCTTCAGTAAATGTAAATAAAAATTAAATTAAATATATATAATATAAAACAAATTATAAATTACGAAAGTCAATGTTATTATTAATTTAATTTTGTGTATTTATTTAAAATGTTTAAAATTTTATTTTTTTTTGTTATATGATCATTTATTATGTGTCTTATAATCACAAGAGATAATATAACCTTAGTGAGTCAATACTATCTTTTTATTTTTTATTTTTTTTTAAATAATTTTATGAAAGATTTGAAAATATAACTTTGGTGAGTCAATACTATCTTTTTTTTTGGTTATTTGTTTTTCATAATTTTATGAAAGATTTGAATTTATATTTTATGTAAAATATTGCAATACAAACTTTAAAGAGCAATTTCCATATTTTATTTTTCACATGTAATAACATATTTTATAAATTATTTAACATTCAATAACTATTGAAGATTTAAAGAAATTCTAAAAAATTGTTGGATTTATATTTTGATATTTGATAATTATTTTAGTTTTTAGATTAAACACAACTAATATATTAAAATATAAAAAAAAACTTAAATGCTAATATTTTTACCATATTTTATTTATTAATTTCAATTATTTACTACAAACTATTACTATTATTTATCCACTCAACGTATACTTTTGATAAAAGTGTTATGTCTTTGATATTTTACATTTATTTTAGTTTTTAAGACTAAAAACAAATAATATATAAAGACTTTTAAAAGAAAATATATATTCATTTATTTTATATTATCTTGTTACATAGGATGCAGATATTAATCAACTATGTTGTTTATTTTACTTGTTCAATATTAATAAAAACATAATACATAATACATATTTCCTCTAAGTAAATATTTTTCCTTGATATAATTTCATTCCTTCAATTAGGGAATTGGAGATTGAAAACCTATATTCATCGAGAATTTAGAACAAGCATCATAACTTACTCAATGATAGTTTATCGATATTAAAAAGCCTTAACCACTCTTTCAATGCAAGCCAAAATCATAGTATTGAATTCAATAAGAAGAAATACCTATAATAATTTTAATCACAAACTATATTTAATAGAAATAATATAATAATTGTATTAATTAAAGATTAGTGAGCATCCACTACAAGAATTTATTGTTTATTATTTAGTGGTGGTTTAGGATTGCAGTGGGCATGGACAAACTATCTCTAAAGGTTTTTTAAATGTTTTTGACTTTAGAACTAAAGATTTTAATTGATTTTATAAATTTATTATTGTCAAATAATTTTTTAAAATTATAATTCTAAAACAAGGACTAGATGCTTTGCAGCTAATTATGCTTATTAATATTAATACAATAATATATATTAATATATTAATATTAATATAATAATATTAATATTAATATATCAAATATTAATATTGAATAATATTAAAATTCAATAATATATCACATATTAATATTGAGTAATATTAAAATTCAATAGATAAGTAAAATGATATATTAATAAAAGTAGGATCCAATTTGATGCTAATATATAATTAGGTTAAATTGGTGTATTAGTTGTGATTGTATTATTATTATTTATTTTATCTTTATTTTTATTTTTCATTTATCATAACTTTATCTTTAGATTCATTAATTGATATTCTTCAAAAATATTATTTGAACTTACATTATTAAAAACATCAATTTATTTAGTCGATGGAAGAGACTTTCTACTTTTCATTTGTTTCCATACATCATAAATAACATTTCAATCTACCTCATTTAGAGCATGAGGTGCACTAAGAGAGAAAAACATCATATCCAATGGCCTCAATGAAAGTTTTGATCTATCATCATTTTTATCATGTTTAATTTTGAGAATCCTCTTCTACACACTGTTGTTCTTGTTGGAATAACAACGATAGACTAATATAATCGCACCAAACAGGGAAAGCCTTCAAACCATTCAGGTTCATCTCCACATAGATCCCATGCTCCAAACATATGCATTTTAGGGTATGATTTATAAATAGTACAAATAAATTCATCCATTTCACTAAAACATTTAACAGTATCCATAATACGTGAGTCCCCAACACTAAACTTTTCACATAAGCATTTCAACCATTTTTCCATTTCAGAGTCTCTATCATCCATTTCTTCATAATAATGCCGAGGACTGAAAAACTTAACATGGTTAAATATAGGTAGATTTGTGAACCTCATATACAGATATCTAATCACCTTCATCACAAAACATTTTCCTAAAAGAATGCAATCATTTAGTGTCCTTGATCTTTGTATATTTGGTCAACTTGCAATCCTCAATGGATGTTGTTAGGTGCCCATTTGGGAAAATAGGCAGTTACAAACAAAGACAAGAAAAGATAGGAATTAAATCACTCTTAATCTCATTAATAATATACATATTTATACAAATGAGATGTCCCTCGGGTTGAACTTCCCAAGTGGACTCTTGGACACTCAAAGACTATTCCTATTCACCAAGGACTTTTGGTATTTTCACGTGAATAGTGAAATTAATAATATAAGATTTTCCTAACACCAAGGATTAGGCTCCAACAAATCCCCCCTTAATCCAAAGGGTGTATATGAGTCCAAGAAAAAAAAGAGAGATGAATAACTGGAAGTGGAAAGCTACCACCTATTGAACATTTCCATCTTGACAATCATTTGCCAAGAACGTTAGCTAGAAGCTTGCACTGGCTTCTGCTAAATACAAGTGCTTTCTGAAGGGGTGGTTTTGGCTAACCACAGACCAAAGGGGATGTTGAATTAAGATGCAGCTTCGGAAGATATTCTTATTGTATTTGCTATGTAAGACCCTAAAAGAACAATGATGTATTGTACTTGTAAAAGTTTTAATGTCAGATCAAGAAGATTCGAGAAGAAATGTATAATAAGCATTATTATGTTGTCCCCTAGAGAGGCTGGCCCCAGTGAGCTAGTGAGGTTGGCCCCATGAGGAAAATTCACCCAAAAGTCAAGTATAAATAGGAGGGTCGCCTTCCTCATTTGTACACACTCACACAACAAGCAAGTTCGCTCAAGCAAGGAAGACGAAGACTGTTTTGGGTTTTAGAAGACTTGGAGGACATCTATATCTTGATCTAGGGTTTGATTTATGCTTCTTGTTGGTATGTGATATTGTACTTGGTTGACGAATCTATGCTAGAAGTTCTGCTGGGTTTTTTCCTGTGAGAGGGTTTTATCGGGATAAATCTTTGTGTCTTTGTTTATACTGTTGAATGTCTTTCTTTCTGTTGAGATATTGTAACTTCTAAGAATATTATACTTGTACTTTATTATTCCGGAGATGTTTCATTCCACCGTGAAGACCTTATTATTCATCTGGAGATGTTTTATTCCTCCGTGGAGAATGTGGTAACTTGGGTTATTAGACTTCCCTAGTAGGGGTCGGCCCTGTATGAGTCATGTGGGTTAAAGGGTTATTAGACCATCCTAGTGGGTTCGGCCCTGTCACATTATGTTAAGTAGTTAAGTTGGGGCCAACCTAGTTAGTGTAAAATTCAAGTCGGAGTTGTGTATAAATAGAGGAGGCGTGTTCCTCATTTCACACACATTCACTCACTTGTGAATTGTAACATCCTTCAAATTCGACCCCTATTTTTATTACTCTTGTAAATATAATTATGAATTTTGTAAATGGCCATGGTGAGGAGCTCAAGGCCAAGGCCCTACCAGTGAACCTCGAGTTAGTTTCATGTTTATAAGTCTTAGTTTAAGCCTATAAGATTAAAAGATGGTAATACGACTAATCAAGGAGGAAGGAGGGATGGCTAGGAAGCCATGAAAGTTCTATTTTTTAAGTCATTAGAGGGTTAGGAACTAGAGATGTCTCCTTTAATTTCTTAAGAACCCACTTAAGTAAAAGTCAAATATAAAAAAAAATGACTAGATAGACATTATATATATATATATATATAATTATAATTGTGGAGATTACATAAGACTATCTAATGTATAGTATATAAAGCTATTTTTAAACTTATATATAAGTGTCATATATATATATATATATATAAGAAAATGATTGAATAGATATTCATATATAATATAATCATGCTACTTCAAGAAGTTTACGTACAAAGGATATGTATTTATATATATATATATAGGAAGGGTAAAAGAAATTTAGTGGAGATACATAAATGTTTTTATATTTATGAACTAATATTATGTGATGAAATTATACAAATAAATAGACATATAAAAATACTATTAAAAGATATCATTCTCCACCTCTAGGCTACTGGTGCCTAGTAAACTTTTATATATGTATAAATGAAATACCATTTTGATTAACATATGGTGAGAGTTATACATTTAATTGTGATATACAAGCATACCTAAATAATATATATATATATATAAAAGGGTTCCATCTATATGTGTATATGTAATATGAATATTAGGTTATATTTATATAAAAAGTAATTATTTACCCATCTTGACATATTCATGTAGGAAGATACGATTATTATTATGTACATATATATTATTTACATAAGAGGCTTAACTAAAAGTAGTGGCAAACACATAAAAGAAAAGGTTTACAAATATTCTTATATGTATAGAATTTGATGACTAATGGTATATATGCTAAATATTCCAATAAAGGCAAAGTGTCTGCGCGTTGCCCTTAAAATAAGGAGTTTTGTCCCATCGTGAAGAAACACACCGAGAAAGCATTTAGTTCACCTATTCTCCAATTTGAGACGTTGGGCGAATCCTTCGAGGGTAGTTACACTTGTATGCTCTTGTGGAGTTATAGCTCAAGTAGAATATCTATGCATATCTCGTAAGGTGGATTTCCTTAGGCAACAGATCATTCCTAAAGGCTCCAGATCTTGAACAGAGTCGATATTTCGATTGTCACTCTCTGTTAAGACTCAGTTTGAGCCGAGACAATCAGCCTTATGCCTCTGAGTATTACCCTCCTTGATCTCTGTCGTTTGACTCTTAAACTCTCTGTGGGATGGCAGTTAATGCATTTACATGATAATAAAAAAAAGTAAATTTTAAATATAGCCTTGTTATGACTAAAGTGCATCCTCATCTTGATGCGCAGACTAAAGATTCTAGTTACTAATGTATTTAAAATGTAATTAATTATATACGGTATTGTTTGGGTGTTTACCGTTGAATATTTAATGAAAGAGAAATGGTGTAGTGATATAGGAAATGGTGTATTTGATATATGTTCACCAAAACAAAACAAAAACAAAAACATAAAAAGAAGCAAAATGGAGTTCCATTGTTATATATATTAATTGAATGGGAAATCGATATGTTATTCCTTATTTAAAAACGTAGTTAATGATTTTGTATATATATAAAAGTTATATGTATATTTATTGATTAGGAGAAAATGAAATTGCTATGTTATTCTAATTTTTATTTAAAATAAATGTAGTTAATATTTTAATATATAAAAGTTATCGGTTGGAAATAAATGTAAGATGTAATTTATAGTTTAAAAAAAAAAAAATTACTACATCTATTAAGGTATAAACTATATGTAAATTATATGCCTTTAGAATCAACTTGGACAATAAATTAGATTGTAAAACTAGTTTTTGTTGGCAATAGTTAATTATTGGACTAAGGTTCATCACTTTTTTCGACGAGGAAACTTACCTTGTGGTTCTACTGTATGCACACAAGAGATTCGATGAGGGGAAGCCTATGTGTTTTATCATGGTGCAAGTCTTCCTTGTTTACTGCTGAGTGCAGAGTTTTTACTGCTAAGTGCAAAGTTTCTACTGCTGGGTGCAGAGATTGTGTTTTTTGGCAATTCTCTATTGATTGTTGGTTATACAAATTGAGTGCCTTGCTTCTACACAGAGTCCTCTACCTAGTGGTTCAGTAAATAGGCCTCCTTGGCTGTTTGTGTCCTATTTAATTTATTTAATAATAAAATATTGTGCAAATTACAGTCATCCTTAGACACTTGTCCAAATATAAAACTTTACAATAAAAGTTAAGATAATGTTTTCTTCCAACATAAAATGTTTAAGCAAAGGGGAAGCTATGTTTTAAGTTGTAGTGTAAGACTGTCATACCCCTGTTGAAAGTAGATAGATGTATCCCTGCTGAGTTGTAGAGTAAGACTGACGTGTTCTTACTGAGATGGTATTCTTTCCAAGTTTCCGGAGGACTCATTTTATGTATGCAAGTCTTTATGATCACTTAGATACATAAGAATTTTGTATGCAAGTCTCCATGATGACTGAAGTACAAAAGAGTTTGATGATCAAACAAAGTTCTGTTGAAAGAATTGTTTTATGATATGAGCAAATGATAATGACTGTCGGGTCAGTGCAAGCTAATGAGAGTCACTTTTGGCACGTTAGATGCAATAGAAAACTGAAAAAGCAGGCATCCCTCAACTTACTTGGATTTTTTGATTTACTTACGGAAAATATCTTGCATTGAGTAAAAAAGATGAAATGTAGGAAATTGAATCACGTTTCTGAATATATAACTTTTATGTATTGAAAATTTGCATAGCTATGTCAAGTTTCAGTTTTCCTAACAAACACTTTTTATTTTTCAGGCAAATGATAAGGTATATGTTTTTGTGGGTAGAGCCTTTGAGGGCCTAAATGATGGAATCAAGCTACAAAAATCGGCATGCATGTAGAGAACACATAGCACTTGTGCGTCATTATTTTTCGAAAATTAAATTAGTAATTTTATAATTTTTTTATAATTGTCTAAGTGATCAAACCTCAAAAATAGTACATCTTTTGTGGGTAGAGCCTTTGAAGGTCTTAATGCAAAATTCTTGAAATGGGTTTTTTCATAGAACGTGGAGGTTAGTGTCCTCTTGTGCACCATACAATTTTTTTTGAAATGATTGAGAATTGAAAAAGTTATGGAAGAAACACTAACAATGTGTTTCACGAGTTAAGGAGGTAGGACAGAAAAGAAATTGAAAGAAAATAGGAAAAATTAATATTTCAAAATAAAAGTTACATATTTGGAATCTGCAGAAAAAATGCTATTTGTGTCTAAGATTTCGTCAAAAATGACTCTGTGTAGCATATTGTAACGAGTGGCTAAGCACAGGCTTCTCCAGAAACTGGAAGAAATACCCAATTAGCTTTGGTTTTTCATTAACATAGCACAGGTTTGGAATTACCGAAGCAAACTCCAAAGCATACACATAGGATTATTGTTGACATGTGAGCATGTGACTCGGCCTGTTTAAATTCAAAAATATTGCCGCGCTTTTAGATTTAAATAACGCGTACGCGTTATATAACTAAATAACGCGGGCGCGTTATATCAATAATTAACGCGTACGCGTTATTTAACTACATAACACGTACGCGTTATATAGTTACAAAACGCGCTCGCGTTATTCAAATCATAAAATACATGTTTAATACTTGAGAAAGAGGGGGTGTAGAAGTCAAGGGAAATTTTGTTTAATATTTGAGAAGGGGTGGGGAAGGGTCAAGGGAATCTATGGTTAATATTTAATAGGGGTGGGGAAGGGTCAAGGGAATCTATGGTTAATATTTAATAGGGGTGGGAAAGGGTCAAGGGCTTAGAAGGATGTTGGAAGCTTGAGTGGGGAGAGATGAAGGGAATGAGAACATGATGGGCTACAGGGGGTGAAGGGAAGTGGAGCTTGAGAGCACTATTAGGAGTAGAATAGGTTCTGAAGAGGTATAGGGTTAGAAGTTGAAAGTGAGACTTGAGTGACAAGGGGGAATGGATGGAGGCAAGGGGGATGTGAGAGAGAAATAAAGAATACAAGGGGGGGAGAGACATAGAGCGAGGGAGGGAGAGGGACAATGGGGAGGAATGGATTTGGAGGGAGTGAGAGATAGATGGGGATAGAACGAAATAAGAGATAGGAAGGGAGGGACAGAAAGTGTTGGTGGGAGACATGCAAAGAGTGGTGGCGATGGAGAGAGAGGGAGTGATGGAGAGATTGGGATAGGTTGAGGGAAAGATGAGGGAGGGATAGAAGGTGAGAGACAGGCGATGAGAGAGTGAGGGAGAGAAGGTAGGGTGAGGGATGGAGGGAGAAAGTTGGAGATAGATATGGATGGAGGGGGTATGGGTTTGAGAATGGAAAGTGACATAATGTGTGTGTATGTGTGTGTGTTTGAGAGAGAGAGAGAGACAGAGAGAGAGAGAGAGAGATTGATGGTTGGGGAGAGAGAGACTAGAGGGAGTTGTGAGCATCATATTCTCCATCAGCATCATATTCTTCATCATCATCATCTTCATGACCATCATCGTCATCATCAACATCTTCATCATCATCACCATCATCATCATCATCATCATATTCCTCATCAAATCAACATCTCCGTCATCATTATCATCATCATGATCATCATCTAAACATCACCATCACCATCATCATCAACATCTTCATTATCATCACCATCACCATCATCATCAAAATCTTCATCGTCATCACCATCACCATCACCATCACCATCACCATATTCATCATCATTGTCATCTCTAGGTTCCCCATCAACATCAACATCTCCATCATCATCATCTTCTTCATCATCATCATCTTCATCACCATCATCATCATCATCAACATCTTCATCATCATCACCATCATCATCATCATCATTATCTTCCTTGAATCAGATCAACATATCCATCATGTCACCATCATCTTCTGAACATCATCATCTAAACATCACCATCACCATCACCATCATCATCATCATCTTCATCATCATTACCATCACCATCATCATCAACATCTTCATTTTCATCACCATCATCATCATCATCATCATTGGCATTTGTAGGTTCCTCATCAACATCTCCATCATTATCATCTTCTCCATCATCATCATCTTCATCACCATCATCATCAGCATCAACATCTTCATCATCATCACCATAATCATCATCTTCATCGTCATCAGGTCAACATCTCCATCATCATCATCTTCTTCATCATCTTCACCATCATCATCATCATCATCATCTTCATCGCCATCTCCATCATCTCCATCATCTCCATCATCATCACCATCACCATCATCATCATCTTCATCTTCATGACCATAAACATCTTCATCATCATTGTCATCTCCCCCTTCCTCATCAACATCTCCATCATCATCATCATCATCATCACCATCTGAACATCACCATCACCATCATCGTCAACATCTTCATCATCATCATCATCATCATCATCATCATCATCAGCATCAACATCATCATCAAAATCTTCATCGTCATCACCATCACCATCTTCATCATCATTGTCATCTCTAGGTTCCCCATCAACACATCTCCATCATCGTCATCTTCTTCATCATCATCATCTTCATCACCATCATCATCGTCATCTTCTTCATCATCATCATCTTCATAACCATCATCATCGTCATCAACATCTTCATCATCATCACCATCATCATCATCATCATCTTCCTCATCAGATCAACATCTCCATCATGTCACCATCATCTTCATCTTCATCATCATCATCATCATTACCAACACCATCATCATCAACATCTTCATCGTCATCACCATCATCATTGGCATCTGTAGGTTCCTCATCAACATCTCCATCATCGTCATCATTGGCATCTGCAGGTTCCTCATCAACATATCCATCATCGTCATTTTCTCCATCATCATCACCATCATCACCATCATGATCTTCTAAACATCATCATGATCATCATCTAAACATCACCATCACCATCATCGTCAACATCTTCATCATCATCGCCATCAGCATCATCATCAAAATCTTCATCGTCATCACCGTCACCATCTTCATCATCATTGTCATCTCTAGGTTCCCCATCAACACATCTCCATCATCATCTTCTTCTTCATCATCATCATCTTCATCACCATCATCATCGTCATCAACATCTTCATCATCATCACCATCATCATCATCATCATCTTCCTCATCAGATCAACATCTCCATCATGTCACCATCATCTTCGTCATCATCATCATCATCATCATTACCAACACCATCATCATCAACATCTTCATCGTCATCACCATCATCATTGGCATCTGTAGGTTCCTCATCAACATCTCCATCATCATCATCATTGGCATCTGCAGGTTCCTCATCAACATATCCATCATTGTCATTTTCTCCATCATCATCACCATCATCACCATCATGATCTTCTGAACATCATCATGATCATCATCTCAACATCACCATCACCATCATCGTCAACATCTTCATCATCATCGCCATCAGCATCATCATCAAAATCTTCATCGTCATCACCATCACCATCACCATCACCATCACCATCTTCATCATCATTGTCATCTCTAGGTTCCCCATCAACACAACATCTCCATCATCATCATCTTCTTCATCATCATCATCTTCATCTCCATCATCGTCCTCATCAACATCTTCATCATCATCACCATCATCACCATCATCATCATCATCTTCCTCATCAGATCAACATCTCCATCATGTCACCATCATCTTCATCACCATCATCATCACCATCATCATCAACATCTTCATCACCATCATCATCAACATCTTCATCATGATCACCATCATCTTCATCAACATTATCATCTTTATCATCTTCATCTGCATCATGATCATCTTCATTGTCATCACCCTCCTCCTCCTCATCATCTTTATCATCTTCATCTACATCATGATCATCTTCATTGTCATCACCCTCCTCCTCCTCATCATCTTGTGCACTTATGCACTTAGGTATTAATATTTAGAAGAGGGTCTAAAGGCCTTTATGGGGGAGGGGCTCTAGGAACAAGGTAAGACAGAGAGGGCAGGGGGGAGGGATAAAGGCGTAGAGGGTTAGTGATTAAGGGAGAAGAAGGGAGAGAGTGCTATAGGGAGGGATAATGACGAAGATAAAGAGAAGGTGGAGAGATGGAGAGTGGGGTGGTAGAGACATGGCTGAAGGGAGAGAAAGAAACATGAAAGAAACATGTAGGGAGAATGAGGGACAGATATTTAGAAAGAGATAGGGGGTATCTAGGGATTATTGGGAGAGAGCTAGGGGGTATTAAACCATACAAAACATTTGTTTTGTATGCAATCATATAAATTATTAGTTTTCTTTGATTTTGTTCGTTGCCCTAGCCATGCACCTAACCTATTTATTGTGCTTGACTATATCGCGTTCGCGTTTTTTCACTACATATCGCGCACGCGTTTTATATTTATATAACGCGTACGCGTTTTGGAACTCCAGAAATAATGGACTGTTGCTGTCCGAGAGCAACTTCACTCTGTCCGAACGAAAGCAACAATCCCGCGATTTTTCGAACAGCACGAGCCCGCGTCTGAAAATTTTCACATTCTACACCAACTCCATCATTTTTTTTTATGCAGGTGCAGCATTGAGGACATCTTTCATGGTTGCTCACTGTGGTGTTGGGTTATATGGCCATATTTGAAGAAAATAATTAGCAAGCTTGAAGAATCTCCAATTGAAGAACACCAAAGATAAGGCCTTTGAAAGATTCATTTTGCCTATATTTGAGGAGCACACAAGGTAAGATATCAAGCTTCAAGACCAACAAGGAAGAACTTCCATTTGCTTATTATTGAAGAGCTTGTAATTGAGGAGCAACAAAAACAAACTATATTGAATTGATCATTGTGGTGATGGGGAATGCACGTAACCGAGTAAACAAATCAACAAGGAAGAAGAGACCTCAAGAAGTCATTGAAGAAGAGAAAGAAAAGAAAAGAATATACATGATGAATCGGAGGCTTTCTTTGGAAACTAATCCAAATCCAATTGTAGAGGATACCATGGTTCATCCTATTAATCCACGACAAGAGGGACCTTCAATTTCCACAATAGTTGTTGAACAAGCACCCCATGGAAGTAATCAAGAAGCAAAACGTAGGTGCTCATTAGGGGATGTTTCAATTCCCACTTCAAGTCAAAGTGATAAGTTACCATCTCAAGATGAAGCTCACGAAGAAACACTCAATTTGCTATCCGGATGTGGTTATACAAGCGATGAAGTCAGAGAGGCGTTGGACATTTTGCCTACTGTTGAAGAAGAGAATGTTATCCACACCATCGATGAGGATGTTGGACTTCCACAAGGGGATGTTGGACTTCCACAGACCATGGATGAGGATGTTGGACTTCCACCATCCAACTACCAGGAAGAGAATGAAGGACACCAAGCTACTACTGAAACGCCAGAGCGTCTTGGTGATGCGCTACATGGTACAATTCCAACCCCCTTACCTCCATTAGCAAGCACACGTCGAAGAACTCCGAAGCGTATACAAGTTGATGAAAGACTTATGAATTCCATTGAAGGTACGCTATCTAAACGTAGTATTGCTTATCAAACTCAACAGATACTTGATAAATATTTTGTTTCTAAATGTGATGGAGATAAATGTAGATTATTTTTATCATTGTTAAAATCTAGGAGCATGAATGTTGTTAGGAAAAAGTTAGGGATAAAGATGATAAAGAATTCTGAACCAAGTTCTCATATAGTTAAAAGCCTAGTAGATGCATTTGGTAAAATTGGTAAGAACACACGTTCAAAGGACCGCAATGCTGCTCATCGTGTGTTGTCACAATCAATTGCAGATAAGAACACCAGGGCCCTTCGTATTCTCAGGCCTACATCCAAACTAGTTAATTTGAATGTAAAAACCCTCCGTAGGTATTCTATTAGAAGAGAACATCTTGACACAACCGATCAGACAGATTTTTGGGCCTTTGTTGGTCGGTTGCCACGTCGCGACATGAAGCTAGGTGATGCAGTAAAGGGACTAGTGCATAGTTTTTGGCATGATCACACAAGGCCTTCTTCAAATCGAAAGGATGTACTAAAACTAAGAAGGGGTTCAAAGGATCGTGAGCCACATACTAAGCATCTTCTTGATATAACACAGACAGAGCTTTACGAGAAATTTAAGATTGAGCATAGACAATTGAACTTGGGGCAAAGATCTTTTGAGAAATGTAAGCCATGGTATGTTAGAATAAATACTCTTCGTAACACTTGTTGTTGTAGATACCATGTAGAATATGAATATTACTATGAAACATTTTTGTACATTCGTCGTGTGTTGCATACTAACATTGTGCAGGATTGCTCCATGACAATACCACCGACTTCATCAAGAGAATTCATTCATAGCATCATGTGCAATAGGCCCGAGGGGCAAACATACTATGCAAAATCTTGTTTGGATGGAACATGCTCCAACTGTGCTGGAATGGAATTATTGAGCCAATGTATGCACGAGAATGGAGACAGTGAATTTGGGAAAATGGTTACAGACATGAAAAGTTTCAAATATATCAACTATGAAATAGTCCCAGGGAAAGAAAGCAAAAAAATACAATTGGTGACATCTCAGGTATGCATTTATATCTATAAAATTATGTTGTAACGGTTACATTTCAATCCTTACTTACAACAAAAAACTGACATTGAGATCATTTTGTGTCACCAGGTACAAGTTAGTGACTTCATCAAGGAATTTATTGAAAAGACACATCAATATGTTCAGCATGTCCACGTGGCACGATGGCAGGATGAGAAGTTTAGAATATGCAGAGATACATTTCCCCTTGGTACTATACTTTCAGTTGTTGATTTTGCCGAGAACTACACTCTGCAACCTCAAAATGAGATCCAAAGTCAGTATTATCACTTTGAGCAGGTTTCCTTGA
The DNA here is from genome assembly GCA_027924585.1 of Larix kaempferi. NCBI lineage: Eukaryota > Viridiplantae > Streptophyta > Pinopsida > Pinales > Pinaceae > Larix > Larix kaempferi. The sequence goes on from BSBM01000519.1 coordinate 2,595,942, forward strand.
TGGTACATATCACATACAGGCATGGCCCAAATAGCACTGAAGAGCAAAGAGAAATTCTGAAGGAATATCACTTCTACATAAGTGATGATAGGTGCCACGACTTCCACTATGTACGTCATTGCTTCATCATGTTCTATGATCACTTGAAGGGAAGGAACATACAGATGGACCGACACTGGATTTGGTCTGATGGGTGTGCTGGTCAGTTCAAAAATGCACGCATATTTCAGTGGTTGTGTTCATTGCATAAAAACTACAAAGTGCCACATATGTGGAACTATTTTGAGACTGGGCATGGTAAAGGAGAGCATGATGGAGCCGGAGCATGTGTCAAAACAGCCCTACGAAGAGAGGAATTGAAAGTATCTACAGAATCTACTATTCTAAATGCTCAATCTATAGTCAGGTGGTGCACGTCAGTAATGGGAGAGGAATCAACTATGCGAGTAGAATCCACAAGAAAGAGACATGTGGAGAGATTTTTTTGGGAGGTGGTAGACATAGATCGTTCACATGCATGGGAATGCAAAACTGTGCCTGGGACTCGTGGCTTTCATTCGGTTCGAAGCTCTGATAACCCAGTATTTGAAATTTGGACCAGAAAACTTGCTTGTTTTTGCCCGCCTTGTTGTGATGGTGACTGGGATGGGTGTGAATCATTGGATTGGGTTGATGGATGGGATCGCATATCACTTCCACTTGATCAGCGTGCAATTGTTGAGTTAACTCCGTTGGAAGAAGACCAATCATCTATTTCTGCAGATTTTGATCATGTCTCAGACCTTGTACAACCCGGTATGATGCATTTCCTTAACATTTTTTGTTTGTTTACGTAGTCTTCAAATGCACATTAATGGCCTTGTATCGCACGAAAAATATTTTGATCATATACCTACAATCATATAATGCAGGGCACATATACGCAGTGGTTGCCTCAAAAGATACTGAATGGGGTGATGAATACTGGTTGGCACGCTGTATAGATGGAAAGCAAACCCTCATTGTGTCCATGACTGGCGATGAAAACAACCACTTTCCAACTGGGTCTATGGTTGTTAAAGGTGAATACTTGACACGGGACAACAATGGAAGAAAGAAGGGTGGATATGTTTACAGGGATTACAAACCAGGTGCAAGTGTATATCACTTTAGCAACTTAATCATTGGCACAAACCTTCAGGTACGAACAATGCCTAGTCGAAATACATCGAAGGTACGCTACTTCTTACCGGATACAGAGCACGAGAGACTAATGGAGACCATCAGTATAAGAGATGATCCGGAGGGCTTGGTTGTATGATAATAGGTGGGATCTAGCATGATGAGGTACGTTACATACTTTTAATACTATACTATTTTCACTATTTGTAATTGAATATTGATATATGCTCAATTTTCACATGTATGTTTCATATGAATATGTCAATTTTGCGTTCTTGATATGCCAAATTTACAAGAGATGGATTAAAATTATATTATGTTCATATGATCAGTAAACCATATATTAATCATGTTTGAGGGGTTGCTTAGCTAACTTTAAGGGCATTTAAGCTCTATGTTAAGCCCAACTAAATCCTTATGAATCACTAGACAATCGAATTGGTTCCTTGAGTAATTCAAATTTCTTTATGTAAAACCATTTTTCATTCATTTTAGTATGAAATCAAGTTTTTAGTATTTTTTTCTCTTTACTGGCTCTATTCTAGTTTCCTTTGAAAAATTGCTCAAAGTATTGTTGTTCTTAGTTTTATGAACCTATTTGTGATCTCTTTCATGTGATCATAAGATTTTACACATCACTGCCATAACCACTAGACAATTGTACACTATACAACTATGAAAGTCTCTCTTAATCTAGCGACAACCACCTTTTACCCATTTCTATAGAATTTATTTTCTTTAATAATTTTCTAATCCAAATTTTAATAGCTATTACATTTTCACTATACAACTATGAAAGTCTCTAGTGACAACCACCTTTTACCCATTTTTATTATACATCTCTAAGTTATCCACACAAAAACACACACATATATATATAATAATTATTGTGTATTCATAGTCAAAACTAAAAAATATATGGATTAAAGTGGATAAACATTAAACTAAAATTATAATAATTGTGTTTTTTAATCCATTTTTTACATATGATCAGTAAACCCTAAAATTATATTATGTTCATCATGTTGGTTATTGGCTTCACCCAACAAAATTAATTCAATTCATGCTCACTATATTAAACAATACACTTATATTAAATTTAATTCATGTCTTGTTAAATATTTCATAATGAATTAGCTAGTTGAGAGCACCACCTTAGACCAAGCCATCATCATCAACATCTTCATCATCATCACCATCATCATCATCATGGACCTGCAAAACCCTAGTTTCCAAAGTGTCTAGGCAGGTTCGGGCTAGGAACACTAGCCATACCCGCCCGGTGGATGATTTTCCAAAGTTGACCCCCGTGTGCAAAAATTGCACACTCCCACACTGAGCAAAACCCTAGTTTCAAAGATGGACCTGCAAGGTGACACATGGGCCACCGGGTAGGAGGGGAGGGGCACCCCTGGCACTATCCCGGTGTGCTGAATCCAACGGAGTCGACGGTTCGTCGATCCGAGCCACGGTCTTCATTCTATGGCTCTTCCCGTCTCACTACGAGAAAGCCTTCAGGGACACCTGCTGGATACCTACCGGGGGAATAGAACTCCAACCATGCAACACAACTGGGTTCCGGGGAGACCTGCAGGTGTGTCTAGACAGGTTCGGGCTAGGAACACTAGCCATACTTGCCCGGTGGATGATTTTCCAAAGTTGACCCCCGTGTGCAAAAATTGCACACTCCCACACTGAGCAAAACCCTAGTTTCCAAGATGGACCTGCAAGGTGACACATGGGCCACCGGGTAGGAGGGGAGGGGCATCCCTGGCACTATCCCGGTGTGCTGAATCCAACAGAGTCGACGGTTCGTCGATCCGAGCCACGGTCTTCATTCTATGGCTCGTCCCGTCTCACTACCAGAAGGCCTTCAGGGACACCTGCTGGATACCTACCGGGGGCATAGAACTCCAACCATGCAACAAAACCGGGTTCCGGGGAGTCCTGCAGGTGTGTCTAGATAGGTTCGGGCTAGGAACACTAGCCATACTTGCCCGATGGATGATTTTCCAAAGTTGACCCCTATGTGCAAAAATTGCACACTCCCACACTGAGCAAAACCCTAGTTTACGAAATGAATGCACAATGAAGCCACTGGGCCATGGGGAGACAAGGGAGAGGGCCCCCTAGAGGTAATCGCACGCCAGGAGACCAATGGATTCGACGGTTCGTCGGTCCGACGTCCGGTTTCCGAGTTATGTCGAGTTGCAAGTCGCATGAAAATGTCGTTCAGGGACACTTGGTGAATTTCCGTCCGGGAGCCAAAAAGCAAACGGAGCAGGAAGATTGCGTGCCGTTGGCTCCCGCAAGTGTGTGTGGGCAATGCCAACGTGGGAACACTGCCGGGAGCCATAAATCCATGATAGTAAATTAATTCATGACAAAAAAAACTGAATTATTCCTTTCAATGGATGTGGTTTTCAATTTCCTATGTTGTTAGGTCAATTTGGCACATTCATTGAAAGAAATTGTAGACTTTAATGATGATCACAACAAGTGTGTTTGTTAAAACCTTGTGAAATAGAGCATCAAAAGACCTACATTGTAGGCCATATAATTGTGTTTGTTTACCTTTTGTTTGATGGACCATGCACAATAAGTAATAAAATAATTTTTGAAGTAGGTCATTTCATTTTTCTGATTTTTTCTTTGGTGGTGTTGAAAAAGACCATTGTTCTTATTGATGGGATTTCATGTGCTTATGATTCTTTGGATAATCTGGACACATACAAGGACACCATTATTAGACTAATTCATTATAAACAATTTAATATGAGTAATCTACATAAATGAATTGAAAAATTAACAAAAATAACAAACAACCCATATACCTTGGAATATAACACAAGAGTGACCATGTTAGGCAATCTTACTTATCTACTTACCTATGGTCATCTAAGTAGACCATTTGGATCATGTCTATTACTAATGATCTCCATTAACTTTTCATGTTCACAATGAGGCTTGAAGTATCATTACCTTTGTTTGTATCGAAAACTAAGTTTGTAAAGTGGTATATAGATTCACCTAGTCTAATCTTGAAATACATAACCAACCTTCTTCCATGTTTGGTCATCCAGTGTTAGATATTATCCTTTAATAACCATCAAACTGATTACAAGTTGATCACCATTGTCATCTATTAGTGAGACATGAGGGTTTGGTTCGCCTTTAAGGAACATGCCAACAAATAGTGAGTGCCCCATTAATTATCTTTCAGGGAAACCATTGCATATATGTTCATTTTAAAAAACATCAGTTCCAACGTGTGAGTCCACTAAATAGACAAAATGTAATGTATTCATGCTAGTTGATAAGATTTAATCTCATATTCACAAAACTTGGTTGTACAAGATTTGAGACATGATCATAATGTGGTGAAATGGTTTATTAGTCCTCATCCAACTAGGATAATTCAATATTTATACCTAGAATAATGGCGAGTGATAGAATTTTCTTGTTCATATTTCTACTATAACATTGTTTGAGTTTCAAACTAAATGAAATCCACAAATTCCATGCATTATTCTATGTGATTGATCTACATCAACCACCTCCCAAAAATATCTCGTCTTCTTGTTCCATCTACAATTATTGAAGAACACCATTCAACAATAGATTTTGTGTAACTAATGAGAGAATTTCTCGTAAACTTCCATTTTTACCTGCAGAATATAATTTTTACCTACACAACATCTCGATCATGATCCCCTTTCCCACACTCAGTTTCAAAAGTCCTGTAAAGGCAACCTTTACATTTACATTTGCATTAACATGACAACCAAGTCTCATAAATGAGATTGATGGTGTTTATTCTCATGCAATGTATACAGTTAGGATTAAGACAACTGTATAAATCTATGGAATTATAAATGGAGATATTAATCCAAAAGGAAGCCAATGTTGGCCTTGCCAATCTTTTCTTCCGAATGCAAACGAAATATTAGATTCCATTTTGCTATGTTTCCATGTAAAATATATTTGAAAAAAAACATATATTTGGATTATATGGAAATCCTTCTTACCTTTGACATTGTTTGGGATCTGCAGGATGGGAATGAAGTATTTTTTAGGGATTAAGAGGAGTATTCAATTACGCAAACTTATGAATGCCTATTGTGACAAGCAATCCATTGATTTCAACTCCATCAAATTTCTGTTTGATGGATGATGTTTGCAAGGTGAGCAAGTTTAACCCACCAATGCGAGATTGCATGCAATTACACTGAGCAAAACCCTAGTTTACGAAATGAATGCACAATGAAGCCACTGGGCCATGGGGAGACGAGGGAGAGGGCCCCCTAGAGGTAATCGCACGCCAGGAGACCAACGGAGTCGACGGTTCGTCGGTCCGACGTCCGGTTTCCGAGTTATGTCGAGTTGCAAGTCGCATGAAAATGTCGTTCAGGGACACTTGGTGAATTTCCGTCCGGGAGCCAAAAAGCAAACGGAGCAGGAAGATTGCGTGTCGTTGGCTCCCGCAAGTGTGTGTGGGCAATACCGACGTGGGAACAATGCCAACACTGGCTCGGGGGAGGTTTTTGCAGAGTTGACCTACCAATGCGAGATTGCATGCAATTACACTGAGCAAAACCCTAGTTTACGAAATGAATGCACAATGAAGCCACTGGGCCATCGGGAGATGAGGGAGAGGGCCCCCTAGAGGTAATCGCATGCCAGGAGACCAACGGAGTCGACGGTTCGTCGGTCCGACGTCCGGTTTCCGAGTTATGTCGAGTTGCAAGTCGCATGAAAATGCCGTTCAGGGACACTTGTGAATTTCCGCCCGGGAGCCAAAAAGCAAACGGAGCAGGAAGATTGCGTGCCGTTGGCTCCCGCAAGTGTGTGTGGGCAATGCCGACGTGGGAACACTGCCAACACTGGCTCGGGGGAGGTTTTTGCAGATTTGACCTACCAATGCGAGATTGCATGCAATTACACTGAGCAAAACCCTAGTTTACGAAATGAATGCACAATGAAGCCACTGGGCCATGGGGAGACGAGGGAGAGGGCCCCCTAGAGGTAATCGCACGCCAGGAGACCAACGGAGTCGACGGTTCGTCGGTCCGACGTCCGGTTTCCGAGTTATGTCGAGTTGCAAGTCGCATGAAAATGTCGTTCAGGGACACTTGGTGAATTTCCGTCCGGGAGCCAAAAAGCAAACGGAGCAGGAAGATTGCGTGCCGTTGGATACCGCAAGTGTGTGTGGGCAATGCCGACGTGGGAACACTGCCAACACTGGCTCGGGGGAGGTTTTTGCAGAGTTGACCTACCAATGCGAGATTGCATGCAATTACACTGAGCAAAACCCTAGTTTACGAAATGAATGCACAATGAAGCCACTGGGCCATGGGGAGACGAGGGAGAGGGCCCCCTAGAGGTAATCGCACGCCAGGAGACCAACGGAGTCGACGGTTCGTCGGTCCGACGTCCGGTTTCCGAGTTATGTCGAGTTGCAAGTCGCATGAAAATGCCGTTCAGGGACACTTGGTGAATTTCCGTCCGGGAGCCAAAAAGCAAACGGAGCAGGAAGATTGCGTGCCGTTGGCTCCCGCAAGTGTGTGTGGGCAATGCCGACGTGGGAACACTGCCAACACTGGCTTGGGGGAGGTTTTTGCAGAGTTGACCCACCAATGCGAGATTGCATGCAATTAAACTGAGCAAAACCCTAGTTTACGAAATGAATGCACAATGAAGCCGCTGGGCCATGGGGAGACGAGGGAGAGGGCCCCTAGAGGTAATCGCACGCCAGGAGACCAACGGAGTCGACGGTTCGTCGGTCCGACGTTCGGTTTCCGAGTTATGTCGAGTTGCAAGTCGCATGAAAATGCCGTTCAGGGACACTTGGTGAATTTCCGCCCATTTTATAATTTAAGCCACTTTTAAATATTTGAACTTCCATATTATTTTTAAAAGAGTATAATATTTCAAAACTCCTAAAGAGACAAAAACACATGATCAAAACTCCTAAGGCTGCAATTTAGAGTAGCAATAATGGGGGTGATGGAGTTGAATTTGATCCTATGGAAGATAATGATACTAATATTATTGAGAATAAAGGGATAATAGGTTGATCCATGACACCTTTGTTTGCATGGATGAGGATGCACCTATGTATGAGACCTATGATAATATTCATGATGTACATCTTATTGATAAGGCACACAAAGGCCTATACAAGAGATCAAAGATGAGTCACTTTGTCTACTAATTTGATGTTGATAAAATTGAAGGTATTGAATGACATTTCAAACAATGGTATGACAAAGATCCTAATGTATACACAAGGTTAATATATAAGGTGCCCCATAAGGTTCTTTGTCATATCCCTATAATTATAGGTTTTTGATGATTGTTTAGGTTAAAAAACATAGCACATTATATGGATTATCATGTACAAAGATAAGTGAAGATGGTATTATATGAGTGGCTACAAATGGTTCTCAATTTACGATCATCAATGAAATATTACCCATTTTTAAAGAAGAACCTCATAATGTTAGACTTTCATTGGTAGTTGATGGCAATGGGTGTGCATGAGTGAGTTCGTTGAAACCTTGAAAACATTGTATTGCATTTAGTTTGATTAAATTACACATCAACACATTAGATTGACATAAGTACATGTATCCAAAAGTACATATATATCCAAAAGTATCCAAAAGTGCATGTCTCCAAAAGTACATGTATATCCAAAAGTCTCCAAAAGTGCATGTCTCCAAAAGTACATGTATATCCAAAAGTATCAAAAAGTACATGTATCCAATGAAGTCAATGTACATGTTTCCAAAAGTACATGCACAATAAAGTCAATGTACATGTCTCCAAAACTGAATGTATCGAAAAGTACATATATATACAAAAGTATCCAAAAGCACATGTGTCCAAAACTATCCAAAACTATCAAAACTCAAGCTTTCTCTTGTTCTTTCCCGAGGTTGATCCTCTAGGCACATCCCTAGGATCAATGTGCATCCCTGGATCCTGCAAATTAAATATCAATTGTTAAATTCAACTAACTATGTACACTAATACATTAGCTCAACAATTATCAACTGGTGCATGGAAAGTGCATGAAACAGTTGGTCACTGAAGGACATCTCACCTCAACTGACAAAGGAGATTGCGTTGCTTGTGTAGCAGATGGAGCCGTCGGTTGAACATCCAGGATGGTCGAACCAGGGGGGCCAGGCACTGCTCCTGCTGGTGGTGGCTACAATGAAAAAATGTTGAAATAGTTAGAAATGCATGAATAAACAATAGGTCCAACAATAATAAACTATGTAAAGATAATGTTGAAATAGTTACATACCTGTGTGTGATCAGTCGCCACTGCAGATGCGGCACTAACTGCTGCATCAACCATCGATGCAAGGTTCTCAGCAGACAACTCGGGTTCCTGTTGCAGTAAACATGCAATTCAAACATTAACAAAAACGATTTATGCACTGGATTTCAAGTTAAATAACAAATATCATCGAAGGATATACATTACCGTGGTGTGAGTAAGCCCATGGTCGTGGGCAGCTGGAGTCTTTCTCGGAGTAGAGCGCCTCACATACACACGACCCTTGTTCACGAATGGCCTGGAGGGAGATGCAAATCCAGGCAATGGGCCAGATGTGTCGGATGGTGCCTACAGTCAGCAAGTGTTCATGTAGTTAGACATGCATGATTCAACAAACAAACATGTATTTAAAAAATGTCATTTTTAATTGTTTACCTGGAGCCCAGACGTTTCAGGGGACGGTATGACCATGGGTACTACCTCCACATTACCTTGCCCCTGTGAAGGATCTGCCATCTGCAAGTTTAATAATTGTAAATATTAGACCGTATATAGCATTAATGAACTAAAATGTAAAGTATGTGGAAATTAACAAATTAACAAGTATTAAAAAACTGAAATTTTAAAATGTTTACCTCGGTGTGAGATACGGCAATAGGTGGTATATAAGATGGGCCTACCGAATGGGTAGCATCATGCCCCCCTGTAGAGTCTGGAACATCCGGCTCTGGGGCGTCACTGCCGGAAATCATCATCAACTGCAAGTTCACAAAATTAATATATTAGCTCAAACTATATATATGTGTACAAAGACGAAAATAAATGAAGAATTTATTACAATTAACCATCAAGATACCTCTCTCAAAAAGCCACTGAAGGCAACATCTGAGGCAATACCATAGCAGGGACGACCACATGACGTGCACTCGTGAGGATCAGTACTAGGATGGGGAATAGCTGATGGTCCTGCACTAGTGGATGGTCCTGCACTAGTGGATGGTCCTGATGGTCCTGCACTAGCTGATGGTCCTGCATGGTGACGAGCTGGTGTATGTACCACACCAGGGACAGATGTCCCTTCCTCACCCATATGTTGAACCATCCTTCCATGGCGAACAACCGCCCGTGCCAAACTCAAAAATGCATCCCGTGTCTGCGGAATAATGCGATGTGCTGGTGGGACATCTGGCCCAGGCAACTGCCTGCGAGGTGCAGGGATAAGGCGATCCTGGTCTCGAAGCCTGGCATTGGGTCGGTTTTGGGGCATCCCCCCACCGATCCCCTGGAACTGTAAGATGTCAAAATAGTTAACGTGTTTATGCAACACGAACTCTGCGTACATCTTTCGAAGGAAATATAAGGGAATTTCCCTGTTGTTGTGTGGTGGCATATCAAAAACCATGTACCATCTGTCCATCCAGTTATCAACAAATGGTTGAAACGTGCACCACTCAATGGAGATATGCGGCTTGCTTGCATTAGGGATTTCCCCCGTCCGAGGGTCCCTAAACAATGCAAATATAACCTCTTTGGATATTTTCAACTTTTTTACTGCATTGTAATCTAGTCCATCAGCATATTGTTGTCTTTTTCTTTCTCTGTAAGATGCAATATCATATAGGACATTCGTAGATTGTGAAATTGTGTCCACAATTGCATCCAAGGTTGATGCAAGTGAACGGCGAATCTTGTCGCCACCACTAAAAGTTGCACTTATGCCCCTCAATTGGGCAAGCTCAATCAATATTTCGGCATTGGCATCCATAGCCGCAACTGCAATAAAGACATTAATACGAAAATCATTAGAAACATATACATGGTATATAATGACGTCTCTTCAAAATTGAACATGTATTAAATCAAACTCACATAAGCAATTTAATGGCATTTACTTACATACATTTAAAACTCAAAATTAAACATTTGACAATTAAAAAGTAAGTTAGTCAGATTGGCAGAGAGGAGGAGGAGGAGGATCAAGGCAGTGATGAGTTTGTTGATTCAGGCATGGAGGAGGAGGATCAAGGCAGTGATGAGTTTGCATCTATGTGTCTCAATGTCTCATTGTGTTTTGTGATTGTGAATGACAAATGTGTTGTGATTTGTGAATGATCTAATTTCTATTGAATATTTCATATTTGTAATTGTAAATGTAATTTCTATTGAATATTTGTAATTGTAAATGTTAAATTTTATTGGATGATCTATATGTCTATATTTTTAAATTTTAATATATTTTAAAAATATATTAATTCCGGGGGTCACCGTGTCCTACGTGTCATAATTCCGAGGGTCACCGTGTCTAGTGGGGACCAGGGATCAAATTTGAAGGGTGGGGTCCCATTTCACTATGAAGGGCTATGAGATATTGAACACTATTGAAGGGCTATGAGAAATTTATTAATATTTATTCTATGTGTATATATGGATGTGTTCATGTTGTATGGATTGGATTCTAGGTTAACCGAGGCCTTTTTAGAGCAAAGAATGGGGTAATTACTATTTGGGAACAAGTTTTTTATCAAATGTAAATTGCGGTGATGGAAGATATTGAGGGTGCCACATGTTGTGGAGAAAGTAGTATTGATTCCTATGACGTAATAGGGAGTTCAAAAAGTCTGGTTTCAAGTATTGTCATGCGTAGCTCGATTGATTTTTCTCGCGCTAGGGTTGTAGCAACTGTTATGGCCATTACTGTTAAAAGGATTGATGGGGTGGAATCCCGTGAAACGATGAGTTCTTTTGTTAAGACGTAGATTCAGTGAAATTTGGTGGGAGTCTTATGTTCATTTTATGCACAAAATTCGATTACTTGATTTTGTTGCATTGTTAACTCTCCTCCTAGTCATAGCTACAATCTCTTATATAATTGTGAAGGTTATCAATCCACTCAATATATTAAATTTGTAGTAGGCCAAAATCATCCACATATTTATTGTACTCACAAATGTTGACATTCCAATTTATATGTAGAGCGCCCATTAACATTAGATTGTATGGGACATGTTTTTGAGGCATGATGTCATTATCTCATAACAACAAGCTTTTTATCCATAAATATGTCATCTACAAGCCAACGGAATTGTTCCTAATCCTTTATAAAACTTTGTCATAATTATATCAATACCAACATCCCTACCTATTGACTTAGCTTAGAAGATATTACACCTTCGGATAACCAAACCTGATTCCAAGGTTGGTAATCATAAACGTAAAAGCATCATCATAAGGAAATAGCATGTTGTGTTGAGGAAATTCCTTTTTTTCCATTTCCTTCTCAGGATAATATTTGGTTGTGGATCATTTAAAATGTATAATTTATTTTAATATTGGGAAGCTAAATTCAAATTCATTAATATATTAATATGATTTGATTTTTTTATTAATAATAAGTTATTCTTTTCATTTGAAAATGTAATAGTACATCAAAATTTCAATGTTTACTAACGTAGTAAAGTTGAGAGGCTTTATTTTTCAGTGGATATAGCAGACCTGTAAATTCATAGGATGTCAAAAATCTAGTCAGCCTTGAAGTTGAGCTCCTCAAAGAAAACGAATTTCTTTAAATATGTTTATGGCAGGCTGGCATTGCCAGCTTCGCTCCGCAAACTATCCTGGAGGACTGGAGGAGATAGGGTAGGTGGAACTTGGAAGTAGCTCAACCACAGTGGAATAGGGGTATAAGAAAAAGCTTGTTTCTATTCATGCAATGTGGTCGGAGCCATGGAAGCATGGAATTCCAGCATTGACTTGATACAACAAAGAAAACAAAAGGTGGAACTTGGGAGCTGCAGGATTGACTTGATACAACAAAGAAAACACAGGGTGTGAGGCTGGGAGCCGTAGATGGTAGGATTAACTTGATACAACAAAGAAAACACAGGTCTATAGGTAGGGGCCACGGGCAGGAGCAACAACCTGCAACATTACAAGAAGTTTATGGATTGTGGATTTTGTCTGAAATGCCAAATTCGCGGGGGCATATTAACATAATATATTATACATTGAATACTCAATTAACTCACGGAGTCAGCATTCACGAATTGGTATGTGATAACTTGTAACTTGGTAATCCCGCTAGCAACAACACGTATGAGCCACCTTCCAGGTTTAATAATTTTGTTGATGCCATTAAATGTGTTAAACACGTAAGCGCTCGCTACAAACACGAGAACTTCGAAGCGTTCAAGCCATGGGCTACTCAGTGTAAGCCCGTCCACGTAAGTTGCTCAATGATATTATTAGAGGCCCAATGGTCCATGATCCATGGATGATCGAACACGTGGATATTGGAGAGTAAGCGAGTCCCACTCCCAAGTCACCTAGCTAGTAGCCGCATTCCCAATTTCCCACTAAAAATTGTTGATGGGTGAAATTTGAAGCTACCCTTCTGTTGCAATTTTAAACAGTAGTGGTTAATTTAATTATTGAAGGGCTTACCATGAAATTAAATTTTTTTTGCATGGTAAAATTTGAAGTGGCCTTCTATGACGTGTGGGTAAAATTTGAAGTGGCCTGAAGGCTTCAAATTTGAAGCCTGGTGGGGACACTCGTGTCCCGTGTCCTCGTGTCGGGTGACTTAGATGAATACATTGTAGAAAGGGGGGAGTTTTAATTTTTTCAATTTTTGGTTTGATTATGAAGTTTTGAGTTTTTTGAAAAGGGTTTCATTTTGAGGTGTGAATTTAATTAAAAATTGGGTTATTCCCAATTTGATCAATATTACAAAACTAGGTTAAACAATAAAAAAATAGTAATTTGGATTAAAAAATCACAAAAAAATGATTTCGGTGAATGAATTACCTGACTAGATGAGAATGCACCGGTGAATTTGTCTCCCCTCCAGCTAAATCGAGCAACACGGATAGTTGAGTGGGCCACAAACCGTCTTTGTCCAGGGTCAATTTCGCCTCTATTCGCGTTTCTGATGCGTGAGTGTCGCGGGTGGTCGGCAATCGGCCGACTGTGTTTTTAAATTCATTTTTAGTTTTACATATCGCGTACGCGATTTTTAATTACATAACGCGTACGCGATTTTTAATTACATAACGCGTACGCGTTTTTTAACTACATAACGCGTACGCGTTATTGTTACCTAGCCTACATGTCCAATGACATGTTAGGCTCGGGTCTTACCATGGCAGGTGGTAAATATCAGAAACGCGTTATGTTTTAGGTATCAGGAACAAGATTTGAAAAAAGTAGCATTGCATCTAAAGTGACCCTCATCTTCTTGCACACACCCTGTCTTGTAACTAGACTATGAGATGTATTTATGTGTGAAAGTTATGAATGCTAGAATAAGCAAGTATCCCCTCAAGGATGAGGAAGAATGATGAACATTGAGTGCTTTGAAATTTTAATACTTAAGTTATACTAAAGAATATTGAAAAATCTTGCACGAGTTGTACAATGTGTAGGTTATAAGTAAAAAGAGCTTGTGGAAATCGCAAAAAAGAGGAGACGACCAAAGCATAAGAACAAAAGTAAACAAAAGATGGTGAATGTATGCAAAAGACAAACCGTTGAACTCCGAGGACGGTGTTATCTTTAAGGGGTGGAGTGTGTAACATCCCTCAAATTCGACCCCTATTGTTATTACTCTTGTAAATATAATTATGAATTTTGTACATGGCCATGGTGACGAGCTCAAGGCCAAGGCCCCACCAGTGAACCTCGAATTAGTTTCATGTTTATAAGTCTTAGTTTAAGCCCAGAACATTAAAAGATGGTAATACGACTAATCAAGGAGGAAGGAGGGATGGCTAAGAAGCCATGAGAGTTCTATTTTTTAAGTCATTAGAGGGTTAGGAACTAGAGATGTTTCCTTTAATTTCTTAAGAACCCACTTAAGTAAAAGTCAAATATAAAAATAAATAAATAAATGACTATATATATATATATATATATAATTGTGGAGATTACATAAGACTATCTAATGTGTAGAATATAAAGCTATTTTTATACTTACATATAAGTGTCACATATATATATATATATATAGGAAAATTATTGAATAGATATTCATATATAATATAATCATGCTACTTCAAGAAGTTTACGCCCAAAGGATATGTATTTATATATATATAGTAAGGGTAAAATAAATTTACTGGAGATACATAAATGCTTTTATATTGATGAGCTAATATTATGTGATTAAATTATACAAATAAATAGACATATGAAAATACTATTAAAAGATATCATTCTACACCTCTAGGCTATTGGTGCCTAGTAAACTTTTATATATCTATAAATGAAATACCCTTTTGATTAACATATGGTAACATATGGTGAGAGTTATACATTTAATTGTGATATACAAGCATACCTAAATAATATTTGAGATATATATATATATATATATACATCTTTAAAACTAAGGGTTCCATCTATATGCGTATATGTAATTTGAATATTATGTTATATTTATATTAAAAAGTAATTATTTACCCATCTTGACATATTCATGTAGCAAGATATGAATATTATTATGTACATATATATTATTTACATAAGAGGATTAACTAAAAGTAGTGGCAAACACATAAAATAAAAGGCTTACAAATATTCTTATATGTATAGAATTTGATGACCAACGGTATATATGCTAAATATTCCAATAAAGGCAGAGTGTCTCCACATTGCCCTTAAAATAAGGAGTTTTTTCCCATCATGAAGAAACACATCGAGAAAGCATTTAGTTCACCTATCCTCCAATTTGAGACGTTGAACGAATCCTCCGAGGGTAGTTACACTTGTATGCTATTGTGGAGTTATAGCTCAAATAGAATATTTATGCATATCTCGTAAGGTGGATTTCCTTAGGCGACAGATCATTCCTAAGAGGAATGTCGAGAGATTGGAGTAGAGAGAGTGGAGTAGAGCGTCTTTAATAAAGCACTCTAACGCATTTAACACTATTGTTTGCCATCAGTCCACTAAATCTTCTACCACCGCCAAAACCTGGGAGGAATGCCTTCTTAAGAAAGAAGTGAAGCATTGTTGAGGGAGCTACCACAAATTAGTATGGACTCCATCGAATTTTAAACGTCGGGTAGTACTCATCGTAGGCTCGGTTGGAAATTCCATGGAGAGATTAGGAAAGCGCTGGAGCGAAGGGGAAAGGTATGGGAATTGGATCATCTTTAGGAAAGGTATGGGAAGGGGAAAGGTATGGAGCGTTTTCTTATACTACCATCATCCGTTTATCTTCACTTACCCACGATCTTCCGGTCGAAATTTTATTCCCTCAGAAATTTCATTCTCAGTCGAGTCCTCACACGCACATAGTAAAAACAGCTTGCAGCCTTGAATGCCTTTGTCGTTAGTTAAACCTAATCACCAATCCGTTTGATCACTGGGTTAAAATATAGTTTGTGCACATCATTAAATCACTTCACAACACATGCAACTCGATTTCGTTCTTAATTGAGTCGCTGGTGGACACTTACCGCCATTGCATACATTCCCCAAGCCTGTGTGCATTCGTAGATTACCCACAACACGATATTGGGGGTGAATCGCTTGACTTTGGAATGGCTTCATGGAGTTGCCGAACTCTAGTTTGTTTTTTCTCAATAATTATGTCTCATGCCTTATTTTTATTAATCTCCTTCTTGTTAAGATTTTAATGAGACCTTGCTTGTTCGAGATCTCTGTGGGTACAGAGATTTGGGTCAAATAAAATTTACAACTATACTTATATCTCAAAAGTGTATTACAATGGTAGAAAAATCTTCGGGATACTAAGCAGAAATTAATTGTATAGGAGTCTTTGCCTTTATACACATATTATATACAAATATATATATTCTCATTTTTCCATGTGTTTCAATTAGTAAAAATGTAAGGGGAGATTTTAGTAATGAGATAGCACATATCGTATGTGTACATTAATTTATAGAAAATATGGATAAAGTCAATAAAGATAATCACTCCTAATGTTAAATTTAAACTTATCATTTGGGTAAAAGACGACTTGACTCTTTTTCATAGATTGCTAAAGTTTAAATAGGTCTCTACTTTGCATATGATTTCAATATTCAAATATTATTATATCTTTATAAGCAATTATAAACATGATAGAATCCATAAGGAAAAATACTCAAGAAGCATGTAACTTATGAATGAATAAGGGCAAGCTTTATCTAGTGGTTGTAGGTAGATAATGTACTTTGGTAATTTTATAGACTGTTTTAGGGCAGCATTGGCACAACTATGGTTAGGTCTCACCTTGATAGAAAGGAGGGATGACCTTTGCTTTTACTTATGCTTTCAAAGAAGAGAGAAAGTAGGAGAATAGGTATCGCAACATTTATGTTGCAGTTTGTAACCTTTATCTTCTTTGATTAAATAATACACACACACCCCTTTGTGGACGTAGCCCGAGTTCGGGTGAACCACGTTACCTTGGTCTCTTGTGTATGTCTTTGGTCTCTTGTGTGAATATATACTTGTGATGGGATTGGTTTATTTATATGCATACTTTGTAGATCATTTGTTCATATAGCTTATTCTATTGGATGTGTATGTACATTATGGTGATTATATGATTTTCTTTAAGTTATCTCAATAGTTGATGTTTTATCACATTGTAGAATGTACCTTGGCAAAGGGCCTTCCATGTTAAATGTGTTAAAGGATAATTCATGTTAAAAGTTGTTCAAATGAGGATCACAAAAATGTAAGTATTATTTTAATCCAAGGTTGTAAATCTTAAATTTAGAAGGGTAGTATTTAAATACGTACTAGTAAGTTATCGATGTTTGCAGAGTCTCTTTAGTTGAAGTTATATATTTTTTTTAAAAAAGATATACAATAAAATGATTTCGGTCCTTTACAAAGCATAATAAGTTACATAAGAATTCACTCATTATAAAAGGTAAATTTCACCTGTTGTAATTATATACTAATACCTTTTTGCATCAATGTTTAATGATAATTTTATGAAGTGTTAAATGTCGCATTTTAGAAAATTAGATACTGAATATATATTTATATATTTCCACAAAAGCATTTTAAATGGCGATTAGATCAATTGGAAGGAAAGAAGACCCCTTAGAAAAATTTTAAATTTTTACAAATTTTGGGTTCGTGACATGAATAGCGCATAGGTGAGAGAGAGATCTGCTATGGAGGAGAAGGAGCTCATGTTTGGGGATTACATCTTTGTATTTGCTGGTCATCTATATCGAGGAAGCTTTGCTGGGGTTTCTACCCCATGAGGATTTCCAGGATAAATCTGTGTCTCTTATGTTTATGTTGTGCTTGTTGTTCTTTCAGTGATCCTGTATATGTTATTGTTGTGAAATGGAATGTAATACTGATATTTTCTATCTTAGCATATTGAATCTTAACATGGTATCAGAGCTAGCCTGAATTTTGGGTTCGTGACATGAATAGCGCATAGGTGAGAGAGAAATCTGCTATGGAGGAGAAGGAGCTCATGTTTGGGGATTACATCTTTGTATTTGCTGGTCATCTATATTGAGGAAGCTTTGCTGGGTTTTCTACCCCATGAGGGTTTCCAAGATAAATCTGTCTCTTGTGTTTATGTTGTGCTTGTTGTTCTTTCAGTGATCATGTATATGTTATTGTTGTGAAATGGAATGTAATACTGCTATTCTCTATCTTAACATGTTATCAGAGCTAGCCTGAAGGAAGGCAATGCATGGCACTTACGACACTTGCCTCACTTGCGACATTTGACAATTAGGGTTTTATATAACAAAAACCAGTCATCATGGCACTTTCGCTATAAATCCATTTTGGCGAAGGTTCAGGATCTGAAACTTCTACAAGTCGTAGATAACATCCCCCTCTACCTTGTGTCCAAAGGACAGCCTCAGATTCGTTGTACTTTGTGATTTATGATCCGTACAAGTTAGGGTTTCTGCCTCTTCCAGATCTTAGTCATAAACAGTTGACCTAGGCAAAAAGGTCATATCTCGGGCTAGGAATCTCCAAATGAAATTTAGTAAAAAGTGACAGGTAGGGAACGGACTGTACTTTCACATGCCCTCTTTTCAAAGGCCGAAGTGGAACCAGTGACACGTGGCATGCTATACAAGTTCGCTCTCTTGTTTTATCCCATAAACAAGTCACGTTGCAACACTTGGCATAACTCTCTCTCTCAAAGAATCCAATTGAGGTCAGACCTGTGGGGTTCGAAAGATGACAAGTCAGGCTACCACAGGCCGAAGTTTCAGACCCTGTGGATTCATAATTTCATAGATGCACCAGAAACAATCAAGTGCATATTTCTGTCAAAACAGAATTGGATTCTAAGCACCTTCATTCTTGGCTTGTCACTGCTGTGGGAATTTAGGGCTTTGGAGAAAGTTGTAATTTTTGGAATCAGAGTCCACGGCTGAATGCTCCTCATCAAAATCGAAATTTAGAGACCAAGATCGAATTTTTTGGTTGGGCAGAAGGTCGGGCTTGATCAAACCCTAGTTCGGGATTTTGATCGGAAAGGTGAAAAATTAGGGCTTCTACAAAAGTTGGAATTTTTGAAATGTGTGACCACGGCTGGAAGCTCCTCAGAAAAATCAAAGTTTAGAACAAAAGATCAAACCTTTTGGATGGGAAGAAGACCAGGCTTTATCAAACCCTAGTTTGGGATCCTGTCTAGAAGATCCAGAAGTTTCAAATGCAATTTTGAGGGGTCAAATTTTGCAGTTTTCAAAATTGAAGTATACCCGCTTGATCAGCTCAGCAAGCCACATCTTTCCCTCCATTCAGAAGTTTGAAATTCAAAATTTGAATTTTTAGGGTTTCTCTAACAAACCCTAATCCAGCTCCAGATCCAGTCTCAGCAAATCAAAGTGGATTGGGTTAATCCTAGAAGAGAATGAATTGGACACCTACATAAGTGAAGAAGTTCCAGTTTCAGGGGGAGATGAGGCTAAGGCCTTACATAAGAAGACTACAAGAAATATCGACAGGTATGACTTGAGGAGATACAGGTATGTGTTGAAATCTGTTCATGACTAAGTTTATGATATGTTTGTCTTCATATTATTGAGGTTAGTACAATCTTGATTAATCTTAGAATTGTCTTATCACCCTAGTAAAAGTATGAATGCATGTGAATGAGAGAAGACATTCATTGATTAGGGTTATATGATTGTACTAATGCACCTGTGGTGTTATATGAGGATGATGTTGTCTGCTAACAAGATACAAGTACATTTAAAAAAACAAATCAAGTTCTATGACCATGATGACATGAAGACAAAGACTCATCCATAATATTTGATCACATAGAAGCTCTACTTATGAGGTATGTA
Organism: Larix kaempferi; assembly: GCA_027924585.1. Lineage (NCBI taxonomy): Eukaryota > Viridiplantae > Streptophyta > Pinopsida > Pinales > Pinaceae > Larix > Larix kaempferi. Next base: position 2,615,691 of record BSBM01000519.1, read on the forward strand.
TGACTTTGTTTTACTATGCTTAACCTATGAGATATGCAGGTTCTAGCACAAGGTCTCTAAATCATTGAAGAGAACAAAGAAGATATTGTTTGGGTATGTTAAGACATAACCAAGCTTGATAATCCAGGTATGTTTTCCTATATCAAGTTAGAATCCTACTTTGTTAGGATCTTAGGTAAGTATACCTGTGTATGAAATGATCATAACCATACATACTTAAGATTATTTAGAATCATAATGTTTTGATAGTATTGAGACTATACTAATGAATGTATGATTATGTATGAGATCATGAGGATGACACTAGTGCACACTTGAGCATGCATAGTGGTCCAGGATGGATAAGAAGTTCAAAGACATATAGAGATCAAGCAGGAGGAAACCATAAAAGATAAGTATTTGAATTGTTATAGTAAATGATATTGCTTGTAATAGCTGTATGCTTATTCCTAGAATATATCATGCATAGTGTGAGAATTCATATAGCATTGAACAATATACTATGATGGGTAAGTTGGACAAACATTCCATTTTTGTTTATCTAGAATGAAACCTCTTTGCTGACATGCTGAGAGCTTTGCACGCTCTTGACAGTATGTCTGGTAGAGATGGAAGGCATCTAGATAGCCATTGTATGCATACATGATATGGAAAAGTGTTGTGCCAAAATATTGGTCAAGATAGTTGCATGAATATGTGGATCATATTAGTATGCATAGTAGGTTATCATGTCAACTTAATTTGATGATTATGAAGTATAACTAATCATGTGATTAACTTTGATTTGTAGAAAAGATCATGTGCTATGACGATGAACACCTGTTCCAAAGAACGAGTGATGGATGTTCAACAAGAAGACTTACAAATCAAACATATTATAGAAGGATCGTGGCTAGAAGATTCTCTTAGAAGGAAGAAGAGGATCGTGACGAGATGTTTGCTCCAAGTGGTTAGATAATACCATTCGCTTAATGGTGTAATTGAAGAAATATCTGTACGGACACCCAGGATCAATAGTCATTTGATGAGCTTAATGATCACCATGGGTGATGCAAATTTAAACATTTGCTACAAGGTTGAGGATGGTGTCTATATACAAATGAAATTCTTCTCTTACATGGATGCAAGAAGTTCGAATGATCTTGAGGCTCATATCAGTAGACCCATCTGACAGGAGATGGTACAGATAGATACGCAGAAGATCACTCAATGCAGAGTGTGAATGATGTTTAGTCACAGAGCGAAAATTGATAGCTTCTTGACAAGCTTGGGCTTTACCAAAAGTAAAGTTGATCCTAACCTTTACCTTAAGGTTATGGATGTTGAACCTATCATACTATTATTGTATGTGGATGATCTCTTTCTGACAGGGAATGAGAAACAGATCATGGAAAGAAAGAAAAAGCTAGCTACAGAATTTGAGATGAAAAGATCTCGGATTGATGCATTACTTCCTAGGTCTGAAAGTATGGCAAGGCCCAGAAGGAATCTTTCTCAATAAGGGAAAGTATGTTGTGGAAATATTGAAAAGATTTGATATGTTGGAATGCAAAGCCATGGCCACTCCCATGGATTCCAACTTGAAGCTGTTAGCTAATGACTCATCAGAGTTAGTGGATGTGAATCTGTACAGACATATTATTGGGTCATTGATGTATTTGACGTATACCAGGCCAGATATATGCTTTGCTGTGAATACCTTGAGTCAATATCTAGTGGAACCTAGGCGTGTTCACTTGATAGCTGCAAAGCATGCGATGAGGTACCTAAAGGGTACGATAGACTTTGATCTATGTTATCTTGGAGATCATGACTTCAGATTGTATGGCTACACAGATGTTGATTGGAAAGGCAGTGTATCAGACATGAAGAGGACATCGGGCAGATGTTATTGTTTGGGATCTGCCATGATCTCGTGGTTTAGCGGGAAGCAGTCTAGTGTGGCTCTCAGCACAGCTGAAGCGGAATATATAGTTGCTTGCGTTTCTAGTTGTGAAGCGATATGGCTTTAGAAGTTGTTATCAGGATTGTTTGACTTGGAGATGGACCCCACTGTGATCCTGTGTGACAACCAGAGTTGTATCAAGATGAATAAGAATCCAATGTTCCATGATAAGTTAAAGCACATAGAGATCTGATATTTCTATATACGGGATATGGTGCAAAAAGGAGCTATAAATCTCGAGTATGTGAGCACTGACGAACAAGTTGCTGATGTATTGACCAAACCTCTGTCTCGAGTAAAGTTTGAGTATTTCCAAGACAAGCTTGGTGTAGTTCAGAAGGACCCTCCTCGAAAGGGGGAGTGATATGGTCGCTGATGATGAGATTGCTTGCATCGACGGTAATGTCGATGATGAGGATACCTGTATTGATGAGGACACTTGTGTCGATGATGAGGTTACCTGTTCCGACGATGAGGTCGATGATGAGGTTACCGGTTCCGATGATGAGGACGATATATGGTCCTTAGACTTTGTCTATGTGGACGAGGAGGGATTGTATCATCCCTGGACTTCGGTCCCTTAATTGATCCGTAGACATATGTCTCTGAGAAGTGGTCCCTAGTGGACGTGATATGACTGCATCGTCCCTAAACGTTTAGTTCAAAATGTACGTGATAGGATTGCATCGTCCCTGAATGTTTAGTTCAAAATGTACGTGATGGGGATTGCATCATCCCGGAACCCTTGGTTCAAAATGTACGTGATGGGGATTGCATCATCCCGAAACCCTTGGTTTAAAATGCACGTGATGGGGATTGCATCATCCCAGAACCCTTGGTTCAAAATGTACGTGATGGGGATTGCATCATCCCGGAACCCTTGGTTCAAAATGTACATGAGGGGATTGCATCGTCCTTGGACTTATGTCTTAAATTGAGAGGGATTGACCATCCTGTAATTGAATCATGTGTATTGCAGAGGATGCTGCTTTGATGATCCAGATGTTGATCGAGATGATCCAGTTGATGATCCAGATGTTGATCAAGATGATCCAGTTGATGATCCAGATGTTGATCGAGATGATCCAGATGATGTTGATCAAGATGATCCAGATTGCTGTAGCTGTTCGGATGCTGCAAAAAATGAAGACTCAATACTGAAGATACTCCAGTAACTAGTTGAGTTACTGATGATGTATGAAGAAAGCATCCAATGATTTATAGATGTATCATGTATCATCTAGTTGATGACTCCTTGCTCCTGCAGATGTTGTTATAATATCCTTCTTGTTGCGCCGAGAGGCGCTCTACAACCCAATATGAGGGAGATCGTGTAACATGTGTAGAGTGTTTGTCGAGTTTGTCGAGTGTAGTATGAGGGAGATCTTGTAACATGTGTGAGTGTTTGTCAAGTTTGTCGAGTGTAGTACGAGGGAGATCTTCTAACATGTGTCAAGTGTTTGTAGAGTTTGTCGAGTGTTTGTAGAGTAAAAAAATAATAACCAAATAATAAAATTAAATATTGTAATGTCGGCCATTAATAAACAAAAATTAAAAGAACGTGTTTTTTCGAAATAAAATCAATTACTATATAATACATATAACCATTGATCATGAATTGAAACAACCAAACCTTGAACAACTCTGAACTACGGCCTGTGTGGATTAGAGAATCAAACTTGATCGTAGCTACCTACAAGGTACACATTTGAAATTGAAATTCATTTTTTATATTAAAATTTAAATTGAAATTTAAATTCAAACACACTCCCAGCTCCTCCCTCCTCCCTCCACGCTCTGCAACCCTCCTGCCATCCTTGTGCAGCCCTCCACGCTTCCCTCCTCCATGCTCAACATCCCTCCACGCTGCTCCTCCCTCCTCCCTCCACGCTCCGCAACCCTCCTGCCATCCTTGTGCAGCCCTCCACGCTTCCCTCCTCCATGCTCAACATCCCTCCATGCTGCTCCTCCCTCCTCCCTCCACGCTCCGCAGCCTAGCTCCTCCGTCCTCCCTCCACGTTGCACCCTCCTCCCTCCCAACTCCTCCGTCCACACTGCACCCTCCTCCACGCCCAACTCCTCCCTCCTCCGTCCTCCCTCCACACTGCTCCTCCAAAGTGAGTTTTATACTTGCATTGATTTCAGTAAATTTTGTTTTATCCTTGCATAGAGTCTGAACAAGAAATGGAAGATGTGCATGCAAAGGATGTTATGAGACAGATAGGAGAAGAACAAAAAATACAGAACGCCGAAAATCAAGGAAGAAAATCTAACGAAATGAGTACAAAGGAACGAGAAGAAGACTTGAAACGAAAAGCAGAACGACAAAAAGAATATCGAAAAAGAAAGTTGGACGAAATGACGGAAGAAGAAGGTGATCTGGGAGGTTTTGGATGTGGTATAGTGGTAAGAGTGTTGGGATAATGGGCGTGAGGTCCAAGGTTCAATCCTCCCAGATCACCTACTTTAAAAAAAAAAAATATAGAATTTCGTAAATATGTTGAATTCCATGTAAAGTGAGTATTGAGAGAGAGGAGACGCATTGATTTCAATGAGTAAAGTGTAGATGTTATTCTATGGACGCATTGATTTCAATGTATGGACACATAGATTTATGTGGACGCATTGATTTCAATGTATGAACACATAGATTTCTGTGGACGCATTGATTTCAGTGTATGCACGCATTGATTTCAGTTTATGGACGCATAGATTGTTGTGGACGCAAAGATTTCAGTGTATGGACGCATTGATTTCAGTGTATAGATACATAGATTTATGTGGACGCATAGATTTCAGTGTATGGACACATTGATTTCAGTGTATATATACATAGATTTATGTGGACGCATTGATTTCAGTGTATGGACACATAGATTTCTATGGATGCATTGATTTCAGTGTATGGACGCATAGATTTCATTGATATAAAGTCTAAACTAGAAATGGAAGATCTGCATGCGGAAGATGATATGAGACAAACTGGCGAAGAACCAAAAAAACAGAACGTCGAACGTCGTAAAACATATCAAGGAAGAAAATCTTACGAAATGACAACAAAAGAACGAGAAGAAGACTTGAAACGAAAAGCAGGAGAACAAAAAGAATTTTGAAAATGGAAGTTAGACGAAATGACAGCAGAAGAACGGGAAGAACAAAGAAAATGAAACGCAAATTGACAAAAAGAATATCGAAAAAGTAAGTTAAACGAGTTGACGGCAGAAGAACGAGAGGAACAACGAAAACGAAACGTTGATCGACAAAGAGTGTATCAAGAAATCAATGCGTCCACAGAAATCTATGTGTCAGTAGATTAGAACAAAGAAATCAGTTTGCAAAACAACAAATAATACTTATTACTTACATTATGATAATCCTCATAAATTTATCTATGTTTTCAACTTAACATGTTCCTTACAATGTTGATCAAACTCCAGTTTTGTGTCACCGCCCACGACTGAAACCAACCTACATCAAAATCTTAGGCTCTATCAAGCGCCGAGAGGGATCAAATCTCCTGAGGTGCAAACCTCTTCTCAGGTATTGCACTCAAGGAGCTTTTCAAGGAGAGGTTTGCACCTCGGGAGATTTGATATCTCTCGGCGTTTGATAGAGCCTAGGATTTGGATCTAGGCTGATTAAGGGGGAGTGTTGAGATATTGTAACTTCTAAGAATATTATACTTGTACTTTATTATTCCGGAGATGTTTCATTCCTCCGTGAAGACCTTATTATATATCCGGAGATGTTTTATTCCTCCGTGGAGAATGTGGTAACTTGGGGTTATTAGACTTCCCTAGTAGGGGTCGGCCCTGTATGAGTCATGTGGGTTAAAGAGTTATTAAACCACCCCGGTGGGGTCGGCCCTGTCACATTATGTTAAGTAGTTAAGTTGGCGACGACCTAGTTAGTGTAAAAGTCTAGTCGGAGTTGTGTATAAATAGAGGAGGTGTGTTCCTCATTTAACACACATTCACTCACTTGTGAATAGCGCATAGGTGAGAGAGATCTGCTATGGAGGAGAAGGAGCTCATGTTTGGGGATTATATCTTTGTATTTGTTGGTCATCTATATTGAGGAAGCTTTGTTGGGTTTGCTACCCCATGAGGTTTTCCCAGGATAAATCTGTGTCTCTTGTGTTTATGTTGTGCTTGTTCTTTCAGTGATCCTGTATATGCTATTGTTGTGAAATGGAATGTAATATTGATATTCTCTATCTTAGCATATTGAATCTTAACAAGTAATCCTAATGCATGCAATTATTGTGATATGATATGTTAAATGATTAAAAGTATAACATAATTGCTTATAAGTCAAAATTCTAACATGGTATCAGAGCCATGCTGAAAGAATTCCTTGCAACAACTGCAACTGTCGGAGATTCGGGCTTCATGCTTGAAACCCTTGAAGGCAGAATCTAGTCATTTGAGAATTTTCGCTATAACTTGATTTTGGTAAAGGTCCAAGAGTTGAAACTAGGACAAGACTAAGATGAGATATCGATGCACCTTGTGTGTGCGTTTCAACCTTAGAGTCTCTATAAGTTTTGAGTTATGATTGATGCAAAACATGGTTCTAGCCTCTTTCGGGATTCAGTTTTAAAGAGGCGACCTAGGGAAAAATGTCAAATATCAGGCTAGGAATCTCCAATTTGAATTTCGTAAAATGTTCCGGAAAGGGAATGGAATGTAGTTTCTCTGGTGCAAGTTTTAGAATCCGAAGTAGAATCAGTGACATGTGGAAGTCCATACAAGTTAGATATACTGAAGTAGTCCATAAATAGGTCACCTTGGAAAACTTAAGCATAAATTCCTCTTGGTGAATCCAATCACGATCTAAACTATGAGGTTGGGAATAAGATAGATGAGGCTACATCAAGCCTAAGTTTCAAACCTTGAGGAGCGGAAATTCCAGAGTTAAAGCATAAGTATGACTGGACAACTAAATAGGCTCAACATAAGAAATTGGAGATTAGGAGGAGGAAGTCTTCTTTTAAAAAATTTGGCCCTGTAGGCTTGTAAGGACATTTATGCAACATTGGAGAATTCTGATACGACATTGGAGAATTCTGATACGACATTGGGAATTCTGAAAATAAATTTGGAATCCTCTCATCATAGATATTAATCTCTCATCACAATTATTTGGAAAGAAGGAGGTTTAAAATTAGGGTTTTGGACCTACAAAGGAACCTACAAGCAGTGATTCATTCAAGGTATGTATATACTAGATATAAATTGCTTACTTTTGATTTAAGGAAATCTTTGAGGAATACAGGTTACCAGCAAGAAACAAAGGTTCCAAAACCTTTAAAAGGAAAAGATAACTTATACAAGCACAATAGGTATGACTTGAAAGGATACAAGTATGTATTCTTCTGTTTTTGAAGTCTACTTAGTTTATCATATGATTGGGATATAGGCAAGTTTATATTCATATGATTATGTTCTAATGATCTTTCTTGACATTAAGGTGTGTATGATTACTCTGTTTTTCATTTTCATGTCAAAGGTTTATATGATCATTTTGCTCTCTAGGTTGTTTGTCTTATGGCTGACATTGAGAACATGTGTTTGACAAATTAAGGATTTTATGGAACAATATATGCATGTGTGAAATGATCTATTAAACCCTTGTGTCAAGTATGTTGGACATGAATGAGTGTGTACTTACTAGAATGATAAAATCTTATGATGAGTTACACAAGTAGCTATGCTAAAGTACATTTAGGAAATGATCATGATGGTTATGATGGTTATGATATTGATGCTACTAATAAATATTTGTGATGATACATGTGAGACTATATAAAGATGTTATGATGCTTATGCTAAGATACATACAAGATCAAGCTCAAATTCAGATATAGCTTGATGAGGTACAATGCCAAGAGATCTTTTCTAAACTATGAAGTTAGATCCAAGACGATCTAATGCATCCATAAGACATGAGGACCAAGGTTGAAGTTTCAACAAGTTCCAGAAGTTCAAAACTTGATGAAGAAGAAGATCAAGCTTTAGAACTTGCAAAGAAGTAGAGATCAAGAGGGAGTCAAGCAAACAAGCAAAGGCTGTGAAAGCAATGGTCCGTGATCAAGAGAAGAAATATTCATTACGACAGTCATGCTTAGATTAAGTGTCCTCACCAGATAATGAAGGAAAAGCTAATTGACTGTAGTTCTATACAGTTGACAAGATTTGACAACCTGACCAACTTGTCATAAGAGGGGTGGGACAAATATCAACCACATGAAAGATAAGTATTTAAACGATATTGTTCATGATAGTTGTATGCATATTTGTATTCTTAGAATGAGGAAGTGTATTATGCATGTTATAGTGAATGCATTGATATGGCTAGGATAAATGAACAATATACTCTTAATGTACATATGATGGTAAGTAGCCTATGGTGTTGCACAACATTCCATGAGCCATTATTGCTTATCTAGAATGAAACCTCTTTGCTAACATGTTGGGAGCAGTGCACACTCTTAATAGTATGTTTTGGTAGGGATGGAAGGCATCTAGATAGTTACCGCGTGTATATGGAAAATGGACGAGTGTTGTGCTGAAGCATTGACTAATATGGTTACATAACTGTGTGAATTATGCTTGTATGCATAAAAATTTGTCATTAGAATGCCAATATGATTTGATGCTTATGAAATGTTATTAATCATATGACAAATTTCGACTTGTAGGAAAGGCTGTGTGCTATGACTTACAAAAGAATGATGATGAGGCTTGTTCTGAAAAACAAGTGATGACTATTCATCAGTAACCTTCAAGTAGATTTGCAAAATCCAGAAATACAGAAGTACAAAGCAAGGTTCACGGTTTCTCTCAAAAAGAGGGAATCGATTATGACGAGACGTTTGCTCCAGTGGCTAAACACACTTCTATCAAAACTATTATAGCTTCAATGTTGGAAATTACACCAGATAGATGTCAAGACCACTTTCTTGAATGGTGGAATCGAAGAAGAAGTGTATATAGATCAACCTCCACGATTAGAGACTCTCGACAGAGAATCACATGTGTAGAAAGCTTTGTATAGGCTCAGAAGTCACCCAATGCAAGATGTCTCGATGCAAAGAGTACAAGATGTTAAGATGCAGAGGGAGGATAGTGCTCAGTTATAAAAGGAGCAGAAAACTCCACTTCAGAAGGAGTGACTACAACACAGATTGTGGAAACATATTGATGGCAAGGGTTGTTTGCCTCAGTATCTCAAGGATATGCTCTGAGTAATACAAGATGTCTTCCCTCACTGAGAGGGAGTAGATACCAAAGTTCAAGAATCTTGGCATGATTCTAGGGATTAGATGGGTGGAAAAGACCAGATGATACTTTCCTCAATTAAGGAAAATATGCTATAGAGATTCTGAAGAGATTCAGGATAATGGATTGCAAATCCATGCCTACACCATTGGTGACGAATCTGAAGTTATTGAGTGACACTTCTTCGGAGATAGTGGATGCCACCATGTACAGACAAATGATTTATTCGTTGATGAACTTAACGAACACGAGACTAGATATATGCTTTGATGTGAACACTTTGAGTCAGTATATGGTTGAGCTAAGACGTGTTCACTTGTTTGGTGCAAAGCATGTGATGAGGTACCTGAAAGGTACAATTGATTATGGGCTTAGATATGTTTCAAATTATGAGATCAGACTACATGGCTATGCTAATTCAGATTGGGCCAGTAGTGTCGTCGACAAGAAGAACACTTCATGATGTTGCTTCAGTTTGGGGTCAACCATGATTTCATGGCTTAGTAGAAAGCATACAAGTATGGCTCTCAGTACAGTAGAGGCAGAGTATATAGCAGCATGTATAGATAGTGGCGAAGCAGTGTGGCTTTGAAAGTTGCTTGCAGATCTGTTTGATCTCGTGTTAGAGGTGACTTGTATCTATTGTGACAACCAGAGTTGCATAAAGTTGTTAAAGAACCCATTGTTTCATGACAAGTACAAGCATGTCGAGATCAAGTACCATTATATTTGTGATATGGTACAGAAGGGAGCATTGAAGCTCCAGTATGTTGTGACAGACGAACAGATAGTCGATATATTGACCAAGCCTCTGTCAAGGGTGAAGTTTGAGTACTTCAGGGACAATCTTGGAGTGGTCCAAATGGACTTCCCTTGTAAGAGGGAGTGATGTATTACATATGTGATTCCAGTGCCAGTAGTGTGGCAGAAGTAGGTGATTATTTACATGCATAGATGATGTTTACTAGTCATGTTGTGTGAACTAGATGAAAATCTTGGAATGATGTAATGTGTGCTCCTGGACTGCTCTTGGTAGTAGCGGGTGACCATTTGCAGGTGTGCTTGATGAAAATACTGGAATGATGTAATGTGTGTTCCTGGACCGCTCTTGATAGTAGCGGGTGATCATTCGCAAGTGTGCTTGATGAAAATCTTGGAATGATGTAATGTGTGCTCCTGGACTGCTCTTGGTAGCAGGTGATCATTCATAGGTGTGAGATGAAGTCCCGTAATGACGTAATGTGTGCTCCTAGACTGCTCCTAGTAGCAACAGGTGGTCATACACGGGCATCCAGATTCTGTGTGAGCTGGATTGTGGTAGAAAGTCCCGTAATAACGTAATGTGTGCTCCTGGCTTGCTCCCACTATTGAGTTGATGTGATGGTGTGATGTTGATGTGCTATGATGAGACCCTGTATGCATGATGTAACGAAAAGGGCTTGCTTGTACCGAACTTCTAAGTGATGGATAGATTCATGAAAAGGTCAACAAGTGGTCAAGTACAAGAGAGCAGAAGTAGTGTTGAAGATTGTGTCAGAAGAATACCTTCCTTGCTGAGAGGGAGTGTTGAATTAAGATGCAACTTCAAAATATATTCTTATTGTATTTGTCATGTATTTGCTATGTAAAACCCTAAAAGAACAATTTTGTATTGTAATTGTAAAAGTTATAATGTCGGATCAAGAAGATTCAAGAAGAAATGTAAAATAAGCATTATTATGTTGTCCCCTAGAGAGGTCAGCCCCAGTGAGCTAGTGAGGTCCGCCCCATAAGAAAAAGTCACCCAAAAGTCAAGTATAAATAGGAGGGTCTCCCTCCTCATTTGTACACACTCACACAACAAGAAAGTTTGCTCAAGCAAGGGCGAAGAAGACTGTTTTGGGTTGTAGAAGAATTGGAGGACATCTATCCCTTGATCTAGGGTTTGATTTACGCTTCTTGTTGGTATTGTGATATTGTACTTGGTTGACGAATCTATACTAGAAGTTCTATTGGGTTTTTCCCATGAGAGGGTTTTCCTAGGATAAATCTTTGTTTCTACTGTTGAATGACTTTTTTTCAATGATCCTAATGCATGCAATTATTGCAATACGATATGCTAAATGATTAAAAGTCTAAGATAATTGCTTGTAAGTCAAAATTATAATAGGGACTAGCAGAAGTTGGAATCTTTTGCTATGTGTGTGGTTTAAGGCTGACCACAAACTCTCAAACTTGGCACGAAGACTCATAGGTTATCTAGAAAAAGAAATAGGAGGCTAAAGTCTTCTACTGAATTGGTGGTTTAAGGCTGACCACAAACCAAGTAGATAGTTAAAAACAGGAAGTGAGCAGCTACCACTTGCTGAACATTCCCAACTTGACACTCTTTTGCCAAGTTAGCTAGAAGCTTGCACTGATGTATGCTAAATAAAGGTGCTCTCGATACTAGTGGTTTAATTAGGATGACCACCAACTATGGAGCTCAGTTGAACATATATTTTCATAGGCTCGCTTGTTCTGGCTTGCTTGTGCTCCCTCACTTGTTACTGACGGTCTTCATCCCCCCTGTCGAGAACAATGTGAGGAGAGGAGAGTCTCATGGTGTCACAACTAGACACAAAAAACATCAGTACTCTATAGCATGGTTCTCTTCTGTCTTCATGATACATGCATCTCAGAATTAGGCATCTCTGAATCTGCTGGCCTACCAAACTCACTGTGGCTCAGGATCGCTTGATGTGACTTACTTGAGGAAGGCTGTCAGTGTTTGTTGTCAGAGGGACAAGGCTTCAAAACTTGAAGCCTGACATCATATTCCCCCCTGTCAGGTACAAAGTAAGAAGCAGTACAATATTCTGTCGCAAATTTCACTCTTGCAGGTTTCTTTAGCTTCAGACACCGATCTGAATAATGGTTTCGCTTCCCACAATGCTGACAAGGATGAAGATCAAAACACTAATTTTTCATATGGCCAACTCAATCACACTATTGGCATATAGAACTTTGAACATCTTATGGCATGATTTCTTTGTTTGCTAGTAGCTGATAGGAATCATCTTCAAACAAGGGATTATTTTGAATAAGCACTAATTCGCAATGTTGATTCCTGTGTTGTGCATCTTCCTCTTTGGATTTCAAATTCCGCAGTTGATTAATGATAGTTTGGCGTGTCTCTTTGTTAATTGTGATTGATTCATCTACGATTATATGTACTAGAGTATTCAACAACTCCATGTTAGGATATGTTAATGCTCCATCCTTGTCCTACTTGCATTATTTACCATTTGCTAGCACTTAGTGATGTTATTTGCCCCCTAGTGGTGTGCATATGTCATCTAGAACCCATTAGCCACCTAATGCGCCCTGCATGCATGCTTTGAGGAATCTCAGAGGCAATTCCCTATATTGTAGGAGCCCACTGAGTGACTCAGTTCAGTCTAACTGAGTTAGACATGAGTTGGTGACTCTAATTGGGAGTTTGAGCTCTGATCACCACTGATTGTGGCCTCATGCTCCCTTTTCTGATTGATTTGCATGGCAAACCCATGGATGCGCCCTCCTCGGTCAGTTAACTGACTATATCATCAGTTCACTGAGATTTGGTTGAGTTTAACTGAGTTTGGGAGCTCCAGAGCACTAATAGAGGTGACAATTACTATGCTAGACAGACTGTGACTCGAATTCTCTCTATTGTAACATCATTGTTGACTATATTGATTATTTGATCATGTGACAGTATTATGTTCCGATTTGAGTTCTCATTCATGATTAATTGTCTGTTCATTTTTACTGCAATTTTCACTGTAATTCATCTTTTCTTCTCATTCTTTCTCCATGAGGTATACTCAGCTCCATGATTTGTTGTGATTTAAAATTTCACACTCTAATGTTTCTTCTGTATTAGACATTTTGATAACAGTTTAAGGCCTCCTTGTACAATGACTTAATCAGATTGAGCGATTCTTACAACTCCGCCCCTTACAACCAATATTTCAACAGATTCAAACTTTAAAAAGGTGAGGGGTGTCGGCCTCAGCCGAAAATGCACCCACATAAAATGTACAATTCAACTTAACTTCAGTTTAGTACTGTACAAAAAAAACACATGCAAGTACCAAAACAAACACTGGACCTTATAAACAAAACACAATTTGTAAGTTACACTAATGATTGTTGAATTGAGGAATCTGCTATACCTGAATGATGTGGATCTAGTTTTGCAACTTTTCTTCTTTTGGAGAAGCTGTAGAAACAACGGCAAGCTTGCTTGTTTCCAAACAAGTTTCAAATCTTCTCCAACTACAATTTATCTAATACATGTCACTGTAGGATAACTAATGGCTAGAAAAGAGCAGCCAATTTTGCATATACACAGTATTTCTGCAGCACCATTTAATTTTACAATTGTATGCAAATTCAATTTTGCAGCACCAGCAGTTCTACAACGGTCATTAAAATAGTTCTGCAACGGTTACTCCATAGCACCATATAATTCTACGAATTCATTTCTGCAGCAGCACCATATGAATTCAATTCTGCAACAATAATTAGTTCCGTAGCGCTCTTAAGTTAGTTCTGCAGTGTGATTCAGTTCTGCAGCGCTTCTAATGCTAAAACATCATAACTCTGTCATCGACACGTCAATCTCCTTCCACAATAAGGACCGTGTCTACTCCTTGATTAAATTGTTAATATTGAGAACCTCTTCATATTGACTTGATCGCTAGCTTCTATATCAACCAAGCTACTTTGATATATATAACACCATAAAACAAATCATTCTAACAACTAAAATGATGAAGAATGGAGTGAGTGCAAACCATTGTCAGAAGAGGAATGCAGCTTCAAGGATGGCTTATGGTAAAGCCAGTATAGAAGGGTTGCAGCCTCAAAAAAATTGAAGAAGTCGCAGCTCCACAAGTTTATAAAATTGGATTTCACAGCACCAAAGTTGAATCCTCCAGGCCTCACTCGAGGAAAGACAGCTCACACGCATTTGGACACCCATGGACTTCAACGCAACAACACTCCACTTTAACACAACATCAACGGAATAGTAACTCCAAGCTTGACAAAAAGAGTCTTTACTTCTTCAATGTAGTAGAACACAATTTGTTTAAAAATGCACTTGTCTGGATTCAAATTGTGTGCGAATCCTCAACGTAGCACATGAAAACTTCAATGTACAGCTAAATATTTCAATGCATTTGACCAGAGTTGGATGCTTCTTCTAAAACTCCATGATTTTTATGTATGAAATCTAATGCATCAACCATATACGTAGTCATTCCATCCTAGGCATAGAAGGTGCATCACCCACACAAACATCTTCCATAATGCAAATATTGATATCATAGCACAATTCCATGTCTTGACTTAAGCTCCACTCAAGAAAGGAAGAGAAGGATCTAGGAACAATCTAGCAGTCATAGTGCATATACGGTCTTCAATAGAGGTCACGGAGGAAAAATATCTTACTGTACTAACTTCCAGATATCGCGATAAAGTCTTTTATTAAAGCATGAATACACATACACCTTTTGTAATGAGAAATACACTAATGCATGCTCTTTGAACTGTCGTGGCATTCAACTATGTGCAGGAGTAAAGGAGACACACATGCTCGGCAAACAAAGTCGACCTCTCCTCAGTATACCATGCGCAGTAAGGTTCAATAAGGCACTAACATCACAAAGGATTAGGGTTTTCACGCTTCTTGTAGTCTCCACGCAAAGGTCAGATCAGGATGCAACCAACGCCCAATGTGTTACAACAACCACACCATTCTCCACGAGCTACAAGAGTAGAATGCTATTACGTTCTAGCAGGGATTGCAGCTACCAATGCAGCTATGAGAATGGTCGCAGGTAGCTCTTCTCAATGTGACACCACGGGCTTGGCTGCGTTCACCAACGAGTGTATTGGATAAGGAGGAGAGTAGCTCCAAACACTTCACACCAGAACATTCACGCAACAAAATACATGTGAGAGGGCGCAACATACGAAGTTATCACCATTTTGTTGCTCAAAATTTCACCTCAACTCGTGGTGTCTCAGGCTTCACTTGTAGAGATTATCCATGCCATGGAGGAGGAGACCACACTTTCAGAAGAATGAAGGAGATATCAATAACTCCACAGTCTAAGCTCCCACACCACACTGCTTTTACCAACAACTTCACCACCTCTTCTTCACCAACGCACACGCTCTTGCACGAGACTCATTTTCAAAATGAGGGAGGTCATGCATCAAAAGTCACATAGTACTTGGAAGATTCTCCACGTATCTTACCAGTATCTTCTTGCAAAACAATTTGCTGAGTGGAGTCTTCTGCAAATGCAACCCTTCACCACAGTCTAAGCTCCCACACCACACTGCTTTTACCAACAACTTCACCACCTCTTCTTCACCAACGCACACGCTCTTGCACGAGACTCATTTTCAAAAATGAGGGAGGCCATGCATCAAAAGTCACATAGTACTTGGAAGATTCTCCACGTATCTTACCAGTATCTTCTTGCAAAACAATTTGCTGAGTGGAAGATGCAAATGCAACCCTTGCAGTTATTTCCCAACCTCATACAATCTCTCGCTTCAATCTTAAGTGCTGCTATCATAATAATAGTTTCTGGTGTCCATCCATGGATCAGAAAGCAGTTTTTTTTTTGTACTAGGGGAATCAACAACTGGAGTTGGGCTGTACTCACATGGCATGGGGTCTAGGGATCCAATATCGCTACCACTATACCCCTAGGTGCATCCGCAGGGCCCTAACCATGACACATGGGTAAGATTGGGGGGATTCGAACAGGTGACCTTCCATTTACCACTTCACATATTTACCACTTGAGATTCCCCCCATGTGCTGGATCAGGAAGCAACTTGATCTTTGAAGGAATTTCAAATTTATCAATCTTTGCACTCTTGCAACCTCTGAAATTGAACTCTGAACTTCCTTAATTGCTTCACTTTTCTGAGATAGGTCTGCAAAGTACTTGAAAATGATTCCTTCTTTCCGAGCCCAACTTTCAAGATGCCCACGCACTTGTAGAGAGAGCGCACGATAGCACCTTTCTACTCTCTATGCAATTAGAACCACATATCAAATGTAATATATAAAGGTTTGGTAGTTAAACTGTCCTAGTGGATTCCGGTTTTAATGGCTAAACTATCCTAATCTTCTAATAATGCGATAAATATGTAATAAATATGTAATGTCATACAACATCGAGTAAGAAAACGGTAGGGGAAAGGAGCCAGTAGTTGCACGGGGGACCAACGGTGGAGATAACAATGGTGTTGGCTGATCTATCTTGGAAATACTAACTACCATAAATGGTTCATAAAAATACTCCATGTACAAGTCATTGTCAATATTTTCATGCTTTTAAAATAAAAATGAATATTTGAAATTTGAAATTTTATTTTAAGTCACATCAATTTTCACCCATTAGTCGGAATAAAAAATACACTAAAATACATTAGGACTAGACAACTTGGCACTTTGGCCAACATCAATTTGGATCAATCACAGCTCAAGACCAATATGATTAGATAGAGAACACGCCAAAGTATGTGATAAAAATTTGGAGAAAAAAAGAGCTATAGAACATGGAGAATTAAATTACAAAAAAACAAACATATACCACTATCAGCAAGAAAAAAAGAGCTATAGAACATGGAGAATTAAATTACAAAAAAAAACATATACCACTATCAGCTCCTCTCTCCTCTTCCGTAACAGTTATTATACCCAAAAAAAAAGCATGCACCGCTACTTGCTCCTCTTCCCTAACATAGTTACAATAACAATATTATAATTATCTTTTATGTTCCTTACAGGTTTTGACGGCTAGATTATCCTAATCTTCTAAGAATGCTATAAATATGTCATGTCATACAGCATCGAGTGAGAAAAATGTAACAGTTACAATAGCAATATTAAAATTCTCTTTTATGTTCCTTAACAGGTTTTGAGGCTAGACTATCCTAATCTTCTAAGATTGCGATATGTCATGCAATACAGCATCAGGTGAGAAACAGGTAACAGAGAGTGAGAAAAAGGCAACATAGTTAGACTAGCAATATTAAAATTCTCTTTTATGTTCCTTACATTTCCAGCATTTCCACTCCACTTGTTTTAGGCTCTATTAACATCTCTATACTAACGTCATCGTTCATAATGGAATAATGACATCCTTGCCGGATTGACCTCTAAAGTGAAAACATGCATTATAATTGCAACCAATACGTTGAACGAAAATCCCATATTTAATGATTAAAAGTGAAAGTAGCTAATCTAATTTAATGGGTGAAAGTGAAGGTGTCATTGTTGATAATGGAAAATAGACATCCTTGCCAGATTGACCTCTAAAGTGCAAAAATACATTATAATTGCAGCCAATAAAGTGCAAACATGCATTATAATTGCAGCCAATACTTTGAACGAAAATCCCATATTTAATGATTAAAAGTGAAAGTAGCTAATATAATTTAATAAGTGAAAGTGAAAGTGGCTAATTTCACGAGTGAAAGTGAAATGCATTGTATCAGTTACATGACAAAATGCAAAGATATAGCTTGGGTGGTTGGGAGAAATGATTACTACCCTCCCCACCTAGGTTCAATTCCTGTAAGTGACATGATGCTCTTGGAGCCCCTATGTAATAAATGTAATTCTGGCCATACCTTGATTCTACAGAATAGAAGGTGTTGGCATATTTCTCTTGAAAAAAAAATGCAAAGATGAAAAGAATAAAAGAAGTATACAAAATACAAATATAAACCTCACCAACTGGAAGAAAGTAAACACACCCGCAACATAAATTTGTCTACAGAAATTGAAAAAATAGATAACTTAGCAGGCCAAACATGAAAGGATTAACAGAAGCTTTCGTGCAGAGTTTAAAATTGCTCCCACTTAGTGGCAGCCCTCTTGCCACTCTATTTTGGTTATATGTATTATGCATTGCACATAATTTGCTGAACTTCAGAAGCCTACAAAGGAAAACAGTCCTATCTATACAGACTAGCCTCGTGAAGTATATATGTTCTATGCTCACTAAACAACCCAACCAAATACAATAAGCGCATCTATTCCTTGCCCTTCCCAAAGTATGTTCAAATCAACCTTTGGTTACCATTTAACTAATGGCTTGCAACCAAAACTTCGTTTTCAGACTGGATATCAGAACCTTCAATTCTTTTGATGACCAATCTCTTCTGAATACGATCTTTTGACAATGCAGTCATCTCAGCATCAACTAAAACTGCGTCGTCTTCCTTGAAATCTCCTCTAAGGAAACCTAACGCCAGTTCATTCTCAACCATCTGCTGTATCACCCTCTTCACTGGCCTTGCACCGAAGTTTGGGTCAAAGCCAAAGTTACCAAGTACAGTAACGGCATCCTGAGTGAATTTAAGATTGATCTTCTTATGTTTGAGTCTATTTTGTACACGTTCCAGCTGCAAAAATGGTGAATGATAACTGTTATCAGGGAAACATATACAGAACTATATACATATGCACATGCACACATCATAAATAGATGAAGCTAGCCAGCCGTTTTGATCCCCCGCAATAACAGCCATATACAAAACATTAGACTTAAAAAAACCTGAAGGAAAAATGCAAGCAGAAAAATGGATCCTGAACAGTCCAATGAGACTTTCCAAGCCATCCAATGTTCATGGCCAAATGTACTGGAATCCGTACCTGTAGCTGAACTATATGATTAATTTGATGCGAGTCTAAAGGCTGGAATACAATATACTCATCAACTCGATTCATGAACTCCGGACGAAAAGTCTGTCGTGCAACCTCCATCACTCGTCCTTTCATTAATTCATAAACTACCTCTTTAGAATCATGTGTGTTTTGAAGTGTCTCCAAAATGTATTGGGACCCGATATTTGATGTCATAATAACAACACAATTTGTAAAGCTAACCAAGCGCCCTTGTGAATCAGTGATCCTTCCATCATCCAACAACTGGAGAAGGATATTGAACACATCAGTATGGGCTTTCTCAATCTCATCAAATAATACCACTGAGTATGGTCTCCTACGGACAGTCTCTGTTAGCTGTCCACCCTCTTCATAGCCAACATACCCAGGAGGAGCTCCAACTAGACGAGAAACAGCATGCTTTTCCATATATTCACTCATGTCAATCCTTACAAGTGCATTTTCCGTATTAAAAAGATAGCCTGCAAGAGCTTTCGCCAGTTCAGTTTTGCCCACTCCAGTTGGACCCATAAACATGAAACTAGCGATTGGGCGGTTCGGGTCAGAAAGTCCTGCTCTCGATCGTCGAATTGCATCAGCAACGGACTTCACTGCAATATCCTGACCCACAACTCTCTTGTGAAGTTCTTCTTCTAAGAAGACGAGCTTCTCCCTCTCTGACTGTTGCAGATTCGAAACCGGAATACCAGTCCACTTACTCACAATCTCTGCAATGTCAACTTCTGTAACTTCCTCCCGAAGCATTGATTTACCAATTTTCCGATACTCTGCAAGTTTCTTTTCAGCTTCTTCCAATTGTCGCTGAAGAGATATCAATGTCCCATACTTCAGTTCAGCTGCCCGATTTAGGTCATACTCACGTTCAGCTGCCTGCATCTCTAAATTCACTCTGTCCACCTGTACAACAATAGTTGGATTTGATGTGAATTCTAAATAAGCTTTCAACAGTAAGATTTTGTCATAGAAAGCAAATCTTTCAACTCTTATATATACATGCCCTAACCCAAAACCAGAAACAAACCTCCTCTTTGATTGACTGGATGCGAGTCATAAGTGTTTTCTCCTGCTCCCATTCTTCTGTAAACTCTTTTTGCTTTTGTTTTAGTGCCTCTAAATCAGCATCCAGCTTATTAAGACGTTCTTTGGATGCTTTATCTGTATCATTTTTCAGAGACAGTCGTTCCATCTCCAACTTCAGCACAGATCTATCTACTTCATCCAATTCAGTAGGCTTTGATGTCATTTCCATTTTTAATTTTGCAGCAGCTTCATCAACAAGGTCGATTGCTACAAAACAGTGATTGAAAGTTCTTGATTATATAAAGATACCCTCATAAATGCAATTCTCATACAGCTGAAGCTATGCGAGACTGAACAATAAAACTAACAAAAAACATGTACAGGCAAATGAAGCACCTTTGTCGGGTAGAAAGCGCCCAGTAATATATCGGTCCGAAAGAACAGCAGCTGCAACTAGTGCACCATCAGATATTCTAACTCCATGATGCAATTCGTAACGTTCACGCAATCCACGAAGAATAGATATAGCATCTTCAACTGATGGCTGACCCACATATACTTGCTGAAATCTGCGCTCTAGAGCTGCATCCTTTTCAATGTATTTGCGGTATTCATTGAGTGTTGTTGCTCCAATACAACGCAGCTCTCCACGTCCGAGCATAGGTTTTAATAAGTTGCCTGCATCCATAGCTCCACTTGTAGCACCTGCACAAAGTGACAATCATAGCAGCGAAAAGAAATTAAATCATAGTCATGGCAGATATATATAACAAAGCAGAGGATTGTCAATTGGGTCTAGCACAAGTGGTGTGAGGATGCGGTGTAATCCACCCGGTCTATTCCCCTAAGAAACACAATGAGCTCCTAATGAGTATATTGTTGTATTGGTTTCGATCCCTGTTGTTGACTTGGTCTTGTGCCTGAAGAATCTAGGGTTTAACCTGGGTAACGTCCTCAAAATGAGGGGAGTACCTGGGAAATTTGCCTGGGGAAATTTACTTGGAAGAAAAAAACTAGGCAGAGACCAACGTTATGGGTTATTAACAACCACGGCAATATGAGTTGCTTGGACTACAGAAGACTAGATGTCAACACACATAAAAAAGGTACATTATCCCAATAAAAAACAAATGGGTGCCCCATGTTGACCAAGTGTATCTCAAAGTTACTATCCACAGAAACTTTCTTTTCTATAACTATGCTGGACATGTCAACTTGATTATGCACAACATTTTAGGAATATGATAATATCACCCTTGGCATGTACTTGACGTCCTTTCATTTTATCTTTCTCATATGCATTATATGCATAACCAGAACTTATTTTCAGATTTTAACATAAAATCAATTAGACGTCTATCATCGACATCGTGGACAACATTACAGCCCCCTCTCAATAGAGAATATTCTGGGCTTTGGTTAAAATAAAATAAAATGTACATGAAGGAAAAGTACAATGAGACTATTCAACTACTTACCTGCACCAACAACTGTATGAATCTCATCGATAAAGAGAATGATCTGTCCATTAGATGCTGTCACTTCTTTCAAAACCGCTTTCAATCTCTCTTCAAAATCTCCACGAAATTTAGCTCCAGCAAGCAATGCACCCATGTCTAATGAGATCAGCTGCAACCAATACATTAGAAATGATTTCCCAATCATATGATCCAAATCTTAATCAATAACCACAATCAGTCTAAATTTTCAATGCAGTGAAGTAAAAGATTTGTAACTATCACATGTGCTGATATAAACGATGAAATATATGATGTAAAAGGAATAACAATGGGTTAATGGATGTGAACAGCTGAGTTGATGTGGCCATCAGGACAGAATCACCATACAAGTTTTCTATTCTCTCAAATATGGTTGGTACAAAGAATCCAAAATGAAGGAAGTCGTGAATTTTTGGTGCATAGCAGATGTCACTGCTAGAGAAATAAACTTTGTGATAGCATTCAGCTTAGTCCAAGGATGAAAAGAAACGACTTCCATATGACTATTGTGAAACAAATAACCCAAACTTGGAAACTCATTATTTTCCCCTCTTCTTAGTGTGGCTCTTTTCCCAGCAAGATGTTGAACCTCTCAGATAGGAGTTCTCCAGATTGCTACTTACATGTTCCGGCCAGTTCTTGTATCCAGTATATCAGCTTCAGTTGCAGCTCTAGAGCTGTGTTATAGACAGTTGACAGTGTTCTCTTCAGGAGCCCACATTGCAATCAGAAAATATAGAAGGCTGGAAGTTGTCAATCTTTAGGGCATAGCACGTCACTGCTAAAGAAAGACACGACTTTATGATAACATTCAGCTGGGTAATCTGAGGCTAAAAAGAAATGCCTTCCCATATGACCGTATTGTGAAACAAATAACCTGAAATTGGACACTTGTTATTTGCCACTCTTCTTATCTGCAAGAGCCCGCATCACAATCATGTGTCCTGCCACTACTCAGTCCCATAGGCATCTTATTTCAGCAATGTGAAACTCATCTATCAAGATAGTAGACCCCTCCTAGCATACTGGCGTTGTACAGATAAATTAAGGCAGAAAGCTATGACGAAAATGAAGACAAAATAAAAGTTAACAAGAAACAAAACAAGGAAAGAAGAAAGAGAGAGAGAGAGGTAGCAATTTTGCCAGAGATATCCCAAATGACCCTAGATCACAAAAACATGAAGATAGCTAAAGAAGAATTATGCAGAAAATTATTATATGGAAAGAAATAATTGTTAAAAAAATTGAAATAGTCCTATAATTTCATAATGATTGGAGGATCAAATTGATCATCACGAGAAGAATTAAGCTCAAAATCTAGATATGCTTTTTGAGAAATGAAGTTTCAATGGAAAGGAAAATAAAGTTACCATTTGTTAATACATGGATACAATTTCATACCAAAAACATTTGATGTGGCTGACTGTGACATCATGCTTGCCTGGGGCAAATCCACCCAAACAGATAAGGTTTACAACCATGACTGTGACATCATGCTTGCCTGGGGCAAATCCACCCAAACAGATAAGGTTTACAACCATGAACACCAAGAAAGAAGTTGAACGAGATTCATCAGTTCACATCACCATAACTTGCATATAAGTTGATATGTATTATGGATAGCTACAGAGAGGGGAGTGGGGGGGCAGGGATTTCATCAAGATAATCATTATAGGCCCCAGGTCTTAAATGGCCCCTTGCCATAATTATTTAAAAAATGGTAAATATTAGCTTGACAAATCTCTAGAAGAACAAACCTAATAAATAAGTGTATGGTGCTTCTTAAAAAAGAGTCTAAAAGCTTGTTGTCAACTACCTAAAGAACATTTAATCTTTCATGATTTTTGCATTAAATACAACAAATTTGCTGTGCCCACATCCCAAAGGAAAAAAATTATGATTTTCCCATCAACTACACGAAAATCAACAAGACCACATATCTTAGTAACATTTTAAATGGAGCTACTCTTTCAAAGGTCATGCTCTGAATCACCTGCTAAAATGGAACAAGTTTTGAAAAGACTTGATGCCAAACAATATGTGTTTTCCCTCCCTCCTAAGATTGAAATATATGTGTGTATCCCCTCGATGTGTGTTGTATGTATGTATGTATGTATGGCCGGTTCTTATCCAATGTTAAAGCATGAAACAATGACAATGACAATTGTTAGGATCTTTAAAATAATCATATAGAGAATGAAATTAATTACACAGTTTTAGAGAAGAGTGTTCTATACTACATGTTTTGTGTAGATGATTGGTAACATAGGACATTCCAGTATTTTAAACTATGGCAATGCTGATCAAACCAAACAATCAATTGTGGTACAAAAGCAATGCACTTCAATAACAAAGTAAACCAATTTTTAATGCAGTACTATATTTTCCTTGAAATATGTTAAACAAAACGAAATACACATTACCTTCCTATCCAAAAGAGGCTCTGGAACATCCCCTCTTACAATACGTTGTGCCAGCCTACACAAAAATGCAATTACTAGAAATCAGAACATAATGAAAGACAAAGTTGGGTTAGGAAAACTTCAAAATAGCTTATTCTTAGTGAAACTAAATACATCTAATAATTAGTTGGATATGGAAAAAGAAGAATCAATTAACAACCAATGTTATTAAGGTTTTTAAATGTGGGTGTGGCATCCCATTCAAGCATATTTGGGATTTTATAACTGTGAAAGTTGAGTGTTTTACACAAAAGGTGCAAAAACATATGCATCTTTAAATGACTATCGTTTTTCCTCTTAATTCACACATGCTCTAATTTCTTCCTCCAATTAAATAAAGTAGTCTTTTGCACTGTTTTGATGACATGACCTCCATCTGTTATTGTTGGTCTTATTTCTTCTCCACCACCTATAATCACTTGTAATATGGAAATTGTTTTTTATATAATGTGCTTTCTCCAATGTGGTTCTCTTTATTCTTCACTCTGTATGTTGTCGTATAATGGTTCATTTTTGCATTTCTTGTGCTAGCTTTTTAATTGTTTCTTATTATGTCACCTTCCTCTTTTTTCATAAAATAATGAGCAAACACACCCATTGGCTCGCTTATTAGGACATGCTGCAGCTCTTGAAAAACCCTTGGAAGGGATCTCAACCTCACCTTGAAGGTAGCACTTATGGGTGTTAGAATTTTAAATGTAGTAACAATAAGGATCACTGAAAGATAAACAAGCATAGCAGAGACAAAAGTACACAATAATTTATCCTAAGAAAACCCTCGTGGGGCAGAAAAACCCAGCAAACTTCTTCTATATAGATTCGTTAGAATGTACAATAGTATTCCTCGTGCAATGACCCAAAACAAGAAGACTCCAAAAGCATCTATCCACTTGACTCTGTCTCTCCTACTCATGCGAACTTGATGAGTGAGTGTGGTGACCAAATGAGAAGGGTGAGCCTCTCATTTATACCAATCAGTGACTTAACCTTTTTCCCCAAACAAGGCCGACTTGTCCAGTTAACAATAAAATACTATTTTCTGGATCTTTCTGGGCTGACCTAACAGTTAGGGTTTACATTAACTCTTTCAATGACTTTTACATGATCAATTACATCAATAATAATCCCCATAGGGTGTACAATACAAATAATACAAATGATACAAATAAGAATATCTTCCGAAGTTACAGTCTTCAACACTCCCTCTTAACAAGGAAGGTATTATTCTGACATCGTAACCATCATCTTCCAACTGTTGCACTTCTTGTACTCTGACTATTGACATCTAACATCTCCCGAATCTATATATCATAAGAAGTTTCACAGAGCCAGCCCTTTTTCATGCTGGATATGCCTTGCAGTGCCAGCCCTTTTTCATGTTGGATGCAACTCTCCACAGAGCCAACCCTTTTTCATGCTGGATGTGCCTTTCTACAAAGCCAACCCTCTTTCAGACTGGATGTAGCCATCCTGCAGAGCCAGTCCTCTTTCATACTAGATGCACCTCTACAGATCCAGTCCTCTTTCACACTGGATGTAGCTATCCTGCAGAGCCAGTCCTCTTTCATACTGGATGCACCTCTATAGAGCCAGTCCTCTTTCATACTGGATGTAGCTATCCTGCAGAGCCAATCCTCTTTCATACTGGATGCACCTCTACAGAGCCAGTCCTCTTTCATACCGATTGTAGCTATCCTGCAGAGCCAGTCCTCTTTCATAATGGATGCACCTCTACAGAGCCAGTCCTCTTTCATATTGGATGTAGATATCCTACAGAGTTGGTCCTTTTTCATACCAAATGCAATTGTCCTGCAGAGCTGGTCCTTTTTCATACCAAATGCAACTGTCCTCTTCCACGAACCGAGAAAGCCATCTAGTGGGTCCATCCCAGGAGCTCCATTACGTTGCACACTGCAACTACCTGTGTTACTGTTATCACATCCATAGTAGTTGGGCTACCATGATTGCAGAGCAAATACCTGCACATTTTTTAGCTTTGCCTTTACACATATTCAGTGAGATCAACTATGATGAGCAATGTTATTTGTGATCACTAACACATCAGAGCAGCCTTATATCAGACATGCAGTAGACCTAAAAAGCAATGGATAAATGTATGCTAAATCTAAAGATTGTTGGCTAGGAAATGATATGAAATGAAATGAAAGGTCCAACTAAAGCAGTGGTTAAGTATATGCCAAATCTAAAGACTGTTGACCTTAAATGAAATTTTCTTCATTGAGCCTGCGGGTTATGATATGAGATGGAGCAAGGGACAACTAATTCTAAGTGTCCCCTAGAACCTCAAGTTACAATTAGTCGGGCACGTAGTTCACGGCGGTTCTAGTAGTAGACATTTTGCCAAGGTCGAATAAGTACTTCTCTAAACAACTTATCCATTTGTGAGACACCGCCATTCCTTGTGTATTCTTTGTCCAACACATGCTTAAATGTGTAATACCATTTCCCTTATCCAAAGTATCATAGTGTCAAGTCAGTCAAGTCATACCCATTTGGCATGCTACCACCGGATCAGCACACCTGGTTAACACAGCAGAAATATATGATGCTGCTCGGTGTGCCCTTGGGGGCAAGTCTCGAGTCAAGGCTGTCACCTGATCTTGACTCCTTTGTTTAGGCAAAACTCCCAACAAAGCCAAGGGGGGTAGTCCCTAAGGAATGTTTCTAAGGTTGTTAGAGCTTCCAATGAAATGGTTAAAAGGGTGTTTTATGTTTTTAGGAGTTTATTATGGGTTTAGGGTAAAATGCCACAAGATAGCCTATGCAAAATGAGTTGTAATTAAACAAGTGCTTTCACCAGCAAGAAATAAAGATGCACAATACTAATATTAAGCAAATACAAAACCAGTGCCTTATGGAGTCAAGTAATGTGTTGAAATGAAAGCGAGAATTGAAATGTTTTGCGAGTGTTGTCTTGGTTGATTTTAATTATTAAAGTATGAAAATTGATTACGGGAAAATGAGGGAAAACCCTCGATATACCATGAGGTACAGGGAGGAATGTCCGGAAATCAAGATTTGGTGGCTCCGTACAAGGACATGTGGGCTGGCTGGAGCCTCAAGAGCGGTGTTCAACACTACACCAACAAGGATGTAGCCTAACTGGTGCCCCGAGGTCTCGTCCCAGTGGTTCCCGTGTCCCCAGGCAAAATTTCCCCACACAAAAATTGTCAAAGTATCGGATTTTCACTTATCTTAAGGGTAGTTGATTTTATTCGGTGACTATTTAAGTTAAGTGTGGGATGTTAAAAAGTGCTTCCAACTGTTTTTGGGTATCCCACAGGTGGGCAGAGCATACGCAGCGTAGGCAAAATAGTTTATTCAAATTGAGAAAATTAGGACCAGTGTGCTCTCCGATAGAGAGTGCTATTGACCTGCTTTTCAGCGAGGTTAAAGAGACTTTGGGTTCCTTTTATTAAACAATTATGGTGTGAAAAGTGAAATGTAGGATACAAAACTTTGAAAGATATCAATCACCAAGTTTATGCGTCACTTTCTGATCAACCTCCACTAATCAATAATGCCTTTAAGTGAAGGTGAGAGCATACTTCGTGGCGACGAAACCGGTTTTATTTCTACTTTACGTTTGCAAAAGTAAATAAAGTGGATTAAAACTTATAAAGCAAAAATGATCAAAGCATACACCCTGCAAGCCAAACGTGTGTGTGTGTTTGTTTGTGTTTATTAGAAAAAATCATACATGAAAATTTTACACAAGTACAAATCCCCCCTAGGGGGATGGGGTGTGGGCACTGGGTATCCCACTGCTCTCGTTTAAATGTTTACAATAACGCTAAAAAAGAATGCCTCTTTAGTCCATTTTTATGGATCTAAAGGGCTTACAATAACTCAGAATGGAAAACTAGAAGAAAGGGGTCCTTGGAAAGCCTTTTTTGATGCTTTTTGGCTGAAAATGGCCATATTTTCTCTATGTATTTCCTTGGACCTGCTAAAAACCAGCAAACAAACTTTGTTAGAAAGTGATAGGAATGAGTTTAAAAAAAAATTGTACTTAGAAAATTTTTGAAAATTTGAAAAATGTAAGTGCAAAAGTTTGAAATCTAGATCTATTTATGAATAAGCTTTTTTAAGACAATGAGGATCTAGATTTACTAAGAATGCTTAAGAAAGTTCAGATCTGAAAATGATAGACAATGGAAGCCCTAGATCTAAAACTTCTAAGCATGAAACAAAAAGGGAAAGAAAAGAGTTTGTTTGTAATTTTGAAGAGAGGGATGAAGCCCCTTTATGCCATAGCTTGCATTGGTGTTGCTCTTTGAAGGAACCTGAAACAAAAGTGTAAGTAAAAGCTGCCCAAAATGTAGAAGCTTCAACCGAGTTCTAGTCCTTATGGGCTTTGTGATCTGCAGCTTAATAAACAAACTCACAACAAAGATAAGTAGATCCAGTGTGTTAGCAATAAAAGAAAATTGAAGAGCCTAAATACAACCGAGTATTGTCGACTACTTCTAGATCTCTAAAACTCTTTCACAAATAGACAAGTTGACAACTGCAAATGTCTATTCAAATCAGTAAGCCAAATCTACAAATAAATGTAAGCAAGAAAGAAATAAGTACAATATCACCTCATGAAAATCGCCACATTTGCTCAAGATGGACCTCCAAAGTCTTCAACAATATATTAAAAAAATGATCAATACATTACAAACCGGCAGAGGTTCTATGCATCCACACTACTTACTAAGATTGGAGCATGAACTCGCTTTTATAGCCATTGGGAGAGGGAGGGCGAACTTAAGAAGGGCATGTGAATGAGGGATGTGCATCCCTTAAATGATGGAGAGATGAACGTTGAACTCCACTCTAACTCCACTTTGGTTTGGTGTGATTGTGAGGTGGCTGCCACCTCATGAGAGGGGTGCCCCTCATGCCTTGTAAACAACGCCCACTACCATAAGTTTCATCGCCCACTACATGGGAACAATAGCCCACCACAAATGCGAATGCCCACGTGAGGAGGGGAAAAGCGTATGTCTAAAACAAAATGTAATCGTTTTATCCTATGTTTGGAATATTGGCATGTGCTTTAATCACATAATGTGATCGTACATCACTACAAAATACTATGCCATCCCTTCCCATATGATTGTTTTATTCATTTTTTGTCTTTTTCATTTTTGTCATATGTGCATTTTGGATTTTTTTAACATTAAAATGCCAATTTGATGCATCTTTAATGAAAAATGCTCCCAGAGGCGACGTAATCGCCCAGAACCTGGAGAAAGTGGGCACTCGGGTAAAGAGGATGCTCTGAGTGTCAAAACGAGCCTTCCCACGCCAAATTCCACCTCCATACGACACTTTTATTACATTTTGAATTTTTCCATTTAAACCATTAAAAAATGGTCTAATTTACGGAGAACATTATTTTCGCCGGAATTGACTCAAACTCCTAGGGGACCTAGTGCATGTCCATACGACTTATTACTGTGGCTAGCATGTAAAAATACACAGACACGTAGGCTTTAATAACCCCCCTAAGATCGACCACCATAAAAAATACTCCAGCTTTGGAGGTATGAGTGAAAAACTTCAGAATTATATGCCACTGAAGCGCAACGCATAATGCCTAAGGAAAAACACTCTAGAGTATCCCCTTGACGGCAAACCCTAAGGTAAGCCAAGCCTTTTACAAAATAATCATGCTTAGACCAACTTATTACAATTCCCCCGCAGGGGTCTGAACATGCAAAAATTGCAAAGGGCCAAAAAATTTTGGCCTAATGGATCTCGGAACACTGATGATGAACAATTTGATTGTTCAAGTCTTCAACGGTTCACTTGGAATCCACTAGGTGCAATTTAGTGGATAACATGGCCTAGCCTTGCATCCTTAGCCTTCAACCTCTGCTAGTAAATTGATCATGTCTACAAATGAGTATATTCTTGAGGTTCTCTTTGAAAGTAAATTATTAAATAACCGACTATTATATATTGACTATCAGTGAAATAATGCTTAATGTTTTGAAGTCTTGCTATGAAAATGATTTAAAGATCATGTCTTAACCTTTTGCACTTGCAGCAACAAGCTTCTTTAGCCTGGGTCATATTTTGATCAGTTTGACCAGTCAAACCTAGTTTGACCAAGGTCAACCTTGGGATCTGTGATGAGATGGACCACTTATATTGTATGATGTTGATCTATGGTCCCTTATATACCTTTTGATGACTCCATATGATGGACACAGGTTTCAGATGATGATTGATGCATTTTTTATTGATTATTATTATTTCCAAATCATCATATTTTTATTTGTCCGGATATGGTGGGATGCTACAGATGATCTTACAGGTTGCCATGAGGTGTATGCGTACTCATCTCTAGTGGATTTGGATCTTCTGGGTCCATTGAGACACTTATCTTTCAGTTTCAAGCACTTCCAGATATGATTTGAGCAGTTTTTTACCTATTGACCATTTTGGCCATGTCGATGTGGTTTGTCCAACTGATGCATTGGAGGCAAGTCGTTGCCTAGGGCGCTACAGAGGAAGGGGGTGGTCCAACCACTTGTTATTACCATATTATCCCCCTTCCAGACATGATGGTACAGTCAGATTTTGTGCCCAGGCACCAGGCAATGGGCTATGGGCAGTTTGATGGTTTTTCAGGTGGAATAAAAATGGAATAAAAAGCAGTGTTCCACGGGGACGCGTCCC
The DNA here is from genome assembly GCA_027924585.1 of Larix kaempferi. Classification (NCBI taxonomy): domain Eukaryota; kingdom Viridiplantae; phylum Streptophyta; class Pinopsida; order Pinales; family Pinaceae; genus Larix; species Larix kaempferi. The sequence goes on from BSBM01000519.1 coordinate 2,646,329, forward strand.
GAAGGGTCGGGGACGCGTTTCGGCGTTTCTTGCGTCCCGGGGACTCCGAAACTCCATGCGAAACGTTTCGGGACGTCCCGCTTTGGGCGAAACTTGGCGAAACGCACAGCGAAACGTTTCGGTGGGTGGCGAGACTTGTGGGCGTCCCCCCCGAAACTCCGAGACTTGTGGGCGTCCCCCCCGAAACTCCGAGACTTGTGGGCGTCCCCCCCGAAACTCCGAAACTCCGGCGAGGTTCAAAACTGAAATATCAAATGACAAAGACTCAAAAGTGACAAACATGAAATATGATGTTCATGTTAATCATAGATTCATATATTAATATAATTATGATGAATCGTGTAATTTGTTTGAACTTTGCATTTACATTGCATGATTGCACAATGATAAATGTAGTGTTTAGTAATTCACTAATTTGCATGGGATGGTTTGTTATTGTTGGGATTTATATTTTGCATATTTTTAATATTTTTAAAAAAATTTATAACTCTCGCGTCCCGCCGTCCCCCCGAATTTCTCTAAAATTTGGGGGTGGTCTCCACACGTCCCGAATGTGCGTCTCCCCGCACCCGCGTCCCGCCGTCTCGGAACCTTGGGGGAACATTGATAAAAAGGTCATTATGGAAATCGATTTGGGCAATTGAGGCAAGGTTTTGGCATGAGGTCTACTCAGAGGTCATCTATAGTGTATACCACTCCTTCCAGATCAGTTTACAGCATTCAGTGGGGTCCACACAGTCACTAGGTTGTGTTTTGATACATCTTTCTCTCAGTTGAGGGGGCCAGCATTTGATCATTTGTTCACTTGGACATGTCATTGAGTAATATATTATATTATTGTGCCATGGGGTGATGTTAGTGAAGGAAAGTAATGCCTCCTAGCTCCACCATGTGCTCCTAGTAACTTGTCCTTGTCATATTTTATGGCACACTTGTATTATTGTCACTTTTTATGTGGTGCACACCCCCTTAGGGCATCTTCTAGCTAGTGCGCACCCCCCTCATGTGAGTGATCCATGTTATATTGTACCGGCTCATCTTAGCCGTTGATTGTATTATCTTATCTTTTGATCTCCACCACTCATTTCAAAAGTGGTTTAGGGTTTTGGTCTCTCTCCTCCTATTCAAGGAAGAGACCCCCCTCTTGTAAAGGCATCTAGAAATTTTTGGCTCTTGGCTACCGGAATAGAAGAAATATTTTTTGAGCACATACTTGGATCTTGATTTGGGTGTTTGATTATGATGATTGTAAATGCTTCTTCCATTGCACTGAAGGATATTTTGTAGCTATCTTGTATCTTTTTCCACGATTTTGATTTACAGGTGAAGAGGACGGGAGGAGTGCGCATTGGTGGGGAGGTTTGCCCTGCAATCTTCTATCAAATTTTGGGATTAAATAGGGAGTGATTTTGTCTTTGTACCAATCATTCTCTATCTTTTACTTCTAGCTTGTATCGACCCTCGTTTTGTTGGCTAATTGAGCTTTGTCTCCTTGGTTTTGCAAGAAGAGAGGGGCTCACATGTGGACTTGGGCAAATCGCACTAGCAAGAGAAACTACAAATTCTTCATTTGATCTGTGGGGAAGTAATCCTCGTCATAATTGGCATCCATCTCATTATCCAAGTATGCTTGAAAGGTACGTATTTTACTTCCTTGGCTTAGCCATTATTTTTAGATCTCAAAACCCTAAAAGTCAAAACCCTTGTATTTTTATTTTTCAAATCTACGGAGATCTAGCAAACATTTGGGCTTAATAATTAAATCCCACCTTAATAATCATCTTAACATTCCCGATCTAAAATTTGGTGGACATCCGACTCCATTTGCCCCTTGATCTAAGGCACTGGGCCTCTCCAAGGGAGGTCACACTTGTTGGGTAGGTGGCCATTTGCTAGATCCCATTTGTGAGTATTATATACCGTGGCATCCACCATCTCTGAAGAAGTACCACATAGCAGCTTCAGATTCGATGCCATAGGTGTGGCCATGGCCTTACAATCCATCAACCCGAATTTCAACAAGATTTCTTTTGCATATCTCTTCTGGATTCTACCACACCGTATCTTGGGTGCCTATTTCAAACCGTACAAGGCCTTCTTCATTCTACACACATGGGTTTGCCTGTCATGCGTCTCACTTCCACTACACCATTCAAGACAGTTGTCTTCACGTCCATCTGGTGTACCTTCCACTTCATCATTGTTGCTATTGAAAGTATAGCTCTAATTGAAGTGTACCTTGCTACAGGAGCAACAACTTTTCGTCACAATCGACTCCCTCTTTTTGAGAGAAGCCATGAACCTTGCCTTGTACTTTTGTTGTACGCTGATTTTGTAAATTAGCTTGAACCTTCATCACTTGTTCTTTGGAACAAGTCTTATCATCCTTCTCTTGTAAGTCATAGCACACGATCTTTCCTACAAGTCAAATTTAGTCATATGATTAGTATCATTCCATGTAATGACAACTTATGCACAATGTACACAGCCGTGTAACCAATGCATCTTAGCCAATGCTTCAGCACAACACTCATCCATATCGTGCATACACATGATAACTATCTAGATGCCTTCCATTTCTACCAAAACTATTAAGAGCATGCACTACTCTCAACATGTTAGCAAAGAGGTTGCATCCTAGACTAGCTCCATCAGGGACTCATGGGATGTTGTACAACACTATAGGCCACTTACCCATATCATGCACTACATGAGCCTACTGCTAGTCAATCTTAGTCATATATAAGTGCATAAAAGAAAACTGTATCACAGATCTACATGTAATTGTTATGAGCAATATCGGACAATAAATACTTATCTTTCATGTGTTTTGCAGGTTCCCTCTTGGTTTCTGTAGTTTCTGGAAGCGTACTCTACTCCATCATCTGATTTTGAAGACTTTGATCTTCTTCTTCACCTAGTCTGGAACTTTCTAAAGTCTTCATCCTTGGTCCTCATGTACTGGATTCAAGTTCTTCTTCGCTTGTTATCACTTCTTGAAAACGAACTCTTCACGTTCTTGCCTCGTGCACATCCTTTGCATATGCCTTCATGTTTTGTCTGGATCTCAAGTAGACCAATCACCATTTTGCTTACGATCGGTAAATATAAGCAAACCTTTTGTGTCATAGTTCACTTGGTTCCATAGTGTCATGAATCGATGCTTGATTTGAGCAAGCCTCCCTCTTGCTCTTCAAAAGTTCAAGACATATTCTTCATCACTTGAGTAATCTTCCCTTGCTTTCGTCTTTGTTGGTTCATCATCCTCTGCAGTATGAGCATGATTTATTTTCTTGCTTTCTTTCTTGTTGCCTTTCTTCTTGGGACACTTTCTTGCAATGTGTCCCATCTCATCACAATTGTAGCATCTGATACTTGAATAGTCTCTAGGAGGTCTTTGTCCCTTGTAAGATCTATTAGACTTGTGATGATGATCTTCTTTCTTGCTTCACTTGGCATGAGTTGCCAAAGCTTGATTATCTTCATCTCTTAACTTTTCTTCTCTGGATTCAATCCTTGGTTCCTTCTAGGTGCATGATTCTAAAAGTGCATTGAACATAATAAGCTTCTTCCTGGAACATATTCCTAGGATGTATGACTCCCATGATCTTGGAAGAGAATTTAAGGTAGTCATTACTAGTTATGCATTCTCAACCCGGTCTCCAATAGCTTCTAATTGATCTTTAATGTGGGAGATCCTTGTGAAGTAAGATTGGATGCTTTCATTGCTTTACATCTTCACAGCCTTGAGTTGAGTCCTCAAGATCATCTTCCTATTGATGTTGGTTCCTTCAAATAGTCCCTTCAGAGCATCAAGCATCTCTTTCGGAGTTTTCGCAGATGAGATATGTGGGATCAAGTAATCCTTGATGGAGTTAGCTATGATCCTCTTAAGCTTTTATCTGGTTCTTGTGCTTTGCTTTGGCCTCATCTCCCTTTGGTTCCGCAACTACTTCTGTGGCATACTTGTCCAATTCATGCTCTTCTAGGATAAGCATCACCATATACTTCCATGCTCGGAAGTTGTCTGCCCCTTAAAGCCTATCCTCAAGCTTGGTGTGATTTGTCATCTCGATAAACTTGATAAATGAGAACCTCAAATGGAAAAAAGAGAGTATAACTACCAAATGAGATGTTCCAATCAAAAGTTGATTTTCGAGATCTGGCTTAAGGAGGTCCTAGGGTTTGTCAGAGAAACCCTAATTTTTCAACTTCGGGATCTTGAAAAGTTGATTGGAGGAAAATATGCACCTCCCCAAGGCAAGTTGAGTAGATCCTTCTTTCATCCAAATCTGTGTATAGAACTGCCAAAAATTGGAAACCCTAATATTTTACAGTTGCTGCAGTTTCTGCAGAATTAGGTCAAAAATTGAAAGTTCTTGGATATGGAATCTGTCCTCCTAGGAAGATGCGCCCTCCTAAGGCAAGTTGAGCAAAGGTCCTTTTCTTCCACATCTGTGGACTGATCCTCCAAAGAATTGATGCCCTAGTTTTCTGAGCTGTAGTGGTGGACCCAAAAATGAAAGTTCTCTGATCTGAATTGCACCACCACTGAAAGATGCTCCCTAGTGAGGCAAGTTGCTTTGAACCTCTTTTTCAGCCAAGTTATGAAGAAAAGCTCCTGGAAAATGAAACCCTAGTTTCCAGCAGTTGCAGCTGCACAATGTTTTCTTTCAGGCCAGCTCTAATACCATGTTAGAATTTTAAATGCAGTAACAATAAGGCTCACTGAAAGATAAACAAGCAAAGCAAAGACAAAAGTACACAATAATTTATCCTGGGAAAACCCTCGTGGGGCAGAAAAACCCAACAAACTTCTTCTATATATATTCGTCAAAATGTACAATAGTATTCCTCATGCAATGAACCAAAACAAGAAGACTCCAAAAGCAGTTATTCACTTGACTCTATCTCTCCTACTCATGCGAACTTGATGAGTGAGTGCGGTGACCAAATGAGGAGGGCGAGCCTCTCATTTATACTAATCAGTGACTTGACCTTTTTCCCCAAACAAGACTGACTTGACCTTCCTAACAGGGTCGACTTGTCCAGTTAACAATAAAATACTCTTTTCTGGATCTTTCTGGGCCGACCTAACAATTAGGGTTTACATCGACTCTTTCAATGAATTTTACATGATCAATTACATCGATAATAATCCCCATAGGGTGTACAATACAAATAATACAAATGATACAAATAATAATAGCTTCTGAAGTTACATTCTTCAACAATGGGCTACGACTTCATACATCACACACTTGACCTAAAAGACATCACCCCTAATAGTAGCCTAGTTGACTTACAGGATGGTACGCTCATTATATGTTTACGTTCAACTGAAGACTGCTTTTGGGCGTAAAAGACCAAAATAAGCTATTGCCTATTTTTCGTTCTTAATAGGATCTACCTAGGCGTGGACCATACAAGCCTCCAAATTGAAAAGCTCACAAAGGCTTGTGCTCCAATGGTGGCTTTGAGAAAGGACAACAAATAGGTTGTTATTCGAGACGACAAGGTCGTGATTCGTTACTCCCACCCTCTAGCGTGATCACCCCCTTGGCCTATTAAATGATGGTGTCCACATATCCTTTAGGTGCACATGGTATTTCCATCCCCTGTTCGATGTAATGGCATTGTTTTATGATTATATCTTCTCTAGGTAACTATACAAGATGGATTTTATTTTTCTTGCAACGCCCCAAAAGGACCCTTCATTATGTTATAGGACACAAATGAATTTTAGCCTTCAAACATGAGACACAAAGATCAAGTGGTGTTTGAGGTTCTTGTGATTGTTTAAGTCTAAGGTTTCTCTAATAGAATCTAATGAGCATTCTAGATACACGTGGCTTCCATTCAAGAGGGGCCATGTTAACCCCTAGATTTGCCCCTTTGCAGTCTGGAAGGTTAAGGGCCAACACATTCCATTAGACTGGTATTCAAACAATATTTCTAGAGACAACTTTGCTTGAGCCAAGGTTGGTTCCCATTGAGTTTAGATATAGGATTGATTCAATGATGTTTCCCTGATTCAAAGGTAGATAGTTCACAGATTTTCATCAAATTTGGGTGTTGCTATATTCAGCAGTACTCCTATTTTTAGAAGGTCGAGTTCAGAGGGTTACATGTCAGAGATACTCATATTTTCAGCATCCTTGTGAGCTGAAGATTCCAATGTCTTCTTTCGGATGACATGCATGATATTTCTATTTTTAGAAAATTAGGGTTTGACTTACATGGCCTTGCAAGGCACTATCAGGGACATGCATGTTTTTGCATGCCAAATATTCAAACATGCAAGCAATTTCCTATTTTTACCAGTGAGTCATGCATGTGTGACATGTGGTGATTTCATGTGATGGCATGTGGCAATTTCATGTGATGACAAGTGGTAAGATCTAAGCACCTACATGAGCCAACAGTGACATGGTAAGCACTGGAGTTCACTAGAGTATTACATGAGTTATCAAAGTGCTTGCTTTGGTTAACTAGAGACAACTAGGTCGCATGCATGGATAAGGGAGTGAGGTGGTATCAGGGTGAGTTAAATCAATGTTTGTGTCAGTTGACTAAAGCACCCACCTTAGTGGGCTAAAGTAAAACGCTCCCCATTAGTTAGTATGCAATTACTCTCAGTTTACCTTTACTTCTCTAGTGCGCATAGGTTTCTCTCACTTCACTGAGGATCTAACTCAATGTATCTTCACTTAACTCGGCACTTTGACACCTCACCACAGTCAACATTAATCTAACTAAGCACTTTATCCTCTTTCTCCAATTCGCTACCTCTCAACTTAGACACACTCCAAGAAAGACTAGTTCGGATGAATTGTTGGATTGCACTCCCAACTAGTCTAATTGAGGTGCATCCATGGTTCACTCTCCACTTCACATCAGTTTGGTTCAAGTCATTCTCCACTCCATCAATAAGCATGGCATCTCTACCTCACTCCTTAAGTGAGTTAAGTAAAGCACATGAGCAAAGACTTCACATGGACTAGAAGATGGTTTACTTCACTCAATCTCTCAACCAGTTAACAAGGCGCCTACCTGTCATCACTCTACTCCATCATTACTTCACTTCGATGCATCTCCAGAGGATTAAGGCGCATGGTCCCTTCACAGCAGTTCGTCGACAGTCAAACCACAAGGGTCATCACTTGACACCGACACATCCTCTCCTAAGTCATTCAATGCACATTGGATTTCTCTTTAAAAGGAAGAGGTGGCTATTGGTTTTGAGGTTGGATTTTCTTTAGTAGGAGCTCTCTCTCTCTCTCTCTCAGGTTTCTTTCCTTCTCTTCTAGCTTTTATATTTTTGTGCAGGAAACATCATTGTACTGGTTCTATATTTGTCCCTTTGGTGCAATCAACCTTTTGATTTATGCAAAATAAAGCTTTGTTATGCTCATATCCAACTCTCATGGTTTGATAGTATCTTGATGTGTCTTTTGTGCAATAATTTATTAGTTTTCAGCCTTTCATCTAGGTAGAATGTACCATTTATAAGTGTTTTCTATCTATATTTTTTCATTTCTTTGAAGCTAACGTTGAAGGGAATTACACCACAATTTTATAAAATCATTTGTCGTAAACCCTATGGTTGTTTAATCACAGGCCAAATATATTTTCTTGCTGCTGTTTTTTGGTGTTTTATTGCAGATTTATAAGTTGAAGGTAGCAAAGAAAGAGTTAGGGATGCCCCCCCTAAGGTTCGCATCACCAACCCAAACGAAGAGTTTTGGGCAGTTTTCTCCTAGAAGTTACACATATTTCTAATTATTGATCCATAAAGTTATTCATACTTACATGTGTGCGAAAATTTGTGCTAACAAATTGGCACCACTGCCGAGGATCATCATCAGTTCTTGGCTTTCATGACATTTGTAAGATTTTCTTTATTTGCTTTATATTTTTTCATCTCACCTGGCAACTCCACTATTGCAAGGTTTAATCAGGTTGGACAATTGTTACCACTCAAACTAGCACCACTTTGCAAATCAAGGCTATGTAGGCCTAGTGCTATGATGGTAAGATCGGGAGAGAGTTAGACCCAATGTCACCACAGTCTAACCTCTCAACACTTCGGGTAACTCCAAAACCTAGGGGAAGACCCTAATCAATAAAAAGATACATACAACCTACGTTGCATGGGAGCGCCCCCGCTCCCGAAGCTCACTTCCGAAGGAAGCGTCCAGGGAGCACTGGGAAAGCGCACTCCCGACTTTTTTTTCAATTTAAAAATAAATAAAAAATTAAGGGATGGGTGGGGGGGACTAACCCTAGGCCTATACTAATGCTATATAAAGGAGGAAAAGCCTATTCTAATAGCAAAAAAGTTAAAAACCTAACCTTAGTAATCATCAGTAGCTTTAAATGGTAATATTAAATTCTTAAAGTAAAAGTTGGCATTCTCCTCATCAGGATGTTTGAGAGTGGTTCCAACCTCATCGGACTTCAAATGCCAAAAGTAGAATTTTTTATCCCATTCAAAATTCAACAGACTTAACAGTTTTTAGGATTTCTGGATTGCAATGTTTCCACCAGATTCTATCACGTATGAGGGTATGGGATTGACATTTAGTCAAACACATCAACCCCTCTATGTACCTTGATGTTGGCAGTGCTAATTGTTCAGATTGATGTTGGTGGCCTCAAAACTAGTTTTTGAAGAATCCCTAGTATATAGCCTATTTATTGATGTACTTTGGTTTAGATATGGATTACACTCGGTGCTATTTTGGTTGTATGCACTCTTACTTGCTATACACATAAGAAACTTTGCATATTTGTGTATAATGGTTTGAATTCTGATGGATGCACATGGTTTTGTTGGCATATGCATCAAAATATATAAAATATATATTACATAAAAAACGATCCCACCCCGGAAGCTTTTGAAAACTTCGCTCCCGCTCCCCGCTCCCAACAACATAGCATACAACCACCAACAAACCACAAATACCTTCCACAAAACCTTAATAGCTATGATCAGTGCCTTATCGGAGACTTGAGTCAAACAATATTAAACAAGACACAATAATCATGCAATAATGGAGTTATTCACTTTATTTCAAATTCCAAATAATATCACGCCTATCAATGCAATTTCACATCTCCTAAGGTAATGTCACACTTCCCAATGCAACCACTCCAAAAAAGTGTGCCCTCAAGGAAAAGAAGACAATTGAGTTAGGGCGAAATTGTTGGACAAGCCAAAAATACCACACACCCTCTCATTCACCATTTACGAGGGTTTCACATATCCCAATGCACTTCGTCAGAAGAGGACGCCCTTTAGGGTTTGTGGATAAATCCCTATGGCGAAATTTTAGGGTAGACCAAAAATACTAAATCACGAGTCTTTTTGGATTTTTGAATTTATTTAGATTTTTAGGGCTTTTTCCAATAGTAAATATTTCTATGCATAAAATAAAATAAGACATGTCAAATTTGATTAAAAAAGGATTGATATATAGGGTATTAGATTCTTGTCTCAAACCCTAGGGCTATGAGAGATCAAGGCCAAAATCCCTCCTCTTGAGATGGTATTCAATACTTGCAACTAGGGCTAAGCAAGCAACCTCAAGGGTTGGGTAGCGAAACCCTAATTAGGGAAAATAGAGAAGTCCAAGGCCCAACAAAACAATGGAGAGCTCCTTGGAAGGAATGTCTCCTCACGCAAGTTGATAAAATGGTAGCGAACAAACCCTAACTTAGTCCAAAGCACTTCAAGAGCAACGTTAAACTAGAGTTAGGAGATAAACTTACCAACAATAATCAAGAATGAGCAAGATAGTGCGTCTCAGGTCACCCTTGAGCATGAGTTATTACAACTATTCTAGCATCAACTTAGCATGTGCAAAATCAAACCCTAGAACATCATCCATCGATCCTTCAAGCAAATAAGACATCCATGAGATAAGATAAGATAAGATAACTTTATTAATGTCCAACGAATGACCAAAAAAGTAGGTCAATGGGACTAAAGGGATACAATCAATATGAGTACAATGTGGGAGTGCAAACACAACTCATAGATAATGCTGGAGCTAAACCTAATACATCATAAAATAAAGAAAGAAAGATACAAGCAATAACATGTTCTCATAAACATGTATAAAGTCATGATAAGGCAAGGTGATGTAGGAGAAGACAAAAAATGAGGCTGATGAAGTCAAGAACGTCTGAGTCTAATAACCGACTACAATGGTGACGATCAAGGCATTGGCTCGATATCAATGCAACGTCCTTGTTGCCACCAAGGTCTCTCACTGGAGGATCCTGGGGAGGATGTAGGAGCGAGGAATAGTCCTAGCATCCAAAATCGAAGGAAAGAAACTTTGGATAGATCTCTGACTTCTCCACTAGGGCTGGAAAGGGATCCTACGAATAGGAGGCACCCTGCACCAGATCAGTCAAGATTTGGTCCCTCTAACGCTTTGGAGGTGTGCGGATTGATGTGTTGTTCGGCACCCTCGAGTTGGTCTCAAAGATACTAGTAGATCTCCTAGAGAGGGAGGCTGAGGGGAGGCTCGAGATCTCACCACTCTGCTATCTAAAGTACTATGGCACTCAACTCACCGCTTGTTGCTCAGCTCTGATAAATCAACATGAAAGTATGATGTGATCTTCCTAGTCGTCTCAAGACGAGGCGGGGTGTGTAGGAATTAAGATATGTGGCTGAATATCTTCCTGATAAAAATGGCTAGGCATCTTTGGTCCTAATGTCCAAAGAAAGTTGAGAGGGAACCCCCCAAGTCTCTATAGTGGTAGTAGTAACGTCCCTTGATCTCATAGTATATAAGGGGCACCTAAAAAATGAGATGCACCTCTATCTCTGTCTCTGGCTCCTGTAGATGACACACCTGACAAATCCTATCACATCGTGGTATATGATGGTCAGTCTCCACTCGGAGTCAATGAATCCCACCCGAAGTTGTCCCAAAGGAATCTTGAGAGAGTGCATCCAATGCCTATGTATGTATGGGAGTTGGACGATCATGCCATCCTATAGCTCCATGAAGTGTTCAAGGTAGAGAGACAACTTCAAGCCCAGGCTTGTCGAAGGTGAGGTCCAAGTGAACTAAATGTACAATTTGTAGATATCCTCTCTGATGGACTAATTTAGTACTTGTGTAGGCAACAAGAGATGGCGCGACGTATCAGGGGAGCATCTGAAAGGCAAAAGGCACTCGGAGGAAATGGTCACTAACTAGAGAAGTTGAGATGCCTTTGAATACCAACCTCATGCTTGGCCAATGGGGTGAGCCGAAGCGATGGCCTCCAAGGAACAGAGTGCAAGGTAGGTGTACCTATCCCTCTCGATGGTTGTATGTATCTCTGAAAGCTCGAACTTTGTGAAGGAAGCAAAACAAGCAAATGATGACCACAAGGTGGAAGGGATGGACACCAAACTCTGCCTGAATAATGGGCTACGTAATTGATAATGTGCCTGAGAAGCAAATTTTGGACTCTCTCCGTCTAGGCCCAATCTATTTGTAACAAGCTCGACCCCCAAATCTCAAAGCTATAGAGGATTGTATGCATAATAATTGCCTCCATGCAGTAGAGTTTGGAAGAGATGTCCTGAAACTAACTCTAGAAACATTATCTCTCGATGAGGTTCGGGGAACCATATCCTTTGCTGAGTTAAGGTTGGGGGGCCTGACGAATACCAAAACAAGGCCTTATGAATTGTACTCCCAAGTAAATGTATGAAGTGGTGATCTCAATTTCTTCCCCTCTGAAGTAGAAATGCATGTCTTCCAGATATTTCTTCGATGCACTGAAGATTATAACCTTAGGTTGACCATCAACTGTCGAAGGTCACAAAGGTTGGCGAGGATGTCAATATGCCTATGTAGGCCCTTAAGAGTGGAAGCCAACAAAATCAGGTCATCCGCAAAAAGGAGCAGGGAGATCAACACCTGATGTAGAAGGAAACCATCGCCCTCTTGGATGTGCTCATGGAGGAAAGAATCCAACTCATCAATGTATATCTCGAAGAGGGTCGACAAAAGGGGGCATCCCTATTTTACCCCAATGATACTCTGGATGAAGTCCGAAAGGCCATGAGCTATCCTGAGGTGACCCAAAACTAACTCATACAATCTCATGACGACTACCAAGAGATCTCAGATATGCCAATGTCACGAAGTCTTTGGAATAATGCCTCCCTTGGCACTTTATCAAATGCTTTCCGAAAATCTACAAAACAATATCAGACTTTCAAAGAGCGATGACGAGCCTCCTCAATAATGGCTCGAAATGTGTAGATATGATCAATTATCTAGTAGTCCGGGTGGAAGCTTGCTTGTCCTCTAGCACTGAGATGTCGTCTCTCTAGCTCCTCCAAAGCCATTGGTGTAAGACTGGCGTAAAGCTTAGAGAAGGTATGGCCCACCATGATAGTCCTATAGTTGTTCGGATTAGAACTACTCTCCGATTTGTAGATCAGATGAATAATGTATCTTGCCAAGTAGGGTGGAAGTTGAAACATACCACACGGTTAAAGAGATCAACAATATGGGACTGAAGAGACTAAATACCATGCTTCAGGAATGTTGACCACCAAGACAACTAGGTGGGCAACCATGTACCATGTACCTTGAAGATGAGGAAGATGTACCTAACAAAGTTCTTCAAGAGAGGCAGTTCTTCCTTTTCCTTAACTCTTCTCCATGAGATTTTCTCACCCCTGCAAGGGATTTTGTAATGATATGTCAGTACGAGAGTCAATTTGTGTGAATCTTAGTCGCCTAGGACTTTATCATTAGGGAATTCCTTTCATCAAGTGTTTTTTCCATTGGATAATTAAAATTCATTTTTAGTGATTTTAATTATCTGAATTTTTCACTCAAAAAATTCCTCCAAAGTGGTGAAAGGCATTCTAATGATCGAGTCCATGGGGTGATTGGAGCCTAGAAATGTTCTATATTACCATGCTAGACATTATCTAAAGTCTTGCAGAATTTCATTAAGTTTTACTTAGGATTTTTTAATTTTTGGTAATTAAAAAATGTCCCTCAATATAAAATGTTGTAATGTAAAAGAGGGTTAAGTGGCACTTAATGCCCATAAGTAGGGGTATGGGTACTCAAAATCAATGGCGAGAGACCTCCTACACCCTTGGACCAAGTTTGAAGTCATTCCGTTGAGTTTTGATAAAGTTTTTTATGGATTTTCCTAAGTCAGTCAAGGAAATCAAGAAAATTGGCCATTAATTAGAATGAAATGTTTTTGTAAAGTGACTATAGTCACTTAGAGAGGGGAAATAATGTTCCTAAATGTTATGTTATGACCCCCAGGTAAAATTAAAGGCCAAAGGCCCCCCCCCAAGCAAGTGTTTTTCAAGTTTGAAGTTGTCTCCCTAATGGGGGAACCCTCTGACCATGGCAAATGAGAAAACTTGAAATAAGCCAAAGAGAGGTCTCACCTTCATGATTCCCTCCCCTTGGCTTAGCAATGAAATATAAAACATGGGTGGGGGCTTTCCCCCCCCATTGTTTGTTATTTTTAACCCAAGAAAGTGCACCCCCCTTCATGGGCCCCCTTTCTCTCCAAGTGACAAATGTCACTCATGCAAAGGAACTCTCCCCTCTCTCTTTTCCTATTTAAGGAGGCTCCTCCTCATTTTGGTTACAATCTCTCTTCTTCTATAATCTCTCATGCTCTTGCATTATTGCTCTATTGTCACTCTCTTGCTTCCATTTGTTCTCATTTTGGGCCATTGTAATTTTCAGCCATTTGGCTTGGTTAATAGAATTCTTTTCAGGAAATCTTGTGTCCATTGTGCTCTATGGTGGTTTGCTTCTACACTTCATAGCTACTCAAGTTTGGGGAGGCCAAACAAACAAACTTCTTTCCTTTGGTAAGATTTATGGTATTTTTGCCATAAGTTTTGTGAGTTTTCATTCTTGTAGTTAAGAACTTCATATTTTTCTCGGTTGAAGTTTATGATTTCTTAGCTCATTATTTAAATCTCACCTTATTTTTAGTTATGTAGCAAATATCTCACAAGTTGCAAGTTGCTTTAGTTGAAAAGTGGAATTCCTCGATTGGATACCCACTACTTCAAGCATTTGAAGAGCAAAGAGCACAAACTCTTTTCTCTTTCAAATTTCCGCACTTTATTTCTGCATACATTCTCATATTAAAATCTGGTTTTAGAATTCATTTACAAGCTCTTTTATTGTGCAAATTTCACTTGTAAAATTTCAGAAATTTTTCTCACATTTTTTTCCTTAACATTAATATTATCCATGAGTGATTTTGGGCATTTTCTGTGATATATTGCTTGTTGGTTTTGAGCAGGTTTTGTATAGTACAAGGGGTTATGCTACCCAAATTCGGCCAAAATCAAGTGTAAAGGGCATCTGCAAGCTGCCATCTTCAGTCCTTGGTAAGAAACGGGTCGAAAACCTCTCTTTCTTCTCTTTTTTTTTCAAATATAAAGTGTTGAATTCGTATTTGTTGTAACAAGTTCAAGAGAGTCTCTTGAACTTGATTCTTCATTTATTTCTATTGTATTATTGGGTATTATTTTCAGCCATCCCTTGCATGCAAAGGAAGTTGGACTTGCCCACCCTTGCATTACAAGTGAAGAAGGGCTAGGAGTTAGTTTATTTCTTATTTGCATTTGGTAATATTGGTTGCCCGCACCTTGCATGTGAAGTGGCTTTGCCCATCCATGCAAAATCATGTTGGCTAGTTTCCTACTTAAAATTCAAGTTATTTCATTTAATAATAGCTTTTGCCCACACCTTGAATGTGAAGTGGCTTTGCCCATCCATGCAAAATCTTGTTGGTTAGTAATTTGTTTAAGTTTTAAGTTATTTTTGCTTTAATTTGTTACCCACACCTTGCATGTGAAGTGGCTTTTCCCTACTGCAAAATCGTGTTGGCTAGTGATTTTTTTTCAAGTATTTTTCTTTTCAGAGCAAATAAACTTTGCCTCACTTTTGCCCCGTATTCACTCCCCTTGCCGGTAAATCCGATCCTGGGTGACAAGAAAGGGAAAAAGATCGAATTGGCTAAATTAATAGGCACTTTAACTAACTATCTAGAAATTGAGAAAAAGATGATTGACCCGAGGAGTTAGTGGGGTAGAGATGCTGTTGGGAGCCTCGTGGTACTTCGTGTCCTCCAGTTGAACACCCGACAGTCTTCAAAATTGACTCGTGGAGCTAGAAGGGAACATTGGTTCACTTGTTGAGAACCCAACAGTTTCTCTCAAAATTCAAGTATAATTGTTGGAGGTAGTCACATTAGTTTAGGATTTCAATTTACATTTTTGCACTCTCTCATCGCACATTAATCCCCTAAGCTAAAGTGAGACCTTAAAATCAATTAAAACATACTAGACCACTTGCAAAACATTTTATTTTCTTGTCACGGTATTTTCATTACAATATCTTTATTTCCAGTTCAAATTTATTTCTCTATCAATTAGTTGGTTTTCTTTGCAAGCAAGTAATTTTCCTCATGCAATTTTGAATGTTCTAATTTAGGGAAAGCATATTAAGTTATTTGTGTATCTTGTGTTTCCCATAAAACAAGTTTTGATTTATTATTGACTCCATTAACCCAACCCAAGTAGAATAGGCATTGGTTAGTTGATTGTTTATTTCTTTCAACTTTATCTTGTAAAGTTACGAATCAAGGTTTGCCTATCATCAAATAAATTGCATATTGCATGACTGCTTGTCATTGAACATTAATAAGTATAATTAAAATTTAACTCCTAAAACTAAAACCTTTTAAATACTTAGTAAATAGGGACTACCCCCTTTGACCTTTGGGAGATGGGTCTAAACGGAGGATTTGGGACTCGAGGTGACAGTGGGTTCTCAACTCATAGTTGCCTTTCAAGAACACACCTAGTGATTGGGAGACTTTTCTACGGTGAAGTGTGTTTTAGTCAACAACAAGGAACTCAACCTGAAGGCCTTCGTTCGATGCTCTGTTGTTATTCATAGCTTTGATTGCTCTCCTAATACCCATCTTAGAGAAAAGGTGACATGAGGAAGGAGGAAAGGGGATGCGTGCTGGGGGTTGACCGGGAATGTCATAAAGAGAGGTGGTATGGAAAACAGGGCCTAAGGGCCAACCTGGTGCCTAGGAAAAAGAGCATGCCATAATGCTTTTGGGGAGTGGCGGAGGGTTGCACAAAGTTCACGTCTTATTTGGGAAAGAAAAGTTCACTTTTTACGTCAAAGGACTTTACAGTAGGTTCTGCAGAGGTGAGGGGAGGATGCACAGTGATGTATGAGAGTGAAGCGGAGTTGTTTGTGAAGGGAATTGCATTCATCATCAAACCAACGATTCATGGGGAAAGAGCCAAGGGTGGGTTTATGGGTGTGCTCACAAGTAGAGTGGGGGTAGGAATCAAGTGTTACTTCCTCAAAGACTGTGGAGAATATCTCATATTTGACTGTGGTTGTGGCCATTAATCTGAAGTGGGAAATAGGGGGAGCAACTCTTTAATGCGAGTGGTGTAGGAGATGGCGTAATCTTTGTTAAATGGTGTGGGGGGGTGGAGGAGGAGGAATAGGTTGGGAGGTAGAGTGAGGAGGGGGGATGTGGAGAAGAAGAAAGTGAGGGCATGGTCAGCTAAAGGAAGGCAAGATACAAAGAAGTATTGGATGTGCGGGAGGAGATCCTAATTGACCAGAACATAATCCACAGCACTGGCCTCCCCAAACATAATCTACAGCACTGGCCTCCCCACTATAAGGGAAATAGGTAGGAGTGGCCTGAGGCTGGGAAGCAAGGGATCCCATCCATAATCAATAATATGTCGCATGGGATCCCATTCACAATCAATAAGCAAGGGAATTCGTTCAGAAGCAAGTAAAGTCGCCTGACCCTAGGATTCCCCTAGCTGCAAAAGGTGTCTCCCATAACTTGTGAGGCACCCATTCCTATCCTGTGAACATCTATGAAGGCCCACAGACTCCAAGTCTAACTCCTGCACGCAAAATGCATCCTCAACTCTATCATGAAGTGATATTTGTAGGCTTCTGGTTGGGCATTAAAGTCACCCAAAAGAATGACCCTCCCCGAGAGAAGAATATTTTGAGATGTCTACATAAAGATCAAGGAAGGGGCCACCCTCAGACTCACTATGAAGTGCAAAGTGAGATGAAGCTAGGAGAAATTAACACACTTCGAATCTCAAAACATGTTGTTGATCTGATGGATCTGAACCCACATATATCTATTGTACTCTTCTGATGACAACAAAGTAACCCGACACTTAAGGGAGTCCCGTACAAGACAAACGACCCCCAGACCCTCTGAAACTCTCGGATCGTGTCTCATGTCTGCAAGACCATAACTAGTTGTACCCCTGAATTGGGGATGGTGTTAGTATGGGGTTCGCATGTATTTTTGTAAGGAAAAGAAGATTGTGGGACCGGATAGCATCTCAAAGTGTGCTTGGTGAAGACCAAAACATACCATTGCAATTCCAGCAGCTAATGGAGATGGTGGGATAGATTCCCTTAACTTGTCCACCAACTGAATGAGAGTGTCATTTGGCCCAAGGAAGGGAGTATCCTGAAGGGGTTGAGTCACGGATAACTACTTTAAGATCACGAAGAACTTCCCACTTTCCTCCTTTCCGCTCAGTTGTGACCCAATCTCTAGCTTGCTTGAACCTCGCCTGCTGGGTTTTGGTGAGGTCATCATCTAGGAAAATATTTTGTCTGGGGGAGAGCGAAGTCAACCTTCTCTTAGCTTGAAGGGCTCTAAATTGGTCATCCAACATCCGAAAGCGAAGGAAGAGTGTGGAGATTGGGCACCATCCACGCCCGATCAATATACATGTTGTTCAAATCTAGGGTGTCATGAAGGAAAGCGGTGGCAACCTATAGGGGGGACAATAAGGTCGTGGAAGGTGGCACGCATGCACTCTAAGGTTAAGCTCCCAAGCTCGACAGAGACGTTCCTCATTCAGTTTGAAATTTGGCTTGTACCACTCCTTCGACCACATTGTGTGGGGGGCTCCCTTTTCTGGACACTTCCACCCGAGAGTTCAAAGTTTGTTGTTGTGTTTTTGTCTCTTGTTTAAAAATGGCTTGTTGTAATCGCATTTTTTCTTACAGGCTTTTGGTATTCAAGACTTCTATTTGGAGCGTGGGGGAATCTACAAAAGGGTTCTGTCAGTGCACATTTTCCTAATTTTTCATTTTCGAGACCAGTTGTTTGAGGTCAAATACTTCCAAGTTGAGCTTTATATTTTCATCTTTGAGGAATTCCACCCTCCACAACAATCTTTTAACCTGAAAAGCCGAATATGTGAAGTCCTGCTTCAAGGCTATATTCGTGGGACTTGTTGTCACATTTTTATTAGCTGGGAGCTACTATCATTTCCAGAACAGTTGTCACAGCCCAAGCAAGTCCTTTACATGAGATGAGCATACAGAGCCTCTTTGATGATCATTGGTAGAGTATATTCAGAGGCAGCTAGACTATTTGGAGCAGTATTATGGATATACCCTTGTCATTTTTTAGCTCTCTTCATGATCCTAGAGGGATATTTGTTAGACCATTGGCCCACTTTGAGCAAAGCAACAGAGTTTCCAGTTGATGTTATCTCCCTTGCCTTCCAGAGTTGTTAGAGATTGTTGCAGATACAAGTATATGGCTGAGTAGGTATACATGATGCATATGGGCGTTACTTTTGTCTCTTGTTTATATCAGTATCCCAATACAATGGCCAAAGCAAAAGCATAGAAATGACAATGTAAACACCCAATACAACTTACAACCATGAAGCTCCAAGCGAGATGAAAACACCATGCATGAACAGGATAGGAATGTTGATGTCTGTAGCTCAAACCAGTATTTCCACATGGGTTTGTGTCTACCTGTGGAAAACGCCATTAATACCTCTCAAAACTTTGAAATTCACTTTATTAAAGTCAATAATTAAAGTGCCTAAAATTTTGGCAGTAGTAACTTAAGTTAATTAATTGAATCTTAGCCCTTGATCTCAAGTGAGTGAGATCTAATCTCAACCATTAAAGTTAGGTTTTTGGTTCATCTCTTTAAGATAAAAGACAACCAAGGTGAGAGGAGAAAGACACAAGTCACAAGAGAGAAACTCAAGCAATGAGTTGAAGAGAGAATGACATTCTACCTTTTAGATTTGGCAAACAGGGAGACAACAATCAGTAAAACAATTGTAGGAGTTGTACGAGTCAGGTAGAGGCTCAGATTTTCTACATAGGTAGTCGTACAGCTCAATTGTAAATTCATATGGATCGATCGAACCACATTCCATTTTTTTCGACCTTTAAAATTAAAAATATCCTTTGCCACAAGTGTCGAAGAATATACACTACAAGAGAATATGTATGAAACGCACAAATGCATGGATTTAAGTCGCAAATTAAGAAACTAGAGGATGAAGTAGCAAAATATCTACAAAATAAGAAAGTATTAAAACAACAAATTCAAAATCTCAAAAACAAAAATTCAAGATCTCAAGAACAAATTTGACAACAATTACTTGAAGAAATTTCTCACCAAAAAGATCATGGTTAAAAATTACTTCCACAAATCAAGAAGTCAAAGGATAAGATGTAGTGTAATCAAAAGTTAGAACAAGAGAATCAAGATCATGAGAAGAAATTATCAAAAAAAGATGAAGAAGGTTCTTGTGCAAGGAACCTCAATCAAAGATTGCTTGAACAAATCAAAAGGTTTAAAAATAACCAGCATATATCCATCTTAAACCGGATCTATTAAGCACTGAGAGGGATCCAATTTCTTGAGGTGTAAATTTTTTTTTATCTTAAATTTTTTACACATCAAAAAATTTACACCTCGAGAAATTAGATAATTTTTTTAATTATCGTATTATTTTCTATAAGTTATCAGCCGACATGGTAACATTGTGTTACGTAACATGACAAATGTCACAACATCTCCCCCATACTGGATTTGTACGCACTTGGCTACTCTCGGTGCAAATAAGTCAAAAAAATCAAGACCTTAAAAATAATTTCAACAAGTCAAAAAATGAAGAACTTTTACGCTTAAAGGATCATAATCAAAGCATACTTACACAAATTAAGTTAACGAACAATAAGAAGTCGATACTAGAAAATTGGGGCAACTTAACAACAAAGAATCAATGACCATCTACATTGAAATAAAGTTGTTTAGAGTCTAGACACAAAATTCTAGAGCCTAGAGAAAGGAACTAATATTGATGCAATCGACATAAAAAATTAGAAAGATGCTTATAATTATATTGAAGTCTTATCAACCAATAAATCACAAAATGTATCAAAAGATGAAGGTTCCAATGTCAAGACACCAGATATAAGGATACCTTATCACCATCCTAATTTTAAAAATTATCGTATAATTCAACAAACTAACAAAATACCAAATCAGTATGATAAGTGATGCAAAGATCCTACTATATTGAAAAGAAGTTCAAGTGTGGAATCTTATCATTTCCCACATCATAGAAGTCATCAACGCAAAATTGAATTACAGTGCTCCAACCCTTTCACAATAAGACAATTTTGCTCAATACTTCATGACTCATATATTCTTGTGTCATCAACTATCACAGCTTCAAGAATATAGAATCATGAAAGGTATTAGAAGCCAAACATAAAACTTTCCATTAAAATGCTTTGAGGACAAAGCATCTTTGAAGGAATAGGCAATGTAACAAACATATATATATATATATATATAATGACAATTAATGAAGTCCAATTCTTAACAAAAGGACGACCTAATTAAGGGACATGACCTATCAACTACTAAATAATGACAATTAATGAAATGGCGCATCTTAACTAAAAGACATGACCTATCAACCATTGTGACTAGTAAATGCTACAAGTACATCACATGGCATTGTAATTAATATCATCAACAATCTAATTCAATTATATTTATTATTTGTCCTATATGGATTTTAACCTATTGTCCTTATTACATTGGATATTCAGTACATGAACGTTTTATTCATTTACTGAACTTTGTTCATTTCATTCTACTTTTCCTTTCTTGGTTTCAATATAATGGTCACATGGAATGACAAGAATGGACAAACTACCATATCCATCAAATCAAATACAACAAACAACAAGATTTTTTTTTAAAGCATTTTGAATGCTAACAACAACTAGACGAGGAAAAATCCTCCGATGGAATTTTTGGAATCTCAAAATTCAATTATTACAAAAAGCATATCTTCAAAACATCTTCAAAATTGTAACAACTTCTAACAATTGAAGTGTCTTGCAACTTGCTATTTGTGATATCCAAGTGATCACGCACGATCTCATGTTATGGTGCCTCAGGTTATCGTTAATGTATGCAATGACCGTGAGTGACACCATCACTACTATGGTAAATAAAAATTAATACCAATCGAAGAAACTTAGTATACTTCCCCCTCTTTTTCTTGTGTAATTTGATTGATCTACTCTAAAAGCTAATAACCACAATTTGACACAACCTATGGTAAATGTTTTAAAGGAGAAATAAATTAAGGTATTTTAACCTCATTATGCACTAATACATGGAATACTAGCATCATTATTCCATGGAGATAGTCTAAACTACAAAAATATGCTTGCAAATGTGTGAAGCCCCATTCCAATTAGAGATGATATGCATCCACAATCAAAAGTTCAATATCGATCATTGTAAGAACTACAAAGATATGCACCTATAAGAAGTGTCTCATCACTCTTATCCACAAATTAGGAATGTCTGGAGGTGTCACATTCAACCTAGCACTCTTTCAAATGCCATCTACATATTTCAACATGTTATGCTAGTGGACTTTATGGACATACTTCGCAATACATTACATACCTCCAATTTTAAGGATTTTATTGACCAACCCATGCTTATATACACTTTGATACAATTACTTTTTTCCTTTGATACAATTAAGAAAGGCATAAATATATATATATATATATATATATATATATATATACCTCCAATTTTAAGGATTTTATTGACCAACCCATGCTTATATACACTTTGATACAATTACTTTTTTCCTTTGATACAATTAAGAAAGGCATAAAATATATATATATATATATAGCTTTTGTCATGATAACCCTTCCCTCTCAAGAAACATGAATTCTCTTGTTGATTGAACAAACCATACTCTTATGCAAGTTTAGATTATACAATGTTTAAAAAAAACTCATTCAAGGATCAGCAAAAACTTTTCATCGTGAACTTATTGCAATGCAAATAACTCGGCTACTTACCCCTCAGCGATAGCAGTCTTTCCAACCCCTGGCTCACCAATAATAACAGGATTGTTCTTTGTTCTCCTTGAAAGAATTTGAATACATCGTCGAATCTCGTCATCACGACCTATAACAGGGTCAAGTTTTCCTTCTCTTGCCAGTTGTGTTAAATCCATGCCAAACTTTTCAAGAGATTCAAATTTTCCTTCAGGATCTACAGATAAAACAATTTCTTACAATTCAATAAGAAAATAAACAACTTAACATACTATATATCTAAGCTAATACTTCAAAAGAATATTGAACATAAGCATAATATATTTCCCAATTAACCAAACATTGATAAGAACACTATCAAAATATAAAATAAATATATCAATAATGCATTTTGAAATTAGTAGATAAATTATGTCATAAACGAACTATATTAATATCCAAATATTTATGCTAGTACTAAGGACAAACCCATAATGAAAATGAATTATGCCATAAACGAACTATATTAATATTGAAATATTTATGCTACTACTAAGGGCAAACCCATAACGAGAATACTACTAGCAATTGCCCATGATGGTGCAAAGTGGCATCATTAAAATAGATTTGAACATAAACAATGCAAGTTAACTGCACTTGAAACCATTCAAAACATTGGTAGTTTTCCTTGAAATATACTTAAATTTTCAAGAAATGGCATAACAAGAACACGACCAACCTATTCAATATTGTAAAATTACTTGTATTGTGTATTATGCAATATTATTATTTTGAAAACATCCAAACCATTTGTAATTTTCCTTGAAATATTTTAATACACTTAATCTTTTGCGTAATGTCGTAACAGGGACATGACAGAATTATCTTTTGTGAAATAACTTGTGTTGTGTTTTGTGCAATGATCATTAACAAATAGTACACTTGCTCAAAAAATCAATCTTTCTACTTCAAAATCCTTTAGTGCTAACTTGTCTTCTAAGACCTCTATCAAGTAGAGCTCCTTATCGAGATTTCTTCAATTTCTTTGCTACATATTCTTCTTCTTCCCCACTTGAGTAAAACAACAGTGTGTCATGTTTTCTCCAATACTAATATAATTTGACCACGTACTATGATTGTCTTAGATTCAATATCCATAGTAAAAAAAATCCCCACTTGTTTCATATCTACAATATCATGTAGAAATTGATAGCTTCTAGAATTACTCTACTACTAGTATTTGCACCATGTTTGGGGGTGCTTCATGTGATGTGGGGTGCATGGTTTATGGAAGACCCTTGGTTGTTCCACAATGAACAAACATAATGAAGTTGACTTGTTGATTACTTCTAGACCTTGTATGAATGCTTATGTAGTAATCTTCCTTAAAGGGTTGGAGTTTTAGATAGTATTGGTGGCTTCTTCATGTGGTTCACACATGGAGGTTGGTTGCTTTCTTGAGAAAAGGCCTTGCATGAAAGGATGAGCATTGTGCATTCCGAAGGAGGGTGTTGATACCTAGATCACACACACTTGAATTGCTTGCATGGAGGCTTTATACTTGACTTGAGGACACTTGGGTCGAGGGAGTGATCATGTAGGTTTGGCAGACCTAGAGGAGCACATGGTTTTGGAGAAGCGTTGAAGCTTTGGAGGCTTATGGAGGAGAAGCATTAGACACATCTCATGGAGCACTCATGCCTTGAAGCAATGCTTGTGGATGTCTTCACCTTGGCTCTTGACATGTGTCACTTGGAGAGAGGGCATTCCACTTGTGAGCCTTCTTATGTACAGTAAAAAAAACCTCCCCACTTGTTTCATATCTACAATATCATGTAGAAATTGTTAGCTTCTGGAGTTACTCTACTAGTGTTTGCACCATGTTTGGGGGTGCTTCAAGTGATGTGGGGTGCATGGTTTATGGAAGACCCTTGATTGTTCCATGATGGACAAACATAATGAAGTTGACTTGTTGATTACTACTAGACCTTGTATGAATGCTTATGTAGTAATATTCCTTAAAGGGTTGGAGTTTTAGATAGTATTGGTGGCTTCTTCATGTGGTGCACACATTGAAGTTGGTTGCTTTCTTGAGAAAAGGACTTGCATGAAAGGATGAGCATTGTGCTGCGTGCATTCCAAAGGAGGGCGTCGATAACTAGATCACATGGACACACTTGAATTGCTTGCATGGAGGCTTATACTTGACTTGAGGACACTTGGGTCAAGGGAATGATCATGTAGGTTTGTTAGACCTAGAGGAGGACATGGTTTTGGAGAAGCGTTGAAGCTTTGGAGGCTTATGGAGGAGAAGCATTGGACACATTTCATGGAGCACTCATGCCTCGAAGCATTGCTTGTGGACATCTTCACCTTGGCTCTTGACATGTGTCACTTGGAGAGAGGGCATTCCACTTGTGAGCTTACTCATGTATAGTTAGATTGCTTGTAAATGTTTAGGACCATTGTGTATTGTTGGCCTCCCTTATACCTCACATACATAAAGGAAGGAGGCAATCCGTTCATTAATAATTCACCCATCATCCTGTGTTAGAGATGTGAGGAGTGGAACGAACTTATCTCTCACTCTCTTTGTACTCTTCATCATATTCTTGGAGTGTTTGTGCCCTTTGAGAAGTTCAAGGGTTTTCTAGGGTTAGGGTTTCTCCCTATAAGAGGCAAACAAACTAGGGTTTGTGATAAACCCTAGAGGATAAAGAAGCATTGTACTTATAGTTGTTGTGAGAGAGGAAGACCGGGGTTTTGGAAACCCTAGTGCTACATGATACGCCCAGTTGAGGAGAACAAGAGGAGACATCTAGGAAACTTGTGGGAGACAAGTATCGAAGCCAAGGAGGACTTACTAGTGTTAATGCTAGCTTATTGTGAATCTTTGGAGGTGGCTAGGATTTTCATGGTTTTCCCTAACCAGGGTATGGAGAGATAGAGTTTGTACCAACTTTGAAATAAAGTTGTGGTATGTACATGTACTTCATTTCTTCCATTTATATATGAAAGTTCCAACTGTCCAAAATTGTGTAATTGCAGATTTGGTTTTCAGTTGGCATTCTCTTCTTGTTTGGGTAATTTCCAACACTTGTTGTTCATGTTGATTTGACATAACATAGAAGTGAAATTGTGAAATGATTTGACATATAACTTGAAGATAAGAGAGCAAATTTTTTGTTGTAAAATATGTTGTAATAAAGTGATTTCAGATTTGATTTTCAGCTGGCATTCTCTTCTTGTTAGGGTAATTTCCAACATTTGTTGTTCATGTTGATTTGACATAACATAGAAGTGAAATTGCGAAATGATTTGACATATAACTTGAAGATAAGAGACCAATTTTTTTGTTGTAAAATCTGTCGTACTAAAGTGATTTCAGATTTGATTTTCAACTGGCATTCTCTTCTTGTTTGGGTGATTTCCAACATCTGTTATTCATGTTGATTTGATATAACATAGGGATGAAATTGTTAAGTGATTTAACTATAAATTGAAGATAAGAGAGCAATTTTTTTATCAAAAGATCTGTTGTAATAAAGTGATTTCAGATCCAGTTTATGCTTGAGAAATTGTGCCCTAAGGGCTGAAACTTGGTATATGTAATATCTTTTCTCTTAAGCTGACTAGTCACTAGTGTGTTGGGATGAAGTGAAATATTGTCCGATGTTTTCTGCTGTAAATTAATGTTTCAGATCAACCCTAAGGTTGAAAGTTCACAAGGATTAGATCTTGGAAATCTCCATTCTTAGGTGAAATTTATAAATTGCCTTGGACCGGAATTTCAACATGGTTTCAAAGCTATTTTGTTGTGTTACCGGATCCACCACCCCAATGTCTAGGATCCGCAGATCCACCTGGGATCCATCATGGAAACGTATCCCCTACAGATGGAAACGTATCCTAGTCCTATGAAACGTATCCTGTGAAAAATCAAACATTTCCCGAAATTTTCAAACGGATCCTGAAACTTCCAGTGCTTCTATGACCCATTGATCCCCCCAAAAAATTGTTTTTTAATGAAAAACTTAAAAAACCCTACAACTAATGGCTAAAAGTGTAAAACCCATTCCTGCTCAAGGTCTGATCTATCCTTATGTCAAGATCTGCTCTTGAACTCTGATATATCAATATCAAGTTCTGCTCTCAATGTTTTTATTTGATTTTTCTTTATGGTCAAGGTCTGATGTCAAGGGCTGATCTATCTTTACGTGCTATGTTGTTGCTCACTTCACCTACACTGTTATGTAGTCTTGCCATAGTCTTCAAGAAAACCACTTTATTAACTACTGATACGGACATGTGGATGTGGCTCACAACAACACTATTATGACCTGCTTCAAGTTCAAGCTGAAATGGTTTTTAAAATTATCAATATCAATCATGGTTACAACTCATCAAATTATCAGTTACCATACATGAACTCTCTTTTTTGGCAATAACTTATAATTCTACTCTTGAGTTTCATGAATACTTTGATTCTTCACTCTATTTTTATTTATTATATAAATATTTTTATATTTTTTTGTACTTGCGGTTTCCCCGCCGTATCCGGATCCTGGGTTTTAAAAAATCGAGCGAATCCGTATCCGTATCCGGATCCTGGGTTTTAAAAAATCGGGCGAATCCGTATCCGTATCCGGATCCTGGGTTTTAAAAAATCGGGCGAATCCGTATCCATATCCGGATCCGTATCTGACTCCGTATCTGTATCCTGGTAACTTAGCTATTTTGATTGAGATTGCTCGCTTGGTGAAAAGGGAGTTGGATTTTCAGCCTTGTTACCTAGGATTGGTACTTGATCTAGTATAGGTTCATTGACTGTGATACCCTAAAACGCTTGGGAAAAGCATTGGAACCCTAGAAGGGTTGCTCTACTTATTTGTTGCTTATTCTTTCTTTGAGGTTTGCTTCTTGGTCTTGTTGCCGCCTGGTTCCACACCTGGGAAAACGCAGCAGAAGTCTTCAAGCTGCTGGTGTGGCCTTGGGGGCAAGTCAGAGTCAAGTGCTGTCACTTGGGACTCGACTCCTCCGTCTAGGCTTTCCTAGCGAAGCCAAGGGGGGTGGACCCTAAAAAATAAAAGAAACTAAGGCCTCTAACCTAGGAGTTAGGAAAATAATTTTTTGCAACCAAGAATAAACACTACATACATTTGTCAAATAAAAACATCATTTATCATTTACTCCCATTTAGAATAATCATCATTCAACTGCATACTAGTCAACAATATAAAATGAAATTTGCATCAAGACCAGTGCCTTGTTATGGAGTCAAATAACAAATGCGTAAACAGAAAGGTACATGTTGTGGAGTGTTCTTGGTTTATTTTAAAAATTAATGTGATGGTGATCTTTTTTATTAAGGCAGGTGGGTTCCCGATATACACAAGGTACGGGGGAACACGTCCGGAAATTTGAAGCGTGGCTTCCCTCTCAGGCTTTGGGCTGAATCGGAGTCTCGAGGAGGTGTTCAGATGCTATACCAACGAGGGCAAGCCTAACGGTT
Source organism: Larix kaempferi (assembly GCA_027924585.1). Classification (NCBI taxonomy): domain Eukaryota; kingdom Viridiplantae; phylum Streptophyta; class Pinopsida; order Pinales; family Pinaceae; genus Larix; species Larix kaempferi. The sequence goes on from BSBM01000519.1 coordinate 2,674,073, forward strand.
TCCAAGAGGTCGCTATCCAGTTTTATCCCAAGCCTTCTGGGAAATTTGCCCACGACAACAAATTGCGTGTTGTGCCGGATTTTCACAAAAAGGATTTTTTATTGGGGTGGTGTTAAGTCCTATTACTAGTCATCCACTCCTTTCTGGTGTGTACCAACTGGATCAGACTAAGCTGCAAGTTGGCCACAGAGCATACGGGAGAAGACCTTGGTATTTTTTTATAAAATTTTAAGAACACAAATTTTATCTTTTTTAGAACCCCAGGAGTCTCTTTTCAGGCATGTATTTCGGGCAAGCCCTCATACAAAACCCTACTTCGGGAAAGCAAGGGGGGCGTTATGAGTTGTAAAAAAAATGTGAAAAAACTAGGTTGTGAGTGAACTTGTGGCCCGCCAGTGGAACGGACCAACAAGGTTTGTTGTAATCCTAATTTATTTTATTAAATGCCGGAAAACAAAGAAATAAAACTACTCTAACAATCACGCCATGAAAATGAGACGACACAGGCCACCCCTGGGGGGATGGGGTATGGGCGCTGGCTAGCCCACTTGCTCTCGTTTAAAAAGTTTACAATGGTTTCGAGAAGTGCCCCAGTCTACTTAATGTGACTTGGTGGCTTACAAAATTTATAGAAAAAATATGACCGGTTTTGAGAAATATGGAAATTTGTCCTCCGGATCGCCTGGATGCTCGAAATTTCGCCAGCACTTCCTCCTACCTGTTCATCTTTTGCTGCAAACCAGCAAGCAATAATTAGTATAAGATGCCCAAAAACACTTTAAGAGTGTCTTTGGAACACCTCCTAAAAAACCCAAAATTTTCTAAGTTAAAAACTAAGTAAAAATGACTAAAAATAACCAAGTAAAACAAGCTATGGGGCTTGTCTACCTGGGATCTCTGCTAGCCTTTAATGGCTGCAAATTTCAAACTCTAGGACAGCCAAATATATCTTTTATATCAGCACTACAACTACCCAACAAGACTTAAAAGAGATATGACGATTTCACTTGCAAGTCCTTTGAAAAGTAGATGCTAAATGAAGGAAAGTCTAACAGTTAAATATATAAGCTTTGTGACTGTCTAAACCAATCCTTTATGAAAATATTTCTGATCTATTTGAAATACAATATGAGCATATGAATCAGAAAACTTTCAAATACAAGTAACCAGTAACCAGAAAAATTTTGATTTTGAATTAAGTTGAGAGAGAGATGAAGCAAATCTTGGTTGAAATCCGAAGCTTTGAAGGTTGTGTTTGTGATATTCCAAGGGACTGCATCTGCAAACAAAATTAGAAGGGAGGAAGCAAACAAGATCCACCTACTTCCAGTTGAGATAACCTGCACATCACATACTTTGCAAACAAGGATCAAGTGTAGACATATATTTAAAAGAAATCAGTGTTGCATACTCATAAACAAATGAAAACATACAAACATGATCTCTAAATAAACATATATCAATAAGCTAAGACAATAAACAAATTGAATTAACTTATCTCATAAATTGTTACCAATCTATCCAATGAGTACAATAGATGCAATAAAATATCAAAGCTTATGCACAGGTTACCTCCATTAGACAAGCCAAAGATGGTTCATCCACTCACACAACAACACCACAAACTTGACCTCCAAAGTCTTCTTTATTCAAATTCAAAATGATATGAGTATTACAACGATAACTTTTGTGCTCCAATTCTCACTAGTGAATAATGGAGAGAATGCTTGAATATATAGAAAAAGGCCAAGGGGAGTGCGCCCATGTCAAGGAGAGGAAATGGGGGGAGTGTTGGCACAAAACATGGAGAGATATGGGCTGCCTTCCCACCTTACAAGCTGCCATATACCAGCATGCATGGTGCTAACATGGCAGCATACTATGTGTTGCTCTAACCATAACTCGTGGCTGCCCAATATAGCAAGTGCGCCCCTCTCTTATGGTGAATGCGCCCCTCTCTCATGGGCATAAATTTCTCCTTGTTTGGGGCTGCCAAATACCTTCCAAATCAGCCTAATATCCTCCTATAACAATGCTGGCCCAAAACTGAGTTGTCATTACTCCCAAAAATAATTAATTTTTTAAGTCATTTTTTCACTTTTTTTATTTTTTCATGACTTTTTTGGGATTTTTTGATTTTTTTGATTTTGACCAAAGTAGAAGCACCCAAACATTAGGAAAAGTGGGTTTAGGGGGTGCTCTGAGTTAGAAAACGAGCACCCCTAAGGCAAAAAATACCTCCAGACGCCCCTTATAGGCCAATTACAAAAATTTTAATTGAACCATTAAAAAAAATGGCCCAATTTACGGAAAAAAAAAAAAAAAAAACTTGCCGAAAATTAAAAAACAACCTAGGGGGACTTAGACATGTCCATATGACTCAAAATTAACGCCTAGCATGTTCATATACATTGACCCATAGACTCTAATAATTCCCTAAGGCCCGCCAGCCTCCCCAGGCATTCCAGCTTTGGAGGAGCAGGAGAAAAACCAATTAATTATGCAATGCACTGATGCAAAACATAATAGATAGGTGAAAAAACTCCTTGGAATACCTGACTTGGCCAAAAAGTCCTAAGGAACCGAGTCTTTTACAAAACACCATGCTAGCACGTTTTGTTACAAACCCTGCAGGGCCATGGACATGTGGAAAAAAAAAAAAATTAAAAACGGGGCCCTTTAAAAGGCCAGTTGGACATCAAATCACCAAAATTGAACATGTGTCATGTTCCACTTTGCCCGCTCGCTTGATAATCCAACCAAGTGCAACTTAGTTGGCAACATCTGGCTCCAACTGCGGGACGCGTGCTCGATCTGATTCAATCAAATAGAGTATGCGAGAATCCAAGAATCTCTGGTTCCTGCCACGAAATTAAAATGCATCTTTGCCAAATGAAACATGAGTTGCAACATTTATTTCAAAGCAAAACTAAAGTAAGCAAATGAAACTAATATACATCACTAATATACAAAACATAATGTACAAAATGCAAGGCAAAGGTTTAGAGATGGCCCTGCTATCAATCTGCCCCCGTGGGCATTAAGAAATCTTCTTTGAAAAACAGCTTGAGATGTTGTCCATTGACTGGGAGAGTCAACCTTTCTCCATCCATAGTGCAAAGGAAGAAAGAATTAACCCCTGCTGGTTCAAATATAATATATGGTCCCAACCATAGGCTATCAAACTTTCCATGCTTCCCTGGCTTATCCCTTCGCTTGTCCCATAAAAGAACCCAATCCCCTGGCTGGAAATCTTTTGGCTTGGCTGACCTGTCAAAAGTCCTTTTAACCCTGTCCTGATTTCTGATACTTTGGTCTAAAGCCTTTCTTCTAGTCTCATCTAATTTCATAATTTGCTCAATTCTGTTCTGCATACCATCATCATTTGACTCATAATCATGCAACATCTGATACACTGGCAACTGAATATGAATGGGAACAGAAACTTCCAAACCATAAACCAACTGAAAAGGGGTTTTCCCAGTAGCACGTTTCTGTGTTATTCTGTCAGCCCATACAGCAAATTTTATCTTAGAATCCCAAGACCTCTTGTTATCACCAACAGTCTTCTTTAAAATGTTCATTAGGGTCTTATTGGTTGATTCAGCCAATCCATTTCCTTGGGGATAATAGTTGGATGAGTGGGAAAGGATTATACCATACTTGAAGCAGAATGCTAAAAAGGCCATGGAACTAAAACTGGGACCATTGTCAGTTGTTATCTTGGATGGCACCCCAAATCTAGTTATGATATGATTTTCAAGAAAGTCCATAACTACTTTATCTGTGGCATACTTAGTAGGGATTGCTTCCACCCACTTGGTGAAATAATCGGTGGCAGTTAGGATCCAGGTATATCCATTGCTTGAGTTTTCCTTAAACTGACCGATAAAATCGAGACCCCATTGTTGGAAAGGGGCTTGATGAACAACTACTGGCTCAAGAGGTAAAGTTGCCAATTTTTGTTTCCCAGTGAACAACTGACATTGGGGACAAGATCTGACAAACTTGTGCACATCAGCAAATAAAGTGGGCCAATAGTAACCTGATCTAAGGATCTTGTGGGCTGTGGTGTCTACTACATAATGCCCACCACAAAATCCATTATGAAACTCAACCAGAAGTTTTTTGGAATCTGGTTCATCAACACATCTAAGAACTAAGCCATCAGGATTTCTCCAACCTAATCCATTTTGAGTTATGCAATACTTAGTGGCTTTGAGTCTTAGAGACCTTCTTTTGTGACCAACAAGATGTTCAGGACAAGTAAAATTGTTAAGAAGGTAGATAATGTCGGAATACCATTGAGTTTGACTTAATCTTTGAAGCTCTTCAGATATGATAGGTGCTGACTCATTATTTTGACAAATCATTCCTACAGCTTTCTCATTACTTTCTGTCATCATGCGTGCAAGACCTTGACCTTTGATTAACTTGGTAGGTTTTATCTCCAAGTCATACTCTTGTATTTTGGACACCCATTTTCCCCTTATGCCAAGGCAATCCTGTTGAGCTAATATATCTTTAACAGCAGTATGAGGAACATAACCCACAACCTTGGAATACCCAATATATATCCTGAAATGTTTCAAAGACTTAACAAGGGCATAAGCTTGTTTCTCCATTATAGTATATTTAAGCTCTGAATTTTGTAAAGCTTTGCTAAAGAATGCTATGGGTTGTTCTTGGCCTTGGTCATTTTTCTGAAGTAAAACTCCAGCAATAGTATGCTCAGAAGCAAAGGAGAAGATTTGGAATTCTTTTGAATAATCAGGGCTTATCAACACCGGAGCTCTAGATATGGCATCCTTGATACCCGCAAAAGCTTCTCTTCCTTGCTTACTCCATTCAAACTTAGCATCTTTTTTAAGTAAGAGTTGTAGAGGCTTCATTAGCTCAGCTAGATTAGGAATAAATCTTCTAATGAAATTAATCTGGCCATTGAAGGACTGGAGAGCTTTGACATTGGTAGGGATAGGAACTTTTTTAATGGCCTCAACTCTTTCAGGATCAACCTTTACCCCATCTTTAGTGATAATATGCCCTAATAGTTTGCCCTCATCAACACAAAGCACAGACTTAGCTGGATTTAAAGATATGCCATACTTTCTGCATCTTTCAAAAATCTTTCTAAGATGGCCAATATGATCTGATCTTTCCTTACTATACACTGTTAGATCATCCTGATATATTTCAATAATTTTACCAATCAATCCATTAAAAGCAACATCCATAGCACGTTGAAAGGTAGCACCAGCATTAGTAAGACCAAAAGGCATTCTAAGGTACATGAAAGTGCCCCAAGGTGTGGTAAAAGTAGTTTTATGTTGATCTTCCTTGTTGACTAGCACTTGGTTATATCCCGAAAACCCATCAAGAAAAGACATCATGCCTGATCCAGTTACCTTCTGAAGTAAAGTGTCCATGCTTGGCAAAGGATAGTTATCTTTTAGGCATGCCCAGTTCAAGTTTCTGAAATCAATACACAATCTGATATCCCCATTCTTTTTTCTAACAACCACCAAGTTAGAACACCAAGAAGAGTGTCTTGTTGGAGTAATAATGCCTGCTGCCAACATCTTTTGGAGTTCTTTGTAAACCATAGGGGCCAACTTTGGGTTTATTTGCCTCAGTTTTTGGCGAAAAGGCTTGATACCTGGTTTAAAAGGGATTGTATGTTGAAAAATATCATCACGATAAGCTTTAAGTTCATCATAGCTGAAAGCAAATATATCTCTATATTCATAGATTAAGTCAATCAAGGCTTTTCTTTCTTCTTGAGATATTCCCTTTCCAATTTTTATCATCTTTGGTTCCTTCTCAGTTCCTATGTTTACTTCAATATACTCCCCTGGTTTTATTGAACCCTTTTTTCTTTTATGGCCATCTTGTCTGTCAAAAAGTTGCTCTAACCGGGTGATGCCCTTGGGAATTTTGTTCCTAGGTTGGTCCTCTTCTTCTGGATACTCTTTCCCTTCTTCCTTATAGGTTATTTTACAATCAGAAAATTCTTGAAGATTATGGATGAAGTTGAGAATTTGCTTGTCACTATCAAACACTTGCCAATGATCTATGTTGTCAGGGATTAAAGGTCTAAAGTTGATTTCAAATTTCCCATTCCCCTTTAATATTTCCTCAGTTGGTTGAAGTGTAGAAGCTGCCACAGCTAGTTCATCTGCCTCAATGTTTTCTTCTCTAGGAATTGCCATGATATTTAAAGCATCAAACCACTCCATAGTATCCCAGACAGCATTCCTATATTGTTTCAACCTTCGACTTTTGCAAGCAAATATGTTTTTAACCTGGGAAACCACAAGGTCAAAATCACCTTTAATAGATAGAATTTTAATCCCCATATCTTTGGCGATTTCTAACCCTTGCAAAAGGGCTTCATACTCAGCCACATTATTTGATGCATCAAACTCAAGTCTGAAAGCAAATTTGAAGGTTTGTTTAGAAGGAGAAGTTATGACAATTCCAGCTCCTTTTCAGTATCTTGAAGATGCCCCATCAAAACTCATCCTCCATACCCCATCCTTCTTTTCATCTTTGGATGCTTCTTTAAAAGGTGCTATGAAATTTGAACATATAGAATAGTTTCCAAAGTTGTCTGTTTGATGCACAAATTCATTGGCCAGATTCTGTGGGTCTTCAACATGGAGTTTTCTAGCTTGTTCATTGTATAGCTTAACAGTTGTATGTTCTGATGCAGGGATAGTAGCATATGACCAATCCATCCTTATGTCTCCCCCTAAAGATGCAGCCCACTTTCTAGATAAAAGCATTCCCCAATTGTCTGGTACGTCAATTACTACTACATCCATGGTTAAATGGACATCAGGATACTTGGCCAACCTAACAGGTAGATTTATAATTATACCAATAGTATCAACTTCCCTTGAATCCATGGTACACACATTGTGATAGGGTCTAGTTGTCTTTAAGCCCAATTGATCCATAACTCTTTTGGTCATAACATTTGAGGAAGCACCAGAGTCCAACATGCAATTGTGCACAAGCATATTATTGACAAGCAAGGAGACATAGAAGGGAGGGTGGTCTTCCTTGTGAGGGTCCACACTATGCAAAATAATTGGGTCATCTTTATGATTGACTATGTTTTGAAGGTCAGGTTCTTCTCTAGTCTGGCTAAGACCAACTATCTCTGAGTTCATAGGAGCCTTGCCCTTTTCATGTTGAGGATGATCTATCACTTTCATAAGATTTTCTTTCAAGCTTGGGATTTTGATAAGGTCAATAACAAGAACAGGAATCTTTGCAGAAGATAACCATTGAGCCAAATCGACATGAAGACTTTCAGAGTTGGAAGAAGGTATTACCTTAGGGATATTCTGATTTGAGTTTGAGGTTCCAATATTGTTCTTTCTTTGATATGTTAGGCCTTTGAACTTTGACATCTCAAGAATCTTCTCTGGTGGAGGCATCTCACCAAATCTAAGGGTAGCTTTATCTTTCAAGTCCTGGCTGTAACATCTAGCTTGTTCCCAAGTTTCTTTAGAGACAGGGTGAGTTTGACCCACAACATTGATATATTCAGGCTGGTTCTCAGGCTCGCTTGCTAATCTGACACTGCTACTGGCTTCTGACGGATTTTGTTCCATTGACCATTTAAATATAGCACAAGTAGATTCCTCATGGAAACTATCACATGCCCTACAAAAGGGAGGAATTTCTTCTGAAAGAGCATTTACATTTTCCAAAGGATTTGGGGTCCTCTGATCTTGTAATGGAACTTTTCTCTGATATTGAGGCCTAGGAGCATATTGGGGCTTAGGCATATACTGATGTGAGACCTGGTGATTTTGAGATCTTTCAATGGAGATCAACCTGTTCTGGATGGCAGTCATGTTGGAGGCTTGATTTGAAACAGCTTCCTTTAAGAGTTGAGCAATTTCTTTCAAAGGTTCCTTTGAAGGATCCTTGATCTCAGTGCTAATGGTTTTATCTTTATTCTCGCTTTGCTTCATAGGAACATTGGCCCTTGTGAAACCAGGAAGATGAGACTTGCCACAATTTAACATGTTCTTATCAATTTTCTCGGCCAATTCCATGGCCTTCTTTAGATCTGCAGGTTCTTTATCAGCTAATTGATATTTTAACTCCCCACTAAAAGCTTCCATGTAGTAAATGAGGATGGAATTATCAGGTGGTTTGATATCAGCATGAAGTCTACCCACAATTTCATTGAATTTGTTGTTAAATTCTTCCATTGTCTCATTTTCGTTTTTCTTAGTATTGGTCAAGGCAGCTAGAAGGTAGCGGTCTTCTTTGATGTCCCCCCATTTGGCCAAGAAAGCAGTTTCAATTTCTTTGTAGGTCTTGTACTTGTCAGCTTCCAACTTGTTAAACCATTCATAAGCATTTTCTTCCAAAGATAAAGCAAACAACTTCATTTTTACATCTTCATGCTTCGCACCCAAGCACCACTTGTCAAAACAATGGCAAAAACGAGTTATATGGGATTTAGCACTAATAGCATTATTTCCTTGAAAAGATGGCAACTTATCAATGGCTTTTTCAGGGATATCATGAGGGTAACCAACTATAGCAGTAAAATCATAAGGACCAAACTCAGCCATTTCAACAATAAGATTATTCAAATTATTTTCTGTGAATAAAAGGTGAATATCAGAAATTGACTGAGAACCAAGATCCTCAAGGGTTTTTCGAGAAGATAACTTGCTTTTCCTTCTATGATAGACCTTTTCAGGCTCAGGAAAGAACTGAAGCAAGTTCTGAGGATTCCTTCTTGTAAAACGCCTTGGTAGATTTGTTGACAGTGGAGTCGCCAGATGTTCTTAGTCAATTTAAAAAATTCACTACATACATCAAACAAAGCGAAAACAAAAAGGAAAACTCAAAAGTCGTATTCCGGGAATAGAAAGACTTATCCCCGGCAACGGCGCCAAAATGTTGCCGCCTGGTTCCACACCTGGGAAAACGCAGCAGAAGTCTTCAAGCTGCTGGTGTGGCCTTGGGGGCAAGTCAGAGTCAAGTGCTGTCACTTGGGACTCGACTCCTCCGTCTAGGCTTTCCTAGCGAAGCCAAGGGGGGTGGACCCTAAAAAATAAAAGAAACTAAGGCCTCTAACCTAGGAGTTAGGAAAATAATTTTTTGCAACCAAGAATAAACACTACATACATTTGTCAAATAAAAACATCATTTATCATTTACTCCCATTTAGAATAATCATCATTCAACTGCATACTAGTCAACAATATAAAATGAAATTTGCATCAAGACCAGTGCCTTGTTATGGAGTCAAATAACAAATGCGTAAACAGAAAGGTAAATGTTGTGGAGTGTTCTTGGTTTATTTTAAAAATTAATGTGATGGTGATCTTTTTTATTAAGGCAGGTGGGTTCCCGATATACACAAGGTACGGGGGAACACGTCCGGAAATTTGAAGCGTGGCTTCCCTCTCAGGCTTTGGGCTGAATCGGAGTCTCGAGGAGGTGTTCAGATGCTATACCAACGAGGGCAAGCCTAACGGTTTCCAAGAGGTCGCTATCCAGTTTTATCCCAAGCCTTCTGGGAAATTTGCCCACGACAACAAATTGCGTGTTGTGCCGGATTTTCACAAAAAGGATTTTTTATTGGGGTGGTGTTAAGTCCTATTACTAGTCATCCACTCCTTTCTGGTGTGTACCAACTGGATCAGACTAAGCTGCAAGTTGGCCACAGAGCATACGGGAGAAGACCTTGGTATTTTTTTATAAAATTTTAAGAACACAAATTTTATCTTTTTTAGAACCCCAGGAGTCTCTTTTCAGGCATGTATTTCGGGCAAGCCCTCATACAAAACCCTACTTCGGGAAAGCAAGGGGGGCGTTATGAGTTGTAAAAAAAATGTGAAAAAACTAGGTTGTGAGTGAACTTGTGGCCCGCCAGTGGAACGGACCAACAAGGTTTGTTGTAATCCTAATTTATTTTATTAAATGCCGGAAAACAAAGAAATAAAACTACTCTAACAATCACGCCATGAAAATGAGACGACACAGGCCACCCCTGGGGGGATGTGGTATGGGCGTTGGCTAGCCCACTTGCTCTCGTTTAAAAAGTTTACAATGGTTTCGAGAAGTGCCCCAGTCTACTTAATGTGACTTGGTGGCTTACAAAATTTATAGAAAAAATATGACCGGTTTTGAGAAATATGGAAATTTGTCCTCCGGATCGCCTGGATGCTCGAAATTTCGCCAGCACTTCCTCCTACCTGTTCATCTTTTGCTGCAAACCAGCAAGCAATAATTAGTATAAGATGCCCAAAAACACTTTAAGAGTGTCTTTGGAACACCTCCTAAAAAACCCAAAATTTTCTAAGTTAAAAACTAAGTAAAAATGACTAAAAATAACCAAGTAAAACAAGCTATGGGGCTTGTCTACCTGGGATCTCTGCTAGCCTTTAATGGCTGCAAATTTCAAACTCTAGGACAGCCAAATATATCTTTTATATCAGCACTACAACTACCCAACAAGACTTAAAAGAGATATGACGATTTCACTTGCAAGTCCTTTGAAAAGTAGATGCTAAATGAAGGAAAGTCTAACAGTTAAATATATAAGCTTTGTGACTGTCTAAACCAATCCTTTATGAAAATATTTCTGATCTATTTGAAATACAATATGAGCATATGAATCAGAAAACTTTCAAATACAAGTAACCAGTAACCAGAAAAATTTTGATTTTGAATTAAGTTGAGAGAGAGATGAAGCAAATCTTGGTTGAAATCCGAAGCTTTGAAGGTTGTGTTTGTGATATTCCAAGGGACTGCATCTGCAAACAAAATTAGAAGGGAGGAAGCAAACAAGATCCACCTACTTCCAGTTGAGATAACCTGCACATCACACACTTTGCAAACAAGGATCAAGTGTAGACATATATTTAAAAGAAATCAGTGATGCATACTCATAAACAAATGAAAACATACAAACATGATCTCTAAATAAACATATATCAATAAGCTAAGACAATAAACAAATTGAATTAACTTATCTCATAAATTGTTACCAATCTATCCAATGAGTACAATAGATGCAATAAAATATCAAAGCTTATGCACAGGTTACCTCCATTAGACAAGCCAAAGATGGTTCATCCACTCACACAACAACACCACAAACTTGACCTCCAAAGTCTTATTTATTCAAATTCAAAATGATATGAGTATTACAACGATAACTTTTGTGCTCCAATTCTCACTAGTGAATAATGGAGAGAATGCTTGAATATATAGAAAAAGGCCAAGGGGAGTGCGCCCATGTCAAGGAGAGGAAATGGGGGGAGTGTTGGCACAAAACATGGAGAGATATGGGCTGCCTTCCCACCTTACAAGCTGCCATATACCAGCATGCATGGTGCTAACATGGCAGCATACTATGTGCTGCTCTAACCATAACTCGTGGCTGCCCAATATAGCAAGTGCGCCCCTCTCTTATGGTGAATGCGCCCCTCTCTCATGGGCATAAATTTCTCCTTGTTTGGGGCTGCCAAATACCTTCCAAATCAGCCTAATATCCTCCTATAACAATGCTGGCCCAAAACTGAGTTGTCATTACTCCCAAAAATAATTAATTTTTTAAGTCATTTTTTCACTTTTTTTATTTTTTCATGACTTTTTTGGGATTTTTTGATTTTTTTGATTTTGACCAAAGTAGAAGCACCCAAACATTAGGAAAAGTGGGTTTAGGGGTTTAGGGGGTGCTCTGAGTTAGAAAACGAGCACCCCTAAGGCAAAAAATACCTCCAGACGCCCCTTATAGGCCAATTACAAAAATTTTAATTGAACCATTAAAAAAATGGCCCAATTTACGGAAAAAAAAAAAAAAACTTGCCGAAAATTAAAAAACAACCTAGGGGGACTTAGACATGTCCATATGACTCAAAATTAACGCCTAGCATGTTCATATACATTGACCCATAGACTCTAATAATTCCCTAAGGCCCGCCAGCCTCCCCAGGCATTCCAGCTTTGGAGGAGCAGGAGAAAAACCAATTAATTATGCAATGCACTGATGCAAAACATAATAGATAGGTGAAAAAACTCCTTGGAATACCTGAATTGGCCAAAAAGTCCTAAGGAACCGAGTCTTTTACAAAACACCATGCTAGCACGTTTTGTTACAAACCCCGCAGGGCCATGGACATGTGGAAAAAAAAAAAAATTAAAAACGGGGGCCCTTTAAAAGGCCAGTTGGACATCAAATCACCAAAATTGAACATGTGTCATGTTCCACTTTGCCCGCTCGCTTGATAATCCAGCCAAGTGCAACTTAGTTGGCAACAGGTCTTAAAGAGTGTGACAATTGGGATGCTTATTCTTTCTTTGAGGTTTGCTTCTTGGTCTTAAAGAGTGTGACAATTGGGATGCTTATTCTTTCTTTGAGGTTTGCTTCTTGGTCTTAAAGAGTGACAATTGGAATGGTGCTTGCTATTTCATGAAGAAAAATGACAAAATCATGAAATTTCTCTTTCAGGCATTTCATCAAACACTTTAGCAACTAGGATTTAAATTACAAATTCACTTTCAGACTTTTAAAATTTAAAACACCATGCCAAAATTCTTCCAATCCATAAAACTGAACAATCACATTGAACACAGTGATTTTTGGTCACCTTGACCAGGGCAAAACCCCAACCCAAGGAAAACCCTAAGAGAGAGAAACTTTATTAAGGGCTCTTGAAATTAATTACAACTTCACTTTTATTTCTTCCTGAGAGAAAGACAAACCACACAGACCAGAATTAAAGCATGCTGCTATACCTTTCATTAACAGCAGTATGTCTCGATTTTCGTGCTGCTGTATGGCCCCCCCTTTCACACATGCCACTGTACCAGCTGTACGGTCCAAAACCAGACTGTAATAAATGCTCTAATGCCTCGAAATTTGTGCCAATCTGCAGCAAATTTCACCCACACATGCCAATAATAAATGCTGTGCTGTACTAACAGTCTTTACCTTGGAAATTGTGCCACTGTGACAGCATTTAATGCTGTATGACCTTTGCATTTAATGCAGCCATCTTTCTTGGAAAACATGCTGGGAAGTCAGCCCTAGCAGCCTTGGGAATCGAGCCCTTTCTCTCCTTGAAAAAAAAATCTGACCTTCACTCTCTCTTTTCTCTTCTTGGTGGTGTATGAATGCATTCCCTTTGTCCCTTTTCCTTCTTTTGTACTTTTCTTCTCATCAACTAACCCTAACTACCAATGAAACTACCTAATCAATGGCTAGGATTAGATAACAAGATCTAGGGTCCACAATAGATGCACTTTTTAATAATAACAAAAAGTAATTATTAAATACCTCACTTAAGTGAGACCCACAATCATAAAGTAGAAAAAGACTTCTTTATTTACATAATGTCTCTTTTTACATAAATACAAACTAAGGAACAAAAGGACTTTTATGTCCCCCTCATCACACCACACCAAAACTACAAGGGAGGACCTCCAGAGTTAACTTTTTCAACACTCCCTCCTAACGAGGGAGGTCCTTCCGACATCATCTGAATCTCCATCTCTGATTCCTAAAGCAGCTCGCTCCTACTCTGGAATGTGTCTCAGAGAGATGTGCCCGACCCTGAACTGGAAATCTGATGCTTGAGACTCCACCTGAGCCTCATGAACCTGCTCATCACCTTTGCATTGATTGAGTCTCATGCTAATGCTCTGAAGAGATCCACTCTCTTCATCAAAAGAAATATAAATAACAGGTTGATCAATTGCAACTCCTGCCCCATCCAAAATTACCCTTTGAGCCCTATAGCCTCAAGAGCCTCATGCTCTTCTAGCTCATCCTTGTCAATGGAGTTGGTCACGGTACTATTTGCAAACTTCCAGATCTTCCATTCTTTTAGTACTACGGTTATTCTTACCTTCCATGGTACATAGTTGGACACACCGTCCAACCTATCCTCAAACTGAATACTCATAATTGGAAAATCACTCACAACCAGAACCTTGAAAGACTACCACTAACTTTCTTCTACACTTCTTTCAAGAAATCACTGTGAAACATTTTGCATGTTTCCTAGTTCAGTATCACACCCGCTACGAAGCACTCCCACATAGAGTACACAATGGGACCTCTAGCCTACTACCACTCCAATCCACATGATTGGACAAGGCTAAGCATCCGAGCCTCAAGACACATATTCAATGGCTACGATGGGGCCATTCACTACCTCAATTGCGAACCCGTCCGGGAGAATTATCTACAGAATGTTCACCCGATCCCCTATAGACCTGAAGTGAAGTAAAAGCACTCGGGTCAATCCCCTATAGACCTGAAGTGGAGGAAAAGTTTGGAATCAGTTCTAAGCCAAGCCCTCTACAAGGTGATCTTTGAGAGGTCGAGGATATCACGAAGGAACATGGATCCAACCTATTAGGGATCTGAAGATGGAGGAGGTGGTGGGATCCCCCTCACCTTGAGGTTCAGCTCTCAAGCTTGCCTAGAGCACTCCTCAATGAGCTTGGTTGATTCACAATACCACATTCACGTATTTTTTAAAACCAATTACTCTCTATTGTATTGAAAAGTACCATTGAGATCCTAATTAAAGATTAGTGGAATCAAAGAGATATTAACGAGGATATTTACTTGTAGCTCAAAAGTTATCAAAGGAGATCAAAAGCAAAAGCTCTAGAAGACCATAAGTTTTTTTTTAAACCAATTACTCTCTATTGTATTGAAAAGTACCATTGAGGTCCTAATTAAAGATTAGTGGAATCAAAGAGATATTAACGAGGATATTCACTCCTAGCTCAAAAGTTATTAAAGGAGATCAAAAGCTCTAGAAGACCATAATAAATTTATTGTGAGTCTCTTGCACTTAATGCATTCAATGAATCAATAGTTATCAAAGAAATAAATTAAGGAACAAGTAAAGTCATGATGATGAATTCCACAAACAATTCTACTTTTTTGGTGAAATGTAATTTTTGTGCATAGGAGTGTGAAATCCTTAAAAAAATCAAAATCACGTTTTCCCATATTGTTACTGAGTTTTTATTCTAATGGATTATCCCAGTGACATGCAAATACAGTGGCAAATTAAAAAAATTACAGGACAAACTAATGAAACAAGAAGAAGAATTCAAAAATATAAAGATCTGGAGAATATAGTTACCAATGAATTATTAGAAAATGAAGAGGAATTTATTAAAAAAAAAAAAAGAGGAAATTTCTTGCCTGAAAAATCATAGTCAATAACTTAACTAATTGCAAGAATTACAAATTCAAAGGATAAGAAGCAGTGCATTCAAAAGTTGGAACAAAAGAAACAACATCTCAAGAAGAAATAATCAGAAAAAAACGAAGAAAATTCTTGCATAAGGAACCTTAACCAAAGGTTGCTTGAACAAATTAAAAAGTTAAAAGAAGAAAAGCCAAAGAATCAAGATATTAAAAATAAAGTCGACAAATAAGAAAATGAGGACGAACTTTCATGCCTAAGGGTTCATAATCAAAGCTCGCCTACAGAAAAAAAAAAAAAAAAAAAGCTAAAGAATGATAAGAAGTTGCTACAAAACAAGTTAGAGCAACTTACCAACAAGGAATCACTAACTAATAAAGAAACAATGACCAATCTAGTTAAAGCAGGACAGTTGTTAGATGTAAAAATCCAAACCATGGAGAAAGGAACCAATACAGATCCAATTGACATCACAAGTCTTAAACATGCAAATCTGTTCAAAATTGTAGCTTGAACAAGAACTTCTGCACAGGTTTAGCATCAAAAAAGCCAGAAGTCATTCAAGTCAATTCTATTTTGTAATTCAATTTAGTAATAAAGTAAAAGTCTTAATATTTAGAGGTTGAGTTTTATAAAGAGTACTTTTAATACATTAGTGATTTAGACTAATCTCAACTGTACATCTCACTAAGAGATTAGAGTTTTGGTGGATTAGAATTTTAGCTAAAGTATAAAAACAAGTTAAGGTAGACAGTTAAGACATATTCATTATTCACTCAAAGACAGTTTTGTCGAGCAGAATTGAAGCATCGAAGAGGAGCCAATTCAACAACCAGGCAGAAATCAGCAAGCAAGCACTAGTAGCAACAGTCTGTACAGTTGTATAGACAGGTTTGTGCAGTTGTACAAAATAGGTTCGTATAGTCGTACGAAAAATCTGTACTAGGGAAACGGGCAACAACTGGTTTCTCGGTTTCTAGTAGGCAAGTTTCCTCAGTAGGGTGTACAGATTTGCTTTGTTTGAGTGTATCGTAGAACTGTTAGGATTTACAGTCTGTTGAGGTTTCCTTGTAAGCTTTGATTTATTAATGAAAAGTTTATTTAAAGGAGTAAATTATTTGTGTTGTGTTTGTGCTTCCATTGTTCATTTTCTAGCTATATGTGTAACAACTGCTACATGAAGAATTTAATTTCTGCAAATTACCTCAACCATGACCAACACAAGAATGAAGAATCATGAGAAGAAATTACAAGCTAGAACAAAGACATAACCTTTTATGCCTTGAGGACAAAGCATCTAAAAGGGGTAGGCAATGCAATGAACATAATTGTATAAATATATAAACATCAATAAATAATAAACAACAATAATAAATGAAAGGGCACATCCTATCTAGAGGAAATAACCTATAAAGGGACATGACCTATCAACCATTGTGACTAGTCAATGCTATAAGTACACGGTCACATGGCATTGTAACATATCTCTCTTATTCATTACCCAATTATTATATATTTTTCCCCTGTGAATTTTAACTACTTGTTCTTTCTACAATAGATATTCGGTTTATGAACCAAGTTGTTCATCACATATTCAGGAAATGAACTGTTTATTTCAGTTATCATGGCCTGGAAAAATGGAAATTAAAATTGAGTTTAATGTGTATGGTGAGGAAAATAAATTTCTCATGGACTACTCAAATTCATCTTTCATATTCTAGTGGGTAATATAAATGTCACTGAGGTCCCTCCCAAATTCTCTGCAAATGTCATTCGAAGAAATGCTTTCATGACTGTGCACAAACCTGAGCAAATCCACTTACCCATTTAGATTAGTGGAACAATCACAGCTAATGTCGTTTCATTACATAGTCACTATAATATTGAGAACCAGTCTGCGCATGCTAAAGTGATTTTTTAAACACGAGGTAGAGTTTAATAGAGATCAGGAGAGAGTCAAATATCAAAGAAATGGGCATGATCTACTAGAGAGAGTGAAAAGAGCATAACAGATGAAATTTCCTTGGAAGCAATGTAAGAAATGGAAGAGGCGACAGAGATGGAAAAAAATAGAAATGGAAGAAATGTACTATAAAGACAAAAAAGGGCACATGAAGAAGAAAGCAGAAAGGCAATTATAACAAAAAGAACAGCACAGAAAAATGACAGTGTGAGTGGATGGTGATGGGGAAAAAATTAACGGGAAGAACAAATCGCATACACATAAAGTGAAAAATATTTTTTTTTAAAGTTTAATTGTGTACTTTTCCTTTCTATGTTTTTCTATTGCTAATGGTGGATTACAGACTACAGAGGAGAGAACCATGTAAGAATTGGTCAATGAGGCAAATCCTCTGAGGACAAAGAACAGAATACCAATTAATTTTGTATGCACGTGTTTATATATGTATGTATCAAATGAAAGAGAGAGATAACGTGATACATTAACTTCTTGGGATTTTCCTTTGTATTACTATTACATCTATGGTAATACAATACAAAATTAATATGGGATTTTCCTTTGTATTACTATTACAGAATACCAATTAATTTTGTATGCACGTGTTTATATATGTATGTATCAAATGAAAGAGAGAGATAACGTGATACATTAACTTCTTGGATTTTCCTTTGTATTACTATTACATCTATGGTAAGTGACTGTTCAAAGACCAGTTATAACAGTTTCATTTACTCCCAACTAGAGATTGGGGTTCATAACCACAATCCTTTCAGGCCTCCTACAGCATCTGGCCTTAATTGTATTTTTAACTAGGTTTATTCAATATCGTGACAGACTAACAAACCAAAGCTTCATACCCTGTTGACACCTCTGGTTGATAGGAAAACGAAGCAAAAAGTTGCAGCAAAAAACAAATCATCCATTTTTTACACTGTCGGTTCAGTCTAAGTGTTAGACATGTACTTTGGGAATTAGCTACACCTGAAAAAGCATATCCAAAATTTTCAATTCCTTTTCTACCCATCAACACTAATATATACATTTTAAACGTGAAATCCTTCACCTAACATCCATGCAATAGCAAAAATACTCAACAGACAAATAGAGGAGACCCTCTAAGATTGATACATACTTTGGTCAGTTACTTTCTGATGTCCTCGTATAGCTTGCACAGCATCCTTCAAATCTTTTTCTGTGAGTTGAAGATCCTTAAATAATTTTTGTCCGAATCGCCCATCTTTCAAGAAAGCTAGCACCATATGCTCCACTGACAAGAAATCATCTCCAAACTCCTTTTTGTAATTTCTGGCTCGATCTAACAGTGCCGTCACATTAGGACTTACCAAGGGACCACTTGTATCACCTGTTACCTGAACAACAGACAAATCAGATTTCTAGTGCTACACCTACCAAGAGCTCCTGTAACATCTAGATTCTTCATATGACATACCTTTGGCTGCTGAGAAATAAATTGCTCTGTAGCTTGAAGAACAGATGTATTATCAAATCCAGCTTTTGTGAAAATCCTCCGTGCAAGTCCATTTCTTTGCTCAAGTAGAGCCTTCATTAGGTGTTCTGTTTCAACAACTTGCTGCTTACTTTGCCTTGCTGCATCCACTGAACCCACAATTGCCTCCCATGCCATATCTGTGAATTCTGATTGGTTGATCTGAAAACATGACCACTTGGACGTTAAAAGAGCACCAAATTAAAAACGAAAAGCTTAGCAACAATTCATAGCAAAAAACACCAACAAAATAGTACGAGGTGGCATTCAAAAGGAATAACCAGCTATTCCCTAGCACAAATCTACTTGTCATGTCAACATCAAGCAGAGTTCAGTATATTCTACATCATGGCATTCATTATCAAAGGGTGATCATCTCACTAATTTTTTACAGATATCCAGGATTCCAGACCAATTGTCTCTTTGCCAAGCAAACTTATGATTTTTCTTGACTTCAGCTCTACATTTCAGTGAGTGAAATGTCTCTCGCTATCCATAACCAATTGTCCCAAGGACATATTCTTTTCCATGTTACAGATGTTATAGTTGAGGTTTTAATCTTTCTCAAACCAACACAACACAAATAAAACACAGAGTGCACAATGAATACAAATATTTATTGAATTCAGGTAAAAGCCAATAACATGAATCTTCATGTATGACTGAACACTTGCCTGTCTGTGACTCTGTTATATATTACCTGTTCTCTGTTACATATTGAAGTCCCTGTCCCTGAACACAATGTTCAAAACAAGTTTGTGAAAGGGTTAGCATGCAATGCTCCTACACAATTTACATGGATAGTGATGATGAATCCACCTACTGGACCCCTAGATTGTGGTGTGCTAACCTCCAGGTTGTAACTGCAAATGGAAGGTTAAGATCCAGCTAGATTCCATCATGCTTGTTCCATCTACAACTAGATCCAAGGTTGCACAGTGTGATCAGAGCTTGATCCACAGTTTCATCATATTCCAAAACTTGTTATATTTAGCAGTTCTCCTATTTTGTAGGAGACAGTTCCAAGGCCCACATGTCAGAGTTAACTACATATCCCTAGTCCTCGTGAAGCCACGATGCCAATGAGCCTCTTTCGGGCAAACATGCAAGGTGTTTCATGAAACTGCTATTTTTAGCAATTAGGATTGCAGAGCTAGCATGTCAAATCGGAGCACATATCTGGTGTTGCCATAGTTGTTATCTTGACATTCTAAGACTTTAATTTTCGGAAGTGGAACTCCTATTTTTGGCATGTCTATTTTTAGTAGGCCTATTTTTAGCAGGTGAAGGATAGTGTCATGGTTTCAATGTGCAGTGTTGGAATTGTTGTTGGGTTCCAGTTTGGATGGAGGATGTGTGGTTAGAATCCAGGATGATCATCAGTAGGTGGCAACTGTGTCACCTGGTTCGAATTCGTGTTGGAGTTCGCGACCTTGAAGTTCGACAAAAAATCGGCAGTAGAAAATTTGGTGATAAAATTCGGCATTAAATTCGACATACTATAAAATTCAAAATAAAAAAAATATAAATTTTTGTAATAAAAATTAAAAAATATATGAATTTTTGCAATGAAAATTAGAAAATATATGATTTTTTTAATGAAAATGATGAAATATGTGATTTTTTTAATAAAATATAAAATTGAAAATTAAAAATATATGAATTTTTATAATAAAATTTAATATTACAATAAAATTCAATTTGATAAAAATTAATATCATATGAATTTTATAAAACACCTCTAGTTAATACTTTATGAATTTTATAAATTGATAATTGCAAACTTCAAACCCGTGTGAGAAAATTTAGGGTAAACCTAACTAGATTGTGGTTGAGTCTAGCTGGATAGTGGATTGAACCGTCGAATCGCGTGGGCAAGGGCACGGGTGAGCGCAAGTCGCAATTTGCTGGAGCACTTGAGAGTGGAGTCCGTAGACGGGAGGCTGGCTGCTCGGCGACGGGAGGCTGGCTGCTCGGCGACGGGAGGCTTCCTGCTGGGCGGCGACGGGAGGCTGGTTGCTGGGAGCCTGGGCGACGGGGACGGGACTGCGGAGATGCGCGGGAAGGCGTTGGTCAACCTGAACAAGGATACGGTTTCCTTTACCCGTCGGCGGCCCAATTCGGGAAGACGAATTTAATAGCCAATTTTCATCGAACAAATTCGAGAGGCTAAGAAAATTGACGATTTTCGATTTTCAATCTTGAAAATCGGCGAATGCGGTGACACAGGGTGGCAATTGCCTCACATTTGGATGCATAGCAGCTAAATATAGAAATACCAAAACACTCATGATGGTCAGTATATGATATATATTTATGACATAATCCAGATGCAGTGAATTGCGCTATCTTTGCTCTATTTGAAGATTCAAGTTGACTGGTTTGGCATGTGCTAATCCCTCCCCATTTTGGGAGGCTTTTGGTCTCCAAAAGCTTAAGTTGTGAAGGAAATGAGCAAACAATTCCCCAACTTACTCCTTGAAGTACCATATGGCCTTGGCTAGTAGTTGTCCCACTAGTCCCACCTACCATAGTTCTCCTTCGTGATTCCTTCTAGTCACTATGATTTTCTTCTGCAAAATCAAATCTTCTAATAATCCTACTTGTGCATCTAATGCCAAATCTTCTATGGAAGGTAAGACTTCGCCATCTTCATCCTCATCGAGTACGGATGGTTTGTAGAGTTCCAATGCCTCAAAAGGTGAAAGATTGAGGATGTAAACATTGTTGCCTACCCACTCCAATGCCTCAAAAGGTCTATATCTTGAGGCCTTGTTTTCTTTCTTGGTCCCTATAACCTTTCCTTGTTAAGGTGCAACCAAATTGTCTCCTACTTGGAAGGTATTTAAAACCCTGTGTTGATCAGCTTGGCCTTGTACTTCTAAAACTTCTTCATCTTCTCTTAAACTTTGAGGTGTTTCAACCTAATCTTATCTATAATTTATTTGCCTTCAATGCCTTCACTTGAGGCTAATGCCCCTGTGTCATATTGTCCATATACAATATACAATGGTGATGGTGGCAATTGCCTAAATAGATTTCAAAAGAAGACTTACTAGTGGAAGTGTGAACGACCCACATAGAGAAACCTTGTATGTAACAAATCTTCATCTAAAACCCCTATGATTCTTTTGATTGCAACCTCGCAAAAGATGAACCAAAATCCTATTCACTACCTCTGCTTACCCATCAATTTATTAATGAAACGTGAGGATCTCTTCAATTTAATATCCAATTTCTCCCACAATGAAGTCCAAAATCAACTAAGACATCTATTATCTCAATTAGAAATGATGCTCCTTGGAATCCCAAAGTGCACCCAAACCCTTTCAAAGAACAAGCTTGTAGCTTCTTGTCCTTTAACGGTCTTCTTACAAGCCTTTAAAACATGCAACCTCTTCAACCTATAGACTACCATGGACAAGAAGTCACGCCCTCAACAAACCTTGAACAAACTTCATGGATACACATGCTTTCCCATGGTCTTGTAAGCATTGGAAGTGGGTTGTATAGTCCTTGCTTTCTATTTGTAGGCTTGTTGTACACCATAATATACAAGCTATGATAAATCTAGCTACTTATTCATGCAGCTTGAGTCAATAAACATACGTCTACAAGTTAGCCACAATCTTCTCTACACCAAAATACCCAACAACCTTGATGGTACAAGCCTCCCTTATAAATTATACTCTTGCTTTCTTTGGCAAACAATGCATCCCCATCTTGGAGAGTATTCCATCCTGGGGATGTTAATCAATATCTATTTGTTCATGTTAACCCTATAACCCATGTCATCAGGTTCATGTTCATGGTATTCGAGGACCAAGAAATTTTGAAAAAGTTCACCAATACAAAAAATGATAAAATTCACATCAAATCCGATAAAAACGATTATCTGACTTGTTCCACCAAGATTTCACCCAACATCCCTTCTAGTCCTAGCGTATCTCCTTCATTGAGTAGTTTCAATCCCCATAGCCTGTCTTAGATTTTAAGTTCATTGTGTTAGAGTTTGCACTTTAATTCAATTATGTTAGATCTTTAATCTGAAAGATAGACGAGCACGGCAATACACAAGAACACAAGAAATTTCTTCGAGGAAACCATAAAGGAGAAAACCCCGCAACTTCTTCATTAATATATCCGTCACTTAGTACAATATCAAACCAGGATAGCAAACCCAAAAATAAGATGACTTTTGCAGCTTCCTTCTTCTTCTCCAACGAACTTGTCTTTTCTCCTCCTTGGTGCGAACTTGCTTGAGTGAGTGTGTCCAAATGAGGGAGAGCTCCTCCCTATTTATACTTTATGTGTGACTAACCTAAATCCCCAATGGGGCTTATTGCCGCCGGATCGCGCACCAGGTTAACGCAACAGAAATCTATGCTACTGCTCGGTGCACCCTTGGGGACAAGTCTCAAGTCAAGGCTGGCACCTGATCTTGACTCCTCCGTTTAGGCCAACTGCTAATCGAATCCAAGGGGGGTATAGTCCCTATGGAAAGTTTCTAAGGCTATTAGAATTTCTTGGTAAATTAGTTAAAGGTGTTGTTTAAGGAGTTTAATGAATTGACTAAAAGTTGTTCCAAGATGATTTGCAAAATGTCTTATCCAATGCTTTCATTAGCAAAAAATGAAATGACCACCAACAACTAGCACAATAATGATATGATATAAAGCAGATGAATAATGTGTTATGGACCAGTGCCTTATGGTGTCAAGACCAGATACAAAGTTACTGTTGAAAAGGGAAATGTTTCGCAATTTGCTTCTTGGTTACTTTTAGATTTATTTTGGTTTGAAATTTGTTAGGGAAAAAGGGGGACTCCCGAGATACCGTGAGGTACAAGGAGGAATGTCCGGAAATAAGAAATGGTGGCTCCTCACGAGAACGTGTGGGCTGGAATGGAGTCTCTAAGGCGGTATTCAACACTACACCAACTAGGGTGTAATCTAACTGTGCCTTGAGGTCGCCTCTCAGTGGTTCCCGCTTTCTCTAAGAAATTACCCCACAACTTTTAATTACGAAGTGTCGGATTTCCACTATATGAATGGGTAGTTAATTTTATTGAGTTTTTTAACTTAGATGTGAAAAAATTAATAGAGTGGCTACAGTCATTTAAGCAGCAGAGAAGAAAGAATGGAAGGATGCCATGATCGAGGAGTACTAGCCGATTATGAAGAATGATGTCTGGGAGATAGTTCCGAGACTAGAAGGGAAGTCTGTTGTGACTTCAAAGTGGATCTACAAGATCAAGCATGTTGCAGATGGTAGCATTGAAAAACACAAGGCAAGGTTTGTGGCACATGGCTTCTCCCAGAAGGAAGGCATAAACTACAAGTAGACATTTGCACCTCTAGCGAGATACACTTCCATCAGATCTATACTGGCATTAGCTGCAATAATGAAATGGAAGGTACACAAGATGGACGTCAAGGCAGCATTCTTGAATGGTGTAGTAGAAGAGGAAGTGTACGTGGAGCAACCATTGGGATTTGAGACACATGACAAACAAACTCATGTGCAAATTGAAGAAAGCCTTGTACGGATTGAAACAGGCACCCAGGACATGGTACGGCAGGATGGACAACTTCCTGATGAGTTTAGGCTTTACTAAGAGTAAAGCAGATTCCAACCTTTACTTCAAGGTTGAAGTTGGAAATCCAGTGATACTTCTACTCTATGTAGATGACTTGTTTGTAACAAGGGAGGATGAGCTCATTGTAGATACGAAGAGGAGGCTTGCCGCAGAGTTCGAAATGAAGGACCTAGGTATGATGCATTATTTCTTAGGGTGGAGGTGTGGCAAAATGCAAATGGAATCTTCCTTGGTCAAGGATGTTGATTTTTAGTGCAACTGCGAGACCCATTCTCAGAGAGAATGGTACCCTAGTCATTTGACTAGGGTTCCTGGTCAAGTTAACCAGGCAGAGTATGAGTAAGACCCTAGAAGGTACCCTAGGGCCCCCAGCTGTCTCCTGGGGTTCTTGGTCGAGGACCAAGCAAGTTGATGCCATGGCAAAGTCCCTAGCATGTGGCTAGGGCCCCTATTTGTCTCTAGGGTATTCTGGTCCAGAACCAGACGGTTTCTTGGTCATGATGACCAAGCAGATCCTGCAAGTTGAGACAGAGACTTCCTAGGTCCTCCAGATGGTTGATCAACATTCAGCCTAGGACTGAATGCTCAGCTTGAGGCTGAGGACCATTCTCTAGGAGAATGGAGATCCTGGTCATGGACCAGATGGTTGATCAACATGTCCCAGTCTAGGACTAAGGTTCAGCCTTGAGCTGAAAGCCATTCATTGAGAATGGAAGATATTGTTGTCCCCTCTCCTAATCAGTTATTGCTAGGTTGCTTCTCAAGGGACTGGCCACCCCTTGACGATGTCCCTAGTATCTAACTCTTAGGAGCAGTATTAAGGACAAAAGGATTGTACCGTCCGTTTGGATCTTCTCCCTTATACAGTGATGAAAATATATATATATGTATCTTAAGAGAGAGAAAAGTCTTTGGTCCTGTTGGTCCTATTTGATTGCTTGTCCACTTTGATTTTGTGGTTGTTGACTCAGGGTCCTATTCTTACTTGGTCCTAGCACTCTCACCTGTGTGCACATTTGACTATGATAACTCCTACCTTATGGAATATTTTTTACCTAAGGATATATTAAGGACCATCTATTATTATAGTCATCTTATGTTTTGTCCCACTCATGTTTTTGGTTTATTTACTTTATGTTGGACCCCTTGGACTTTTACTTTATGATAAATTCATTAAATATTTATTTTTAGTCTTATTAATAAAATCTTTATGATTTTATTAATAAAGACTTTATGAATTTATTAATAAAGTTTTTTTTATTTCTTTTTTATTTTAATTTTTTTTATTTGAAAACCTTGGACCATTGGTACCCTACCTTTTTACTTTTTTTATTATTTATTTATTTTTATTATTTATTTACTTTATTCTTTCTTTAATCCTAAGTTTTTATTATTAGTATTCTAATCCTAAGTTTTTATTATTATTCTAATCCTAAGTTTTCTAATTCTAAAACTATATATAAACGTAAGCTCTAATTCAACAAATCGTGAAAAACTCACCGTGAGTTTACTCTTCACATCTATTTCTCCTCGGGTCAATTATTTTGGCATTCGAGTGACATTCGGGCTGTCTCACGGTTTCCTTCTTTTATCTCAGCATTCGGGTGACATTCGGGCTGTCTCACGGTTTCCTTCTTTTATCTCGGCATTCGGGAGACATTCGGGCTGTCTCACAGTTTCTTTCTTTTATCTCAGCATTTGTTATTTCTGGGTTGTCTCACGGTTTCTTTCTTCCACAACCCATCTCACGAGTTTATCTCAGCATTCTCTCATGTGCTTTTTTTCCTCCACGGGTTCATCCTTCACGACCATCTCTTGTGCTGATTTACATCGTGGGTTTCTTCCTCATTTTGAATGATTCATGTTTTGTCTTGCTTTAAGCTATCAACACGAGTCTGCTGCTCAGATTTCTGTCCACAGCTGCTCCCTCACGGGTTGAATTCTCATCACTGCAATTGAACTCTGTGTGAATTCTTATGTGTGAGTGTTTGCTTATGTGCTTGACCTTCGTAGTCTGCAGCACCTGTGTGTCTCTCTTACTACTGTCATTTTCTTATTGATTGAAGAACTTGAGGTCTGTTTTATTCTACCTGAACCTTCTCTCTCTCTCAAGATACGTATATGGTTTAACCAGGTTGACTTGTCCTTTCAGTGACAAGATCAAACTTAGAAATATCTGAGTATAAGGCCGATCCAAATAATGGTTATAATTCTTTAATGCTACTTCTCATGTACATGACATTTGAAATTTAGTTTACTATTCATGTCAGTTGAAATTTATTTTATGTATTGTGCATTTGATGATTCTCGAGGACCAACTCTAATGCAGTGACCAAATGGAGCATTAAGTTGAAAGAGATGAAAATTATGTTATTTCTGTTTTAATTTAGTTTAGATTTAATTAAGCATTACTTTTGTTTACATGTTCTTGTATCAAGTTTTTTTTTATGCAATAAAACGTACATAACCTGATTTTTGACAAAGGAAAGTATGCAGTCGAGATTCTGAAGAGGTTCGGAATGATGGACTACAAGGCAATGGCCACACCAATGGCATCGAACTTGAAGTTATTGTGTGATGCTTCATCAGATTCAGTTGATGCCACGATGTATCGTCAAATGATTGGTTCATTGATGTACCTGACAAACACGAGACCAAACATATGCTTTGTTGTGAACACCCTGATCCAGTTCCTGACAGATCCGAGACATGTTCACTTGATTGTTGCAAAGCATATATAAAGCTACCTGAAGGGTATAGTTAACTATGGGCTCCAGTATGAGACGAATCAGAAGATTAACCTGCATGGTTATGTTGATTCGGATTGGGCCGATAGTGCCACAGATAGGAAGAGCACTTCAAGATGTTGCTTCAGTATAGGATCCGGTATGATCTCCTGGTTTAGCAGGAAGCAGTCATGCGTGGCACTGAATACGACCGAAGCAGAGTATGTCTCAGCTTGTTCAGCTAGTTGTGAGGCAGTATGGCTTCGGAAGCTACTGTCAGACTTGTTTGATCTCCAGTTAGAGGTGACTTGTATCTTCTGTGACAACCAGAGTTGTGTGAAGTTGTCCGAGAACCCGGTGTTCCACGACAAGTCGAAGCATATTGAGATAAAGTACCACTATATCTGGGATGTGGTGCAAAGAGGAGCAGTGAAGCTCCAGTATGTGGTGACAGACAAGCAAATAGCCGATGTCTTAACCAAGCTGTTAGCCAGAGTGAAATTTGAGTACTTCAAAGAGAGACTTGGTGTTATCCAGATCGAGGTTCCTCCTAAGAGGGAGTGATGAGACCGGAAGACGCAGATGCACTACAGCTAGTTCTCGCATGGTGGAAGATGCAGGTTGTCCTTGGGACGTAATGCACTTGGTGTGCCCCGGGTTGTACTCCCATGCTGGAGAAGATAGAGTTGGGTCTCACATGGTGGAAGACATAGGTGGTCCTTGGGACGTAATGCACCCGGGGTGCTCCTGACTGTACTTCCATGATGGAGACATTGAGAGGTCCACCGGTAACAAGACACTGTGTGTGCGCCTAAGCAGTTCTCGCATGGTGGAAGACGTAGGTGGTGCTTGGGACGTAATGCACCCAGGGTGCTCCTGACTGTGCTCCCATGCTGGTAGATGCGGGCTGACTGTTGAGAGACATAATGCACCTGGGGTGCTCCTAGGTGGGAGACGCAGGTGGTCTATTGGACATGAGGTGTGCATCTGGGCTGTGCTCCGTGTATGATGATGAGATGATCTAGATACGATGAGATGATAGTAGGAGACGCAGATGATTGTTGTGGCAATGTAACATGTGGTCTTGGGTTGTACCTACCCTATCGCTTGCTCACAGAGATGATAAAGACCTACATGAGAGCTAGGCCTACATCAAGCATGAAAAAGGGTTGGCTCTGTAGAACTTCTTATGACGGATAGATAGGAGAGATGTCACTAATCAATGATCAACAAAATGAGGACTGCGATAGCAGCGACGATGATGATCCAGTGTTGATGATGATGTTCCAGCATTGATGATGATCCAGCGATGATGACGTTGTCCAGAATATGCATCCAAAATGATGATGGTTGTGGCAAGAGAATACCTTCCTAGTTAAGAGGGAGTGTTGTTGTAATTGTAACTTCAGAAGATATTCTTTTGTTTATTATTATTATATTATTATTGTATTTTTGTTGTACCTCCGTCTAAGATGTTTTTCCTCCATTCAGGGATGTCATTATTATGTTTGGTCATGCTAGGTCATTGAGGTAAAACCTCCATTGTAAGTCGAGGCAATAGCACCCCAAAGAATGAATGTAAAATGTATTATTAAGTCCCCCTGGGACAAGTCGGCCCAGTCAGATTTAGTGAGGCCGACCTAATTGGAAATTAGGTCGCCCAAACCTAAGGTATAAATAGAGAGCCTTTCTCTCTCATTTGGACACACCACTCACTCACTCAAGTTCACATAAGCAAGAGAGAGAAGACAAGTTCGCTGAGGAGAAAGAGAGAAGTTGTAGAAGACATATATTTTGGGTTTTCCATTTTGCTTGATATTGTATTGGTGACGAATCTATCTTTGAGGAAGTTCTGGGGTTTTCTCCTTTATGGTTTCCCCGAGGAAAACTATTGTGTCTATTGTGTTTTGTTGTGCTTGTTATTCTTTCAGTTAAAGATCCTAGCTAACATTGAATTAAAGTAGAAAATCTAACACCAAGGTCTCCAACAGAAAGAAGTACAAAAATAAAAAGGGTACAAGAAAGCAAATGAAGACAAATCCAAGAAGGAGCTAGCAAAGTCAAAATAAAAAGGGGGAAGTATGATTGCGAGGGTTAAGGGGGAGGTACCTCATTACCTATCACCCATTTGTGAGACAGTTACCTATTGGTTGCCCTATTGCCGAAGATCACAAAGATCATGGAGATCTTGAGTCAACTAATCACCTTTGACCAAAATTTCACTTGACTAAACTTGGTCTAAACCATCTACTCCACCCCTTAGAAGAAAATTTTCCTTACAATTACTTAGATATTGTCATGGTACTGGTCAACTTGTAAATCATTTTTCTCAAAAACTCATTTGAAGATATTTGTGGTGTTGGTATATTATCATATATAACATGACTAGCTATATGATGATGCACTATGATGATTAATTGCATCTATATGTACTTGTCCATGTGGACACCTTTGCTGCTACTCGACTAGGGACTCTTATGATCATGGTACATCTTCATTCAATGCTACAGAGGTTTCATCCGGTCTTCTACAGAGTTTCTGGGTTTTCAATGCTAGTTGCCAGTATTATACATGAGATCCATTGATTCTAGGGGCATATTTGGATACCCATTTGGTTTCTTACTTAGGTATATTTCATCAGATTGGTCGCCACTGCCTCATATCAATCTTTTCCAAAAAAGTGGTGGGCCTTTCCCAGTGACTGCAATGCAAGTTTTCATGGATGCATGTTCATGGGATTGATATACTTAGTGTTTTCCATATCTAAGGATAAATTAGGATACCCATTTGGCTCTACATTATGTTGAAAAATTACCTAGGAAGTGTTTGTCCATTCATTAGTGCCTTGGGGTGGACAAGGACACTTTAAATGTGGTCCCTAGAATATTTTTATAAAGTGAGATTGACTTTATAATTATAAAGTCACTTTATAAAATAAAGTTGAGTTACAAAGTTTTAAATGTGACTTTAATGAGAATTAAAAGGTGGGTGAGTATTAATGTCCCACTTAATATTTAAAAAGTGAGTAAATACTTTTAATGAGAAAAGTTAGATTTAATCTTGGCCCTAGATCTCATCTAGTTATGTTTTAATCTTGGCCATTGGATTTGAAGATAGAGGTTACTCAAACAAAAAGGCTAGGGAAAGGCAACCTAATTGATTATTCACTTTTGCTTCCATGAGTTTTTGGAGAGAAGAAGAGCAAGAGAGGAGAGGCCGATTTTGAGGGAGAGAAGACAAACCCTTGCACATAAATCGAGAAGGTTGGAGAAGGGCATGAATTCCAAGAGAGCAGGCACAGATTTCGAGACAAGGCCATACAGAATCCATACAGTAGAAATCCGTACAGCAGCACGAATTTCAAGAAAATGGCAGCACGTTTTTCAAAGTCCGTACAGCATTAAATGCAGTTCGGGTTTCCAAGGCAGCAGGTACAAAATTTAATGTTGGTCGTACAGGCACAGAAAACGTGGAAGAACAGAAGCACAAAACTCGAGAAAACTGGTCTGTACAGTCCACACGTGCGAGTCCGTACAGTCTGATTTTTGGCACTGTTTTTGAGGCAGTCGTACAGTTCTGTCAGTGAGGTGCTGGCACGAAATTTATGACAACAGGGAGATAACTATTGTTGTAAAATTTTGAATTTGTCTTTAAAAGAATAAAATCTCTCTTAAACGGGTTTTCCCTTGGGGGTTTTATCCTGGACCATTTTGGTCAAAAATACCGAGTCAAAATTTTATGTGCATGGCTGTTATAATTTTCTGAGTAAGAAAAGTTAGGCTGAAAGTTAATTTTCTGAATTATTTAAATTGAAAGAATTTCATGTGTTTCAAGCAAAAACAATTTTTATATATGTGAACTATATGCATGTTGGGGTTTGGGCATTAAACTACATGCAGAGAAGTTGGAAAACTTGAAACCGGGTTGGGGTTCTAAAATTTTCACATTAGCCATGTTTGCATGTCATAGTGTTCACTCAAATTGGTCGAATCTGTAGAGGTCATCTCATCAATGTCAACGGGGAACCTGAAAACTTAATGATCATGCATGGGAACAATCTAGCCAGTATCTCTACAACGCTTTGGCATTTCTAGGCACCCATTTAGCCATTCTATCCAAATCAACCTTCATCTTGCAAGCGTTGTCCATATGGAGGGTTTTCCAAGCATAGAGGGGTTTGTAGGCTTATTTTCAGGCAATTGGCAGCAGATTAATACATGGCACTCCTAAGATTTTTATTTATATAAAAAATAAAAATAAACTAAGTCAAGCCTAATTTTTTATTGAGATATAAAAAGTGCACTTTATCTTATGTTTCTTGGTTGAGGTTGCACTTTATGACTTATTTGAGGGAAATTACTACATTTTTCCCTAAGTTGATTTTGCCTAGGTGGCATGATGGCACATATATTGAGGTATTTGGATGATGTGGCTCAATGGCACAGATGTGAAGGCAAATTAGGATCTACTAGAGCTCATCTCATCTCGAGATTATATCTTGGCCATTCATTTTATCTTCTACCACATGGATTGATGACTTTCTTCACTTGGATCGTTGGGCCCAACGACTTGTTCATTATTGGAGGATTTGACCAACACATGATTTGGGGAAACCACCCATGGTTTTTGGCACTTT
Source organism: Larix kaempferi (assembly GCA_027924585.1). Classification (NCBI taxonomy): domain Eukaryota; kingdom Viridiplantae; phylum Streptophyta; class Pinopsida; order Pinales; family Pinaceae; genus Larix; species Larix kaempferi. Next base: position 2,705,722 of record BSBM01000519.1, read on the forward strand.
GTTTGAGCATTACCCTTGGCTTTTACTCATTGTATTGGAGGAGACCCATGGTATTGGCATTTTTTAACTATTATTGACAAGTCTAGATAGGAATTCGCCCTCCTAGGCTCAATGACTTCGCCTATGGCATTATTTTTTGTTGCAAGAGAAGCCATCTAGATCTTCTCCATCTTGAGATCATCACACATTGTAACAAACCTTTTGACCACTTCTCTTGAGAAATTCGACCCCTTGTGCTATAAAAGGAGGGTTTGAGCTCAATCAAAGAGTCAAAAAATCTTTGGAATGAAAGAATAATACTTTGTTATTTCCTTACTCTAGTCCTTAGGCTCTTCTTTTTGGTGTACATGGTGATCTAGTTCCTTTGCTTGGTTGGAGGAAGTCTTCATAAGGGTTTGAGGTAATTCGTAGTAATTTTACTTGTGATTAATAGACTAGGGAATGATTTTGCAACCTTGTTCTCTAGGGATGAACAATTGATTTATCTAATCAGATTGTTGCAACATCTTGTTATTTACTTCAACATTCATTCACTAAATGTTTAACTAATCTCGTGTTGAGTCTTGTTCTTGGATAGATTGTTTTGCCTCTTGATGATTGCAGGAACCCATCACAAGCTTGGAATAGGAGATACACTCATTTTCTCAAGCTATGAAGGAGAGGGATTGCCTTGTCCTCCACTCTCCCTTGGAGATTCTTCAATTTCCTTTCAAATTTACTATGACTCCATGGCCCACCAAATGTTTCCCTCAAGGCACTAGGGTTTAATGGTAGTTGTGTGTTTCATCTTCAATTTTTCTTCCATTCTCTGATTTTTTTGTAGGTACTTGGATTCATTCCTCAAAGGAGACTATTGGAGGATTTGATCCCCCTAGGTAAGTAATTTCTAAGATTAAACACTAAGGAGCATAAGCTCATACACCCTAACATGTCTAAGTAAAACTAAACACTTTTAAATAATTAATTCTGGTGTATCTTAGTCTCTTATCATGATTTTTCAAGTGCCTAACTAGTAAGCTTACTTAAATCTCTAAAATCTTAAGTTCTTGCTGGTTTTTATTGTTGTTATATGTTTAATTGCAGATCTGAAACCTACAGCAAAACTACTTCTAGATTAGCTTCAAAATTTATGCTTGGATTGTGAAACTAGGGTTCAATACTCAGGTTCATGTTTACTATTGCTATCTGTTACACTGCAGAGTGTCTAAAGTGTTCCTTCTAGATGTACCAGAGTGAGGGGTTTCCTTTTCTTTTGTAAAGGCCACGTTTTTTAGCTCTATTATGTAGAGTGTTGATTTTGGGGCTAAATACCCCGTGATCGAGTCATGGGAGGTACCCTTGGTTTCCACCTCAAGGAAGTGCTCGCCTTGTGGCTCTGTTGACTACACTTTGGGTGGGTGTCTGGTGCCCTTCAGGCAAATCATTGGGACACGTGACCACACTCATATTTTGCTTTGTAGAGGTGATTGTGCGTGTAATGGTTGTCATATCGGATTTAGCACACCTCATTTTCCCACTTGGACCTATTGTTTTGATGCAAAACCCTTCCCCCTAGTCTCCATACCCATGGTGTCATCCCTTAAAGAAGAAGCCTACATTGTTAAAAAGGAGGGCGTTGAGGGACAAGCATCTATTAGGGTTAGTTGGGGCATGACGCCCTCTTTTTAGCTCACATTGCAACTAGTGAAAATGGTACTGAGAGAAAAGTTGAAAAGCATCAGGATGGCTAAATCTGAAAATGTGACTTCCTACCTTACTAGGATCACACAGGGTAGAGATGAGCTTGGAGCAGTTGGAGAGGAGGTTGAAGGCAATGAGCTAGTGTGGACAGCCTTGAATGGCATGGCCAAGCCATGGGTTGTATTTGTGGAGGCTATTATAACTAGAGAGAATATGCCTTCTTGGGATCGTCTTTGGGATGACTTCATTCAAGAGGAAACCCAGAGAGGATATGTGGAGGGTAGTTCATCTCACGGTAAGGATGATGAGGAGAATGTAGCATTAACAGCTAAAGGGGAGAAGAAGAAGTCCAAGAAGGGTCCCAAGAGTGGGGCTAAGCAGAAGGGTGGTGATTAGAAGAAATATTTGAGCAAAGTCAAGTGCTTTGTTTGTCAAAGGTTTGGGCACTATGCTAAATAGTGCCCGAACAAGAAGAAGAAGAAGCAACAGCAGACAGCAGCTTCAACAGAGATTGATGCGTATGCAGCTAGATTTGAGAGAGAGTTTTCTCTTGTGTTGGTCATTCAATGAGAGCATCCATTACCAGCACAGATGTAGAGGATGAGAGAGAATATTCACTATTGGTTGGCGTTGGTTGGCCATTCCTTGAGTGCATCCACCACCACATTCACCTAATACATTGATAGTGGAGCTTCGATCCATATGACAAGTGTGTGGGATATATTTTTAGAGTTTACACAGACAAGTTTGGATCTAGAGGTGGTGTTGGGAGATGACACGATTTCCAGAGCAGTTGGGCGAGCGACCATTACCTTTCAGAGGTTGTCCATGGGCCCCATGACAATGAGGGATGTCTTGTATGTCCCTAGGCTGAAGAATAACTTGATCTCAGTTCCCAGGATCAACGATAGGGGATTTGGAGTGTACTTCCTTGATGGGCATGAGCACCTTTTCCCCAAGGGATCGGGTCAATCTACTTCTTTTGCTATTGGAGTCAAATGTGGGAAACTGTACAAGCTCTTGTTTCAAACTTTACATGCTTTGGCACACAGCAATAGCAGTGATCTATGCGAGTTATGGCATAGGAGGATGGCTCACTTGCATCATCCATCTTTGAGTATGTTAACAGATATGGTGACTGGTTTACCTGAGTTCAGCACAAAGCACAGTGATGTATGCAGGGGGTGTGCTTTGGGCAAGTACACCAAGACTACTTTTCCAAGCAGTGACGGCAAATCGACAGGAGTGCTTGATTTGATATGTGGTCCTATGTCTTCTATTTCGTTGACTAGTTTTGTGTACTATGTTTCATTTATTGATGACTACTCCAGGAAGACCTGGATCTACTTTCTGAAGAGCAAGAAGTCGAAAGAAGTCTTGTAGAGGTTCCAAGAGTTCAAAGCTCTTGTGGAGAACCAAACAGGGAGGAGGATTCGGGTGTTGAGATTAGATAATTGGGGTGCATATACCTCCAATGCATTTGATGAGTTTTATGCACAGGAGGGCATCAAGAGACAATTGATGGTTCCATAGACTCTAGAGCAGAATGGGGTTGCTGAGAGAAAGAACAAGGCTATTATCAGAGCAGCGAGAGTGATGCTTCATGATTAGAGTCTTCCACTCTTTCTATGGGTTGAAGCTTGTAGTACAGTTGTTTACATTCAGAATAGGAGTCCCCACAGAGCCTCGGGGTGCATGACTCCTAAGGAGGCATTCACGAGTAAGAGGCCTAAGGTTGGCCATTTCAGGATATTTGGTTGTCTGACCTACTCTCATGTCCCTTCAGAGAAGAGGAAAAAGTTGGAGCCCACTGCAGAAAAAAGGTATCTTTGTGGGGTATGATGAGACTTCAAAGGCCTTTCGCATATATCTTCCCTTGCAAAGGAAAGTTGTTGTGAGGAGGGAGGTGAGATTTCAGGAGGAGCGGGCCTTCAAGAAGTCTCAAGAGTCAAAGCAGGGGGAGCAGTAGACTTCCACACCTCAGGTGAGCACACAGAGTCCAACTTCACAGAGTTTAGGGTCATCAGTATTAGGGGTGACTGGTCCACAGGTTACAGGTGCGTCAAGTTCAAACAATCCACAAGTTCAGGTTCTCGGGTTACAGGTTTACTAATTCCAGCTTTCAATTCACATGAGTCACTAGCTTCTAGTTCATAGGTTTCTAGGTCACCAGCTATAGGTAGTACTACTCCTGAGTTTCAGCCTTCAGAGGATGATACACCAGTATGGGAGGAGTCTTCGGGAAGAGGAAGCCCAAGTGGCTTAAGGACACCCTAAAGGAAGCTAAATCATTTGGAGATCCCAAGAGACCTGTACAAGAGATTAGGATGCCAGACAGGTATGGTATAGCATGGCCTTGGTGACTAGTCTTCGTGATTCTGAGCATTCCACTTTTGAGGAGGCATCCCAACATCACGTGTGGAGAGATTCCATGATGGAAGAGTATCAAATGATGTTTGGGAGATTGTACTGAGACCAAAGGGGAAGTCAGTGGTGACTTCTCGATGGCCTTACAAGATCAAGCATGCTGCGGATGGCATTGTAGAGAAGTACAAAGCTTGGTTTGTGGCATGGGAGTTCTCACAGGTAGAGGGAGTAGATTATGACGAGACCTTTGCACCGATTGCTCGTTACTCTCTGATTAGAGCAGTGATCTCCATTGCAGCCAAGATGGGTTGGGAGATCCACCAGATGAATGTGAAGAACGCATTTCTCAATGGGCTTATACAGGAGGAGGTGTATGTTGAATAGCCACAGGGCTTTGAGATTCATGGGAGAGAGTCATGTTTGTGGGATGAAGAAAGCGAAAGCCTTGTATGGGTTGAAGCAAGCTCCTAGAGCTTGGTACTCCAGGATAGATGCTTACTTGGTGCGGATGGGATTTCTGAAGAGTGAGGTTGGTCCAAACCTTTACTACATTGTGGTTGGTGATGATCCACTCATTCTTTTGCTTTATGTGGATGACTTGTTCATTACAAGTGAGGAGAGGCTCATTACAGCATGCAAGCGAGATCTTGCTTCAGAGTATGAGATGAAGGACATTGCGTTGATGCACTATTTTCTTGGATTGGAGGTTTGTCAGGAGCCTAGACATATTTTCCTGGGGCAGGGAAAGTATGCAATGGACATCTTGAGGAGATTTAGGATGGAGGATTGCAAGCCAATGGCCACACCGATGATCACAAACTAGAAGAAGCTTCATGCTTATGAGGGAGAGTTTGGTGGATCCTACTCTATATCGTCAGCTCATTGGTTCTTTGATGTATCTGGTCAACACTAGACCAGACCTGTGTTTTGCAGTGAACACTCTCAGTTAGTTTATGTTGGAGCGTAGGAGAGTGCACTGGGTAGCCACAAAATATGTGTTGAGATATCTTGTCGAGATAGTGGATTATGGTCTGGACTATGGGAGAACATATGGTGTTAGTTTGATTGGCTTCACAGATTCACATTGGGTAGGATGTGTGACAGACCGTAAGAGCACTTTTGGATGTTGTTTCAGTTTGGGCTCGGCAACAATGTCATGGTTCAGTCGGAAGCAAAAGTTTGTTGCTTTGAGTTCTACAAAGGTTGAAACTTGAGTACATGGCAGCCAATCAAGCTAATTGTGAGGCCTTATGGCTTCGCAAGTTGTTGGTGAGCTTATTTAGACAATAGCTGAGAACCACGATTATCTACTGTGACAATCAAAGTTGCATCAAACTCTTTGAGAATCCAGTATTTCATGACAGGTCGAACCACATTGAGATCAGGTACCACTTCATCCGTGACTATGTTCAGAGAGGAATTGTCGAGTTGCAGTACATTTCCACTGATGAGCAGGTGGCAGACATTCTAACGAAATCTTTAGGGAGGGGCAAGTTTGTCTTCTTCAGAGACAAGTTGGGAGTGGTGCGGAACACCTTCCTCGGTAAGAGGGAGTGTTGATTTTTTACCTAAGAGAGTGTTCCCCTAGTGACTTTGTGCCTAAGTCACTAAAAGGGGAAAGTGACATGACCCTTGCATTAATTACATGAGATGTGTAATAAATTCACTTTAGAGTCATAAAGAGACTTTTTGATAAATTTAAGTGGAAGTTGAATGAAATTAATTATGGAGAGAAAGTGAATTTATCTCATCCATTGATCTTAGATCTCAAGATTCAATTAGGGTCCTTGGATCAAGAGACCATTTAACTACCCTCATTAACCAAACAAAAAGGCAAAGGGAGCATTGAATAGGCATTCATTCCATGAGCAAATGGAAGAGAGCAAGTCGAATTTCTTGAGAGGAGAAAGAGGATGGAGAGAGAGAGAAGAAATCGGGCACGGATTCCAATGCAACCTACAACACAATTCAGCAGCACAAAAAACATGGCAGCTTGCACACATTCCGAGGAGGAGGATTGAGCACAGATCCCGAGGTGACTTGCACCATTTTCGAGGGAGTGTTTTTCAGCATTTGTAGAGGTCGTACGGTTATTTTCTGAAGTAGTCTGTACAATGAGCAGGTTGTACATTAGCACGAATTTTGAGGCTACGTTTGGCATTGAATTCGAGGACATAAATTAATTGAAAAGTGGCATGAATTTCCAGACTGTGATTTGCACAAAAATCAAGGCAAATTGTACCTGTCTTGCACAGAATTCGAGGAAGAGGCCGCACTGTTTTGTCCCAGGCAAAGGCACGAATTTCTATGTTGAAGATGGCACTGGTTACGAGAAAATTTTGTCATTTAAACTAACTTGCACGGAAACGGATACGGATACGAGGGGGATCACGGATACGACTAATTTTCAAAAAATCTGGATACGATACGGCAGGGAAACGGCGTGTGTGTGTGTGTGTGTCTCTATATATATATATAATCTACCTAAAATTTGACATTACAATAAAGTTCCTACCATGTGCCAACAATGTAAATATTTTAAATTTATTTCCATAATATATTTCCTTTGATATACATTGCCCCTAATTAGCTACATTTGCATTTATATGTCCATTTTGATCATAATTCCCATCAAATTATTCTATAATATATTTACATATAATTTATTCTAAATTATAAACTATAATATATCAATACCTATATATATAATATACATAATATATTCTAAATTATAAACTATAATATTTTAATACCTATATAATATAAGATATAATATATACATAAAATTATAACCTATGAACTTTATAACATTTCAAACAATGAAATGTCTAAAATAAAAATAAAAAAACCCATGAAATGTTGAAACAATGAAATGTCTTTAAAATAAAATAAAAACCATGTAATGTATGAAATAAAAAAACCGTGTTAATTGATATCTGGCCATGAATTTCAGTAATGAATTTGACGCTGCAACAGGTCGGGATTCTAAGAGGCCCATCTACATGAATTCGACGCTGCAACAGGCCGGGCTTGCAGTGTTATGTTTGGCGACCGTTAAGAATCTCCTTCTTAGCAGGTCGGCAGATAAGACAATACAAATATGGAGACGGGATGCTATCGATGGTTTCCATTCGTGGATGGCACTACTGTAGGGCCACAGTGGACCCGTAAAGTCCATCGCAGCCACTGTTGATGTTTCCATTTCCAGCGGGAGTATGGACGCGGACCGCTCTGAACCCTCAACGCGGATCTGAGCGTAAACTTCACAAACCCAAATCGAAACTCATTTCATTAACCCGTTTCCAAACTTCACAGATCCGTTTCAGAAAATTTTGATCCGTATCCAAGCCGTTCCAGCCGCGTTTCGAATCAGATTCTGTTTCAGAAGCTTGGAACGATGTTTCAGCAGGCCTAGGGTGACGTTTCCGATAACTTAGCATTTAAATGCTAAAAAGACTATTGTACTTTAATATCTTTGAAGAAGAAATAATAAAATCTTCTCCCTCAAATGGTTTTCCCTTGAGGGTTTTTCCTGGCCCATTTTGGCTAAAATTAGTGGGTCTGGCTAAAATTAGTGGGTCTGAAAATTTCCATGGTGTGACTGTCTTTTTATTTCTGCTTATTAAGTTGGTAAAGTTTTCCATTGTGTTCAAGCTAAAGAATTGTTTTATATGTGAAAAACTCAATTTTCAGCGGTCATGGTTGAATGGGGTTGGGCATTAAACTGATGTTCTGAACTAGACTTGAAACCGGGTTGGGAAACCACTGAATTTTTACATTTATAGCATCTCAATGACCACAACCCTAACCCTAGATCTCCAAAGTGATCAATGGATAAGATTAGATCTCAAGCCTCACTTAAGATCAATGGTTGTGACTTAATCTTTAGCTCACTTTTAGCCATTAGTCAACATTAAGTTAAATTATAGTGCTTTTCCTAAGTTAGACTTAGGAAAGAGATACAAAAGTCACTTGCTCCCTCAAGCAATGTTAAAAAGTGGCAACAAGGAAGGTCTTCTATCATTGCATGTGTCCTTGCATGCTAGAAGACATAAAACAGGAGCCCAATGTATTAATGTACTTTCCAAAGTTTAGACTTAGGAAAAGTGCATTAAGTGATCTATTTACTAATTGACTTAATGGAGTCACTTTTATAAAGTTCAAGTGAAAATAATTTAAGTGATGGCTAATCTAATCTTGGCCATTGATCTCACCAGAGGATCTCATCCATTGATCCATGGTGAGAAGTTAGGGTTTTTGCTTGGCCATTGAGTTAAAAGGAGGATTGATTTGGTGGAGAGGACACACAGACATGCAAAGAGATTTCTTACTCATAGCTTTCAGCTAGAGAGTGAGAAAGACAAGTTTGCAGAAGAATTTTACAGAGAAGAAGACAAAGGAGCATTCATCCGGAGAGTTGACAGGGCGATTTGGCAGAAGAGAAAGAGGTTGTACGGATTCGCAGAGAGGTCGTACAAATTTGCAGAGGTCGTACGAAGGTCGGTCGTATAGCAACTCACAGAGGGGGCCACACGTGTGACGCAAGGCCGTACAAATCAGTCCGTACATCTGACGCAGGGCCGTACGGATTTTGTACGAGTGACACAGGGGGCATACAACTGCACAGGGAGGCCGTATAGGTTTGTGGGGTTGTCTTAGTGATTCTCGGTGGTTTAATTTTTCCAGGTTGGGTAAAATCGATTTTTTGGATCGTATTGTTCTATATCTTCATAATAAAATATCTTCTCAGACTGTTGCACCAGTTTTCCCATCTTGGGTTTCTCCGAGGGTTTATACCCAAAAAGATTGGTGTCTCTATTGATGTGATTGATGTTATATTTCTCTCAGTGTTTTATTTTCCGCTACATTGTGAAGAAATCCATTTGCGGTTAAAAGTAGTAATTGGGTTTAATTAAAAATAAACTGGCATACTTTAACTCAAGATTGGATTTTAAGGAAATGAACAAGCAAGTCCCTAGAGAGGTAATCTAGAAGACTCCTGCATGCCTGAAAGCTAACCTTTGCATACGTACTTGTCCAAGCTACAATCATCAACACAAAAGGGGCTTATCTTCTACTCAACAGCAACCATGAGTAAGAGCCATACTATTGGAAATGTCTGTTACTTGAGATTCCAGACTTGCAAATCTTCTTTGGCCTTCATTAATGGGTCCTTCCTTGAGCTCATCTACCATTTCTAAGGATTATGGGTACTTCTTAACCTTCTCGTGTCAATCTCAAGGCACACGAGAAGAAACTCTCCCTCAACTTTAGAATTTATGACCTTGTTAAGCATATATTGCGCTCAACCACACAAACACTAAAATAAAACCTTGCTTTGATACCAATATGATATGTAAACCGCCTTGGATATTCCAATGGTCAATGCAACAAAACTTAAGTACAACTACAACTACTATAGTGAGCCTATACTCAATTGTGTAACTATTCTTTTTGTATTTTTAATGATTCAATAAGAAACAAAACACATCAAATAGATTATTTAACTGCAATGACATGAAAATAGAACTAAAATAGCAAAGACACATTAGAACACAAATTTTACCCTCGGAAACCCAATGTGGGAAAATCAAACAAGAAATGAAGGTTTGTTCCTTGCATATTTTATAAAATGGAGATTCAAGTATAGAATACAGAGCAATCCAAGCTTGTTGGTAGCTATGGAACACTGTGGTATACTAGAATTGTCTATCAATCGCTTATCTCCCTCTGTTTTGTTAGTATCTCCTTCACACTCACTACTCATGCTATGGAACGACAAAAGAAACCAAAATTCATGAACCATTTTCCCTCCTTCAACCAAGTTTTTGATAGCTATAATTGGGGACAGGTTAAGGTTTCAAAACTCTCTTAAAATCTTCATGAAGCTTTTAGAAATCTCTAATAGATTCCCATATGTTACTAGCTCCACATGTGTGAATTATGGTGAGATGACATGGCTGCCACTTGGACCTAAGGGGAATAATTGGATCATTACCTTGTTGGGAGCTTAACATTTGCAAATCAACTTTGTTTGAGGAAAATGAACCACCATTAGACAGCTATGAACTTGTAGAAATGCAATGAGGACCTCCAAGACACAAGTCCAAAATTCTAGTTTTTTGACCCAAAACTGAAGGATTTTTAGTTTAGGTTCATAAATGCAGCTTTTAGGATTTTACAAACCAACCCCTCCACATCCTAAACTCTATATTCCCCATTCCAAAGCATCAAGAAAGTCAAATGGTAACAATGTAGATCCATTTTGGATCATTGGCAACAACATATGTTGATCCTCCTCAAATGATAGCAACATGCAATTAACATATAGAAACCCTTTTCTATCCCAACAATTCTTTAACATATGGTGTTCTTTTGGACATTATAGGTTTTGCTCCTAATCATCTAGCCTCCCATCATCTCAACTGAGAATTGTAAAGTTGTATGTACCAAGTACTTACATTGTAAGCGAAGTACCAAAGTCCAATGCTCGAGTTTCAGCTATGTACATACCCATTTCCTATGGTGGTTCCAAAGCTTAAAGATACTGACACTCTCCACTATTGCAACCCTGTTCATGTTGCATGGTCTTTTAATACTCTCCCAGATACAACCAACAATGAGCAAGCCATATATTGTTCTATATTAGCTACTCTTTTTCATAGGAAAAGCTTTTCTATTTCGATTTTTTTAAACATAAGGTCACCCTTTTCCTCATTTAAGGACTTGTTATCTTCCATAAAAGCATCTACCCACCCACAGTCTCGAACTCATAGTTGTATTGTATAGTCTAAGTACTCATATTGAAAGCAAAATCTCGAAGTACAACGCTCAAGTTTCAGCTATGCACACACCAATTTCCTATGGTCGTTCCAGAGCTTGAAGATGCTACTAGACTCTCCATTATTGCAACCCTGCTCATGGTGCACGGTATTTAAAAAATAATTGAAAGTGCTTCCTTCAAAATTAAGACGAGCACTGCCCAAAGAAGTCGGACACCACTAACAGCCCACTTGCGACAGCAAAAGAGCTCTCGAGGGGCCGAACCTCTGAGTGCAAGCACTTTCCTGAGGCTAAGCTTCCATTAAAGAGAGTTGCTCTTTGAATTGAACCTCGATAGGTGACCTGGCATGCCACCCACTACATCGCTGAAACACAACTTCATGGGCAGTCTTCTAATACTTTATTTGCTCTGGCCGAAAAAAAAATCATGTTGGCAAGAGGAGTAGTTTCATTTTTATTTTTCCATGAGGGTTTTGTTTCAATATCTCTAGTTCGAATGCAAATAAGAAGCGCTACACGGAAAATCTGAGCATAAATCAAACTCTCAGCTTAAAACAAAATACCTGGGCCGCGTTTCCAGCACTGTACTGGCTATGGGGAGTCGAATGAAATTGTCTTTGCACAGCAGCCCCCACTCCGCTGGTGTTCAATCCGCTAAGTTGCCTGATAACTTTAATACTAATTGACCCATTCACCGCTGTATTTGGCAAAGGCTTATCTAAGCTTGCAGGTGCTCGAATTAGCGGAGTTTTTGAGAAACGACGGGCAGGAATCTCCATAGAAGAAGCCATTCGAGACCTGAAAAACATCCTGTGTACGCCATAGAGGCGTATAATGAGCTTGCCTGAGCTATTCGCCATTGATGGTTTTCCTGCGAACACCTCTGCTTCAGACCCTGGAAATTAACGGATGAATAGAAATCTGAAATTCGAGCTGTGTGTACATTTATAAAAAGTATTGTGAAGGTCCTGGAAGGATTTTGAATATGGCGATTCCAGAAGGATCTAGGAGGAAATGCCGACTGGGTAGAGCTATAACCATCCATTTAAATACTGACCATGTGTACAGTGGAAAACTATTCTCTCTGTTTTTTATTTTTTATTTGTTTAGTTAACTTTTATTTTGCATTGAGGCATAAGTTTTGCTTGTGCAACAATGGGACGACTTTGATTTGGTATTTTTTGGGGGCACGGACTCACATTTCATAATATCAAGTTCCGTGAAGAGTTTGTATTTTTTGGTTTTTCAAGGAAGATGAGATTTTATGATAACAAAAGTTGCATGGTGGTAATGTTCCTACGTTATTGGTAAGTGGGATTTTGGAATAGTGGAACTGTATAAGCGATTTACGGAATTGCAATTTCTTTACTGATTGCAATTTCTTTAGTGAGAAGAAGGAGAGGGTGCTATGTGAGATGATAGTATTAACAAGTTAATTTTAGAATCTAGAGTAATGAGATTTTATTATTGCCATAGCGCATAAGCAAGAGAGAGTGGATTTTGTCCATAGACATATTAGGAAAATAGGCAAGAGAAAACGATATCTATGCAAAAATGCAATGTTGACTTAAAAAATAAAGATGCAAATATAATATCAATTGGACATATTGGAAAAATGTCATTAACGCAAAATATATTGTCATCAACATAGTACTACATATATGATCTTGCAAGGATATAGAAAACATGTTTGTAAATGCTGTCAAAAACCAGTGTCTTCTATATACATTTGTAATTGCCATTGCTATTTTCTAAATGTCATAATTTCGTCAAATAAATTGATAATCCATTTGGTATTTACCATTGGCAATTGTACAAGTTCTCGACTGCTTAATCCATCATTTGCAAGAGTTTTATCTATTACTATCGCCAAGTTAATGCTCGGATTTAATACAAGGAGCTTTCTCATGTTGCATTTGATTGTTGTGTTTAGGATGTGTAATTTGCATAGGCATTTAAAAAAAATCATTGTAAAGGTGACAAAGTAAAAAATAAAACATAACTCTAAAATTTGTTTGTAACAATAGTATGAAATTGCAAAACAGACCTCTGGGAGTCAGAAATGGTCTTACCAAGAATAAGTGTTTTTACAAGTTTGACACTATGATTATCTTCATAACCAAGCATATCATGTTGTAAATTTGAAGAATTAGTTAGCTAAACATCGATTGCAAATATGTTTTTAGGTTACAATTGGTAGTGTCAACATTAGCTGACACAACATTAGCATTATGCGAGTGTCAGCTAATGTTGACACTACAATTGGTAGTGTCAACATTAGCATTATTATGAACTTGTACTAGGAATCTAGTGAATCACCTTCCATTCATTTGGCACAACACTTTGTTGAAACATGTCATGAGTTGGCAAAGGATAGTGCAACAACCTCTGCATTAGATGGAATAAAAAATGGTAATATCAGAACAGCAACTTAAAACAAATACAAAAAAAAACTTTTGTCATCTCATTAATATGAATCAATGTCACAAACAAATAAATTAACATGCCTTTGTTGGCGGTGCTTTGCAGAGGAATACTTGCATTCAAAATTGTGGTAGACTATAAGAGGTATTGCCATCATCCTAATTTTCACTTTATAAATCATGTGAAACATATTGATCAATGCATATTGTCTAAGTATGCTTCTCGCAAAATTAAGAATGCCAGCTACATTTTCTATTGGGAGATACCCAGGCTCCAAGAAGTCCACAGTGGCCAGGTATACAATTATCTAATGGCTCTAGAACAAGTTATACAACTTGATGAGAACCTGACATTGTTCTCGTTTTTTTGGGAGTCAATTTTAGTAGTTGTTTTTATCTCCGTTTCAAAAAGTATGTATACTGGTAGCACCATTTTTCATTTTGAGCCATTTTTTTGTGATTTTGAAACTTCTTGGTCATAAGAAAACTATAACTTTTATCTACAAGGGCTTTTTTTCAAAGTTTACAAAAAAATCTACATTTAGTAGCTAGTTATAATGAAAAAAGACATGATAATTCTAACATCTGCGATCAAGTTTTGCTAGGGTTCGGTGCTCTCGGCGCTCCTCTTCGAGGGTTGCTTTCTTCGAATGGATCCTCCTCCGGATCCTAGTCTGGAGGAACGGAGGCGTCTTCTTGATGAGGCTTTGCTGGGCTCTGGTGGCTTCTATGCCTCCCCTCCCCCCTCCTGCTCCAGATTCTAGCGACACGAGCTTTGTCAAGCAGGCAGCTGCTCCTTGCATCAAGATCATGTCCGTTGCTTCAAGGTTGAAAGCTCTTGCTCTGAGCGAGAAGGGTTTGATAGGTCTGTTTACTAGGATTTGGCCTTTGCCAAAAACAATGGACTCTTGGATCAACAAAAACTGGATTGCATTAATCTCAGGAGGCCTGCAACACTGCTTTTGTGGGAAGGGGTTTTTTGTATTCTTGTTTGAAAATAAAGTCGACAGAGATCTCATCTTTAGGAGGGGACCTTACTTCATGGGTCCTCATGGTTTATATCTAAACCGTTGGAGTTTATCTTTTGATCCAGAAAACTGGATGTGCCCTCAACAGTTCCTGTTTGGGTTCGTCCCCCCCACCTTCCTCTACACTGCTGGAACGATGAAACTCTTCAAGCAATAGGGAACTCTCTTAGCAAATACATCGATAAAGCGGAACCAAAGGGACCTTTGTTTTCTTGTACAAGGATATGCGTGGAGATTGACTTGGAAAAAGGACTGCCAGAAGTAGTAAACATGTACATGGATGGATGGGAGCATCTGCAAAAGGTAGACTATGAATAGCTTCCCTTTAAGTGCAAGAAGTGCCATGAATATGGACACTTTGTAAAAAAATGTCCAAAAGCAGCTCAAGAAATCCCTGAAAAAAAACAAAAGGAAGGATGGCAACAAGTAAAAAGGGGAAGAAAAATGCCTCCATCAGCTCCTAATTTATCTAATGGGACTCAATCAGAGAAAAGCAAGGTGCAAACTCAAGAAGGAAAATGAGCCTCAACTAGCAACCAGTTTCAGGCATTACATAAAGAAGAAGGAGAAATCTCATTGACAGAAACCCTCTTAGAAGAAGCAGAATTAGAAAATCGAGAGGCTCCTACAACCACCAGCATTCATGCCTCTATTCCCAACAATGAAAGGATCGAGCAAGCACTTGAGGGTTCTTCAACCCCAGGGGGATCCTGGGTTGAGATGGTAAAACAAAGAAAAGTCACACTGCAGGCTATTACTCCAGAACATTCTTCCTCTCACGGATCTCAGGAAACGCTCGATTTAGGCCCACCCCCGAACACCAGAGGAAGAAAATCACAAAGGTATCATAGAGAACAGGAAGCAGAAAGAGAGATAGAACTTGGACGACAGTGGAGCCTTGAGGAAACTAAGCTTCTCCAAAATCCTAAAAACTCAAGAGGGACAAAAGTGGATGGAAGGTCCCGAGCAGGATCTCAATCGCTCAAGAAATAATGAAAGTCGTCTCTTGGAACGACAGGGGTTTGGGAGGCTCAATCAAAGTGGAAGCTATAAATGACATTATAAAATATGAGAGGCCAGACATACTGCTAATCCAAGAGACTGAAATGACTGATGTGGAGGTAATGGCACTCTCACGTCTTTTTTGGAAAAACAACCAGGGAAGAGCCATAAGCTCTAGAGGAGCATCAGGGGGGATAACAATTTTTTTTTCAAACAAATTTACAATAAAATCAGTTAGGGAAAGTTATCACTGGCTACTGACAGAAATTCAAGCAAAGGATGATTTAGACTCTCTCTATATTTGTAATGTTTATGGGCCAACACATTACAGGGACAGGTTAAATTTTTGGGAAGATCTCTCTTTGTTAAAAGAGGATCCGCGAGAAAAAGATCTTATTATTGTTGGGGATTTCAACACCACTAAGTCGCAGATGGAGAAGCGAGGAGGCTCGATAGTCAGGGACCCATTTGGCGAGAAGATGGAGGATTTGATCTCAGATATAGATATGCTAGACCCTCCTCCGAAGAATGGGAAATACACGTGGAGCAATAGAAGGATAGACAATGGTCACATTGCAGCAAGACTTGACAGGTTTCTGGTAAGTTCTTCCTTTCTTCAAAAAGATCTTCTTCCAGCCTCCTTTGCTTTGTCTTAAGAAGTCTCCAATCACAAGCCTATTTCTTTGACTTTGTCCTCCCCTGCAAATCTCGGTCCCATCCCTTCCTGCTTCAACCCTACCTGGTTTCAAGACTCAAAAGTTCTAGAAATAATCCAAAATGCGTGGAACCATAATTGCTTTGGGTCTCCTAGATACATTTGGGAATCTAAATTAAGATATGTGTGTTATGCTCTTAAGAGTTGGGCTAAAGTTGTTTTCAAGAGTCCAAGCTTTATTAAAATTCATCTCCAAAATGATCTAGCCGCTCTCCAATCCAGCATGGAGAAGGAAGAAGTGACTACTTCGTATCTGATCCAGGAAAAGGAGTTGAATAAGAAGATAATAAATGCAGCAAGACATGAGGAAGAAGAATGGAGATTGAAATCCAGATATTTGTGGCTGAAAGGAGGAGATAGTAACACGGAGTACTTTCATAAACAAACTAAGGCAAGGCTAAGCTTTAATGTGATTAAGGAATTGAAAGACAAAAATGGGATTAAGATTGTTTGGCAGGAAGATATTAAGAACGATGTCTTCCATCACTTCCAGGAGATCTATTCTGACAACGATGAGGCTGACCCTGAAGCTCAAGCTGATCTCCTTTCTGGAACCCCCCCTATTATTTATGATCTAGAGAATAGGGAGTTATCAAAACCAATTCTCGAATATGAGATAAAAGAAGCAATATGGTCCTTACACGTGGATAAGGCTCCTGGGCCAGATGGTTACACCATAAATTTTTACAGAGCAGCGTGGAACATTATAAAAGAAGATATGAAAAGAATGCTAAACTAGAAAAGGAAAAAATTCAAGATTGGTGGGGCCACTAATTCCTCCTTTCTGTCCTTGATTATGAAAGAAAGAAGCCCTCTTTTGATCGATCGATTTAGGCCAATCTCTTTGTGCAACACCTCATATAAGATTCTCTCAAAAAATTTGGCAACTGGAATGAAGAACATCATGGCCCATCTCATCTCGGACTCACAAGGTGGCTTTGTAGCTGGGCGCCCAATTCTCGACAATATCATCATTGTCCAGGAAGCCATCCATTCCAACATGGAAAGAAAGCAACAAGGTATGGCTATAAAATTGTACATGGCTAATGCATTTGATAGGGTAAATCATTTTTTTCTCTTTGAAATTATGTCCAGATTTGTTTTTCCCAAGAGATTTGTCAGATGGATCAAAGCATGTATCAGCAGTCCCTAGATTGCTCCTTTAGTGAATGGCAGGCCTACCAATTTCTTTCAAGCCACCAGGGGTATTCGACAAGGTTTCCCCATTTCTCCCTTCCTTTACCTTTTGGTTGCAGAATCTATGAGCAGGAAGCTACATTGCCTTCAAGGTTCCATTGATCTAAAGGGTTTGAAGATAGCTAGAGGAGTTACAGTCGTCAATCATGCGCAATTTGTTGATGACACCATTATGATTGGGGGTGCGTCTATAGTCATTGTAAAGAGATTCAAAGGTGCCTTGTCCACCTTCCTAAAAGTCGTTGATGGAAAGGTGAATTCTGCTAAATCTAAAGTTTACAGATGGATTTTCCCCCCAGGACTTTGGCAAGGATTGCAAGGATCCTTGGTTTCGAAGGGATTACAACCTGGAACTCGTTCAATTACCTTGGGATTCCAATTTTCAAAGGGAAAAAAGGGTTGCTAACTGGCAAGGTTTGGTTGAGAAGATAAAAAAAAAAATTCACTTCATGGGGGACAAGGTGGCTCAATCCAGCTGGAAAGTTAGTTCTCATCAACTCTATTCTCTCTGCCTATCCCATTTATGCATGCTCGATCTCTTTAGCTCCAAAAACAATATGCAAGATGTCACTAAGGAAATCAAAAAAATTCTTTGGCAAGGAGGCAAATCCAGTAACTCAAAAAAATTTCATTTGGTTAATTGGGAAACAGTTTGCACCCCGAAAGTCTGTGGAGGTGCTGGAGTACCAGACCCAAATCTAATGAACCTCACACTTGGAGCAAAGATCCTCTAGAGAATTGTCTCTGGAGAAAAATCTTGGTGGAAGGAGATCGTCCGAAGAAAATATTTATAAGGGCCAAGAAAAAGATGTGTGGACGAGATCGATTTGAACAAAAATGGAACTCCAATATGGGATTTATGCAAGAGGGTGGTGTATATCATCCAGGACAACCTAATCTGGATTCCAGGATGTGGTAAATAGACTAAGATATAGCAAGAAAAATTAGGGCCCATTTCCCCTGCCAATTTCATGTTGGTGTTCCTAGATCTTAAGCATTGGTTAGACAATTTAAACATCTCCACTTTATTTGAGATCTCTTCCTGGACCAATAGCGGAAGATGGGCTGATTGGAAAGACCTGGAGATCCCATAACACCTTACTTCAGACTTCAATGCTTTTCTCTCTTTGCTTCAATGGTCAGCTCCAGTTCATCATCATCTTACAGATCGAAAAGGCTGGGGAAAATCGGGTACTTACTCTGTAAAGGATGATTATCGCTTAGTCTACGGGTTGAAGAACAACAACAATAAGGACACAAAATGGAAAAAGGTTTGGTGCAAGGACGGCCTGCCAAAAATCAACGCTTTATTATGGATTCTAGCGCATCACAAAACATTAGCAGTGGAGAACCTTAGGAAAAGAGGAGTGGAAGGACCCCTTCGTTGTATCCTTTGCAAAGAAGTGGGAGAATCTCTTGAACACCTCTTTTTAGAATGTAAGTTTTCTCAAGAGGTTTGGTTTCGTGCTTTTCAAGACCTACATTTTAATTTGATCATGCCAACAAGTTGGAATGATCTCTTTGCTTGTTGGAAATACTACTATCAAGGCTCCTTCTCCAAGAAACCAAATTTTACAAGAGCGTGGGAAGGTCTCCCAAAATACATTTGCTGGAATATTTGGACAACGAGAAATAAATAGATCTTTGAAGATAAAAATACAAACTCGAGAAGCATTCTCGCTTCTGCAAAGGCCCTCTAGGTGGAGGCTTTATCCACGAAGGGGATGTTCAACATAAATAAGGAGCCCCTATCAGCAAAGGAAAGAGTTTGGGATTCTGAATTTCTTGTGCCCCCCTCCTCTCTCATATGGATCAGGTCTTCTAAAAGACCTAGATCAACGAATTGACAATTAAGAATGAGCTCAGTAGAATTTCAAAGCTGGTGGAGAATCTTGGTTGCAGTTCTTTGTTCTTCGACGGAGCTTCGAAAGGAAACCCTAGGTTGGTAGGTGCAGGTGGAGTCATTTATGACTCTGAGGGGAATAATTAGAAGGAGTATGCATGGGGAATTGGCAGAAATTCAAACAATAGTGTTGAATGGCTAGCCTTAACCAAAGGACTGGAGTTAGCAAGAATTTTTGGGATTGAGGAATTGGTGGTTTTTGGTGACTCGCTAATGGTCACAAGAGAAGCGAGGAACTTGACGAAGAATCGCAATAATCTATCTACTAAGATGCAGTATCTCCTCAAGTGCATTGTTAATGAATTCAAAGCAATCAATCTCCTCCATTTGCTTAGAGCAAATAATCAACAGGCGAATATTATGGCAAATAAAGGAGCAGGACTGAATTGCGACGTCCTGGTTTGTGATCAAAATGCTTATGAAAGAAATTGGATCCCCTAATCCAAATTCCCTCTTTAAAATATTTGTTGGTTCTCGAAATCCATGGACTAATGAGGATGCCCTCCCTGCTTGCATTCAATTATTTTCCCCTCTAGTTTCAAATCTGAACTTTACTTTTAGTTGGGGTGTATTAATGGCCAAAATTTATTACGAACACCATTTTTGGATCTCCCCCCACGCTTCAATTGATGAAAGGGGGTGTCCCTCATGCATGAGACAAATGATATCCATGCACTGAATCTTCACGGCATATTTCCGGGTCTGTGTTGGCATTAATTCCCAAGCTTGGAGCAACAAATGCATAAACCCTGATAGACTCTCTACTCAACGTCTGGAGATGAGGCACCTGCGTAGGATTGTCAGCGTAATGGACCTAACTCTGCTCAATCCCCACCTCTAGACGATGTCTCGGCTCCTCCTCCGTCTCAATGCTTGCGGTATAGGAAGCCCGTAACAAAAAAGGGAATCTCAAGCTGGGAAATGTTGAAGATTCACTCTGTGAAAGAAGGCAACCCGGAGCAGGAAAATGCTCTCCACGCTCCTTGTCATTTTGATTTCCTGGGAATGGATAAGAAATTGTTTTCTTCAACAGCAAAGGACGACTGTGAAAGTTATGGCTCTCAACAGATGTTCGACAGTCATTGCATTAGTGTGGAGGTAAAAAATTACGTTAAAGATATGGAAGACCAGGTTCGTCTGCTTCGCAATGAGAATTTGGAAATAAAGAGGGCTATCACTCGCCTATTCTCCCTAGCTCAAGCCACACACTCGAAGGTCATAATTAGTAGCAGTCACTTGAATGGGAGGGTTGCTAGTCTGGTTGAAACCATTGAGAACGTTTCTTCTTGCACTGTTAATTTGGACTCCAAAATTGATAATGTCAACAAAAATGTCTTTGAAGTGGAAGGGAAAATTAACAATTTGAAAGCTGAAATTGGGCAAAACTTCTTGGATTTGAAAGCAAGCAGCGGCTTGGCGACTGAAAGAAAGGATGAACCATCGCTTGATAATTTCCTCAGGAAAAAGGAGTCTCGTCGCCAGCCTTAGTTTTTATGATCTTTGGTTATTCTGAACTCTGGTATTTTGTAATGGTTTTTCTTTGTATAAGTCTTATAGTATCACCCAACTATGATTCTAGGATAGTGTTTCAGGACTTTGTGAAGTCTAGTTTAGAAACAATTTGTTGTCATTTTGTCAAAAGCGGGTGTAAACCAGAAATCCTCCTAGGTAGCAAGATAAACCATATTTTGTAGCAATGTTTTGTTTCCATCTCTTCCTTCTTGGACAGTTTGTAAGGAGATACAGTCTCCATAGATTAGGAAAGTTTCATGATAGATATAGAATCGTAAAAGATGAACAAAGAGTCATGGACGCAGTCCTACTCTGAGAGCAATCCTTCCTTTGAACACTATAATTTTTGTTTTTTATATAATCAAAAGCTCCTAGCTCTAAGTTGTTTATGTTAAAAAAAAAAATGAAAAAAGGCACACTTTTTGAATTTTTGTTACTTTTAAAAACCATTAAATGAAAAAAAAAAAATCATTTCAAACATTTTTTTATGCATTTTAAGCTTTTTTTTATGTATAGAACTAAAGATTTTTTATTTATTTACCTTTTTTTAAATTGAAAAAATATCCAAAAGCAAAAAAAAAAACTTAAAAATAAAATAAGTAATTAAATAAAACTAAATTTAAAAACTAAAAAAAAACCTCTAAAATTTAAACTAAATTTGAAAAAAAAAATTAAATTAAATTAAAAAAAACTATATAAATTAAAAATATTTCAAAACAAACAAAAAAAATAAAAATAAAAATTACAAAATATATAAAAATGTTAGACTAAATAAAAATTTAATTTAAAAAAAAAACACCAAACCCCCTCTCCCCCTCCCGCTTGCTCTCTCCCCTACTGCCTCTACCCTCCCCCCTCCCGCCCGCCTCCTCTACCCTCCCCTCTCCTTCGCACCACCCTACCCCCTCTCCTCCCCTCCCTCTCGTCCCCATTCCCCCTCCCCTCTCCCCCCTTCCCTCCACCTCCCCGCTCACTATGCCCTCCACCCTCCCCCCTTCCCAGGGCACGGATGACGGGGAGGGAAACAGGGACAAGGGAAGGGGGAGAGGGGTGAGGGCGCGGGGGGCAGGGAGGTGGAGAGAAGCGGGGAGAGGGAAGGGGGAAGGGGGACGAGAGGGATGGGAGGACAGGGGGTAGGGAGGTGCGGTGGGAGGGGCGGAGGAGAGAGGAGGTAGGGTAGGCGAGCGGGAAGGAGAAGGGTAGAGGAGGTAGGGGAGCGGGCGTGCAGGATGGGGAGAGGGGGTTTGGTGTTTTTTTTTTAAATTAAATTTTTATATAGTTTAAAATTTTAATTTTTTTTGAAATATATTTTTTTATATAGTTTAAAGTTTTGATGTTTTTTTAAATATAGTTTTTTTTTAATATAATTTTTTTTTTTAGTTTAATATTTGATATTATTTTAAATTTAGTATTTTGAGTAGTTTTTTTTCAAAAAATTTATTAAATTTTCTTTAAAGTTTTAATTGAATTGATTTTATTTTTTAAATTATTCAAAGATGTTCAAGATTTTTAAGTTTTTTTAAATGTTAATTTTCGTTAATAAATTTGTATTTTTTTTAATTTGTGTTTTATTTTGATTTTATTTTACAATTTTTTTTTATACATTTATCTTTTAAATTTTTTGTTTTATAAAATTTATTTTAAGGTTGTAATTTTTTTTTTAAATGTTGTAGTTTTGAATTTTCACATTTTTTAAAATTTTTTTAATAAATTTTGCAGTTTTGAATTTTTACATTTTTTATGTTTTATTTTTTAATTATAGGAGGTCCACTTTTCAATCCGAGGGTCTGTTTAGGGTTTCGATTACAACGATACCACCCATGGTTCATTTTCAAGTTGGTTTTTGGTGTTTTTGATGCAAAAATAAGAATTTTTATGGCTAAAGTTCTCGTTTGTTATATATAGTTCTCGTTTTAGAGTATACTGCGTTTCCTCTTTCTCTCTTGTGCGCCTAAATATCAAAACTTCCACATTTTATGGTTTAATATATGGTTTTATTATGAATAATATCATAAATTCTTTTATTATATATGAAAAGAGTGGTATTTAGGGTTTGATTTTAAGGTTTTTGTAAACAACAATAAGGATTGTTTTTGTCCATGTCTATATTCTTAACCAGAAAAAAAAAAAAAGTGGTGCTACCGGTAGCACCACTTTTTGATTTGGAGTTGTTTTTTGGTGTTTTTTATGCAAAAATATGAGTTTTATGGTTAGAGTTCTCGTTTTGAGTACAAAGTTCTCGTCAAGTTATATAACTTGTTTTAGGATCATCCAAAGGAGCTGCAGTGTTTCTTAATCTATTGAACCCATTGGCTCTTTGGCAAGGGAGGCCGCTACAAAAACATCTACACCATCTAGAGACAAGAAATTCAAACAAGCAATACAATGAATTAGCAAAGAGACATGAGAATAACACGGGAATGGAAGTAGAAACAAAAAACTTGCCACCAATAATAAAATACATGGAGCAAGAATGTATAGGTAGAAGCAATATCATTGCTTTTTCACTTTTGATCACAAATTCTTTGCGACTTTCCTCATAGTCCCTATCATGTTTCAGAAGTTTAACCATGAGACAATATACCCAGATTTCATAATATTAAATGTACAAGAGTATTTGGATCACTTGTCCTAAAGCTTCAATGGGTTCCCAACTATTGTCATTGTCATTATAATGTTTCCATGTACCTAAATGAGGATCAGATGATCAATTAAAGTGCTTGAAATGTAAAAACAAGGAAAAAGCAATAAGTCTTCAACACTATAAATCCTAATTCTTTAACATAGGATGATGATATAAGAACCAATAAGGAATGTCTGCCAAAAACAATGTAACTTTAATTTGGAGATACTTACATAGATGATGTTGGAAAACAAGATGCCGGATGCATTTTTTTTTACGGTTATTTATAACAAATTCCAATCCATCTTTCCACTTCAAGTTCACGTTCTAAAATACCAGAATCGTGGTCTTCTATTTCTATAGCTTTTTTGACTCCATTATTTATCCTACAACATGCAACATTGTCTATTTTGTTTTCAAGCTTGTCACATAGTGCCGATGTTGAATCATTGCTTGCAGCTACATTTTATGAAAATAACAAGCATTGTCTGCCAAGTTCTATTTAGCCTTAAAGCATGTAAACTATCTAAAGTTGTGAACGAAGGCATCTTTTAATCATTCTAATGGCCTAATTGTAGAATATAGAAAGTAGTATGTGCTAAATTGCAACCCATGTCATAATAGTAATCACAAGATATAATTGAGCATTGGTTTTCCTCATATTTCAACTGCCATTTAATAGAAGATACAAGTACCAAGTGAGTAAAGTCTTCTCTCCATGTATTGGAATATTTAATAGAAGATACAAGTACCAAGTGAGTAAAGTCTTCTCTCCATGTATTGAAACTATTCCAAGTTAGGTGAAAATCCAATGCATATACTATTAACTATAACACTACTTAAAAAAGAATATAAAGCTTAAACATTGAATGTTGCAACAGACTTGAACTCATGGATGTTGTGAAAATCATGGAGAAAATAGCATACCATCGTAGGTACTTTAACAATGTTCATTTTTTAAGTGTTGCAGTTAAGCAAGTTGCGATCTTTTGATTTCTGAGTAGAAAACCCGTTTTTTATCATGAAATGAAGCTTCCATTTCAATGGCCTAGTGAAGAAGGAAATGGAAAAATGAGTCCAAGGCTATACAAATATAAGAGACTTGTCATTTGCAAGTATCAATCGAACACGAATTGCAAATCTTACCATATCTTCTACTCTGTAAAACCATTGAGCCATAAAGTATTGATTTCCATTAGTTGTCTTGGAAAATCCAATAATCCTTTCGATAAATCCAATAATCCTTTCGATATAGTCTAATTTTTATCTTTTTCTTGTATGAAATATCTTAAATCATATACACAAAAGAAAATGCAATATTCAAAAAGAGAATCAATGGCATTAAGCTTTGATACTTCGAGAACATGAAATTAATGGCAAAAGTGCAAGTGAAATTAAGCAAAGCATTTTTAATTAACAAATCCTAGTCCAAAATATAACTCTATGTTTACTATCTGCTCATATGTCCTTAGTTTCAAATCCAAACCTCAAACTTAAAGATTATGCTATGCTTATTAGCTAGGCGCCTATGTCTTTTTCAAATTGAGACGCAAGGCCTAGACTCAAAGATGGTCTGGTGCTTACTGGGCATAATTTCAAATTCATTTAACCATGTATGGTTTTTGGAGACGCATCTTACTGAGGACATCTATGTCTCAATACAGATGTTGATTTAAAGATATATGTTATATTATGTGTGTATTAGCAATGTATATGTTTGAAGGATATGTGATGCTGCTACAGATTTGCCAAAGATGCTTTAAATAGATAATCAAGAAACTGAACTTCTTATGGCAAGAGAAAGATGCAAAATATTTAAAAGATGTGGGAAAAAAGTGAATCAAAGATCATAATTTGTAACTATGGTTGTTCATGGACAATCAAAACAATCTGGACATGTCTTTGATAAGGCATTAAATGCTACATAAAATTTTCAATGGATCTTGCAGGAACATTGCTTGCCAAATATAATTTGGCTTCGCTAAAAAAATATTTCCCTTATTCACAAGGACTTGATTTATGATTGACATAATAATAGACATTATCCAAAAATACATGTTGAAAGGCTTACATATAGGCTTATGGTCTAGAACTTGTAGCATTTGATTTATCTATCCAAACAGGCAAATGTATGTAGACAAATGGAAGCAAATTTTGTTTAATTTATAAAGAAAAAGCTTATCTTGGCACAAGCGTAGTTACTCAGATTATATACATATGTCCTGTTGAACTTGCAAAGAATGAGCTTCTATATTCAAAACTATGTACTCTTCATCATCACTGCATCATAAAAATTGATATGCATACAACTTATTATTGTGGATGTGTTGCTTCTGGTACAATGTATAAATAACAATTGCATGTTTGAAACAGTCCATAAGGAATGACATGGATACAAGTGAGAATTTTATTCCACAAGGATAAAATGATACTGCCACATTACCTGAAAGCATAGTAGCATAATTCGAGTACGGATACGGATACAAATACGTTTCGATACGGAAAAAATACGTAATGAAAAAATCTAGTACGAATAAAATACGGAAGTAGACTGCTTATATATAATATTTTTTAATCGAGTATTCAAAAATATACGATAAATGTACACATTTAAAATCAAATATATTTATATAATAAAATCAAATATATTTAAAATACAAAAAAATATAATTTCAACAACATGCCATATGGCAAGTGTGAGTGACCGCAACTAGTTATTAATAATTATTTTAATAAGAAAGTATAAATTGAATGGTATTTATGTTTTATAGTGTTTAAGTTTGTTTTTTTTAATTGGTTTTCAAACTTTAATTTTCCATTACTAAGAATCCGTATTGTATTACACTTACACCAAATATTCGGTGAATTCGAATTTGTTCCGAATTTCCGTACGTGAAATGCCAATACGCCGAATTATGCTACTATGCAAACTAGTTTTGAAATTAACAAAACTTTCAATATGTATATAAAGTTTCATAAACCTTCTTTATTTTCAAAATGAGAAAAAAGTTAATATTCTTAACAAAAGAACAAGAAACAACATAACACTTACCCAAATTGTTGGAAGCTTTTTTACAAATGTTGAATCCAAGATTGGAATCCATAGCGTTCAAATCCAATTGACCTTGTCCATATTACATATTTCCCTTATTGCCTGTAGACAATTCTATTGCATGGACTGGGTCTTTGTCACTAGAGCTAGTGTTACCATTTGACAAAGATATGTTGCCTTTGAGATTTAATTGGCACTAAAGCAATTGATTACTACTATTGACCAGTGCAATTGCTTAGCTAAACGATCATACCAATTCACTACTTGATTAAAATGCAGATTGGACATTTGGAAAATATAATTTCTAAGATATCTCTCAATGGGACCTAAAAGACTAGGCACAATGGCAGTGAATAGTAGACCAGTGACCATTGCGAATCTATAACTTATTCCATTTTTTCTAGTAGAAGACTTTGGGACCAAAATGTTTTTATAGGAAACCATAGGCTACAATGTGTAGTTTGTAAATGTGCGTATTGGCATCTCGATTTGTGCATTTCAATGCATGAAGTGGAAAATGATATAAGGAAAAAAAGCAGGAAGGAATTGTCACAAAGCATTTTACAAACACAATGCTGCCATTGGGGAAAAAATGTGTATGTGTGTATGACATTACTAATTAACAAAGTGGAATATATGATAATCATATTTATTATTAACTAAGAGTTTAATGTGAGTTTGGAAAGCACCAATGAAAATGTAAGCATATGCAAGAGCAAAGGAACATGATTGATTCCAATAGCAAGAAATAATAAATGAACCTACAACAATAGTTACCAATATAGCTAAAATACCAATCAAAGTCTTGTGATGTTGAATAAATATCTGGCATCAACACATTCTACTAAACCACAAACCACTGAGAACAAGATCTAGTTTTGAAATTGCATATGTGGAAATTGAAATTGATAATCAAAATCAAGAAGGACAACACTTGTTGTCTATAATGAAATCAGAAACCACAATCCACATTCAAAAAGTAGGTTAATATGATTGCAAGTTGCATAAATTGCTAAATCAAAGTTATGCTATATGGCTAAGATTTGAACAATTCTGAAAAGTTCTACTTAACCCTTTAGTTGAATATCAATTGCAAGAATTGTTACAATAAGACAAACCAACTATCAATGGTCACAATAGGCAAAGGAATTAAATGTTATTTTACAAATCCAAATCAAATTCAGCTTTAACAAAGGTCATTAGCTATATTACAATAGGAAAAGGAATTAAATGTTATTTTACAAATCCAAATCAAATTCAGCTTTAACAAATGACGAGTATTAGTATGCAAGTTACTAGTTATACAATAACAAATGATAAAATGCAAATCATCAAAGAGCCAAAAAGCAATCATAGAGCAAGTTGTGTTTGGCCGCATATTGAATTGCAAAGTAGGAGTATCAACCTAAGCATGCTATGGAATGATGATAGCAATGTATAATCATAGTTCTATTGGCATGTTTTGATTCAATTGTTTTTTTTTCAACTTTCCTATACGGGAGAAATATATTTTTGCTATTGAATGCAATAAGCACTCTATACAGCATTGTAACCTTTAGGCCAACAAGAATTGTAAATTGCACTTGGAATGTTATTCTTGCAGCATCCATGGATAGTGTCTATAAAGCATTGTAACCTTTAGGCCAACAAGAATTGTAAATTGCACTTGGAATGTAATATATTTTGAAATACAACCTTGTAGTTATATACAACATTATCATTATAATATAGTACTGTGTATTTTTTTTAATTCAAAAAACTGCAAGAGCTTTAAAGGTCCAAAGGAAAAAAATTGTTGTATAAGTCTAGTAACAATAATACAAATTAATAATACAAATCTTGGGTGTAATAACAATAAAACTATTGACACAAGTTTTAATAAATGTGCAAAAGTAACAACAGACACTTAATTTCCCAAAATTGAAGGTGTTTTTTTGACAAAATAGTTGTTTTTTAATATTGTCAAGATCATTTCAATTTTCTAGTGCAATGTTCATAGTCTCCTGACTTTAGTAATATTGTTGTCTACTGTTAGTGTGAAGAACCCTTTTTGACACAATTTTTGCAAATAGAAGACAATGGATAGAATGCTTTTCGAATAATCTTCAAAAGAGATTTTGACAATCTCTAGACAACATTCTTGAAAAGCTAAACTGCGTAAGGCAAATTCGATTGTTCTGTCATCTGTTTCTAAAATGCATTCAACACTATGATCATATCTAGTTTATGTTGCCTCCTTGCAAGATGTGCAATTTGATAAACTATGTATCATTGGATACTCAC
Organism: Larix kaempferi; assembly: GCA_027924585.1. Classification (NCBI taxonomy): domain Eukaryota; kingdom Viridiplantae; phylum Streptophyta; class Pinopsida; order Pinales; family Pinaceae; genus Larix; species Larix kaempferi. The sequence continues at coordinate 2,734,290 of BSBM01000519.1, forward strand.
ATTTGGTGCAAACGCGTCGTTGAGGACATCTACAAATGTTGATGCAGAGAATTGTATTGCTCGGCTTCCTTTTGGACCATTTCTTACAATGTTTTTGAACAAGTATAATGGCACAACATCGGATGCAAGTTGCTCTTGTATTTGCTCGAGCAGGTCTTTGTAATTTCCATTGATTTGCAACTAAAATAGCACAACATCGGATGCAAGTTGCTCTTGTATTTGCTTGAGCAGGTCTTTGTAATTTTCATTGACTTGCAACTAAAACAGATTGAAAAATATTATTAGAGAATACCAAGGAGTCACATGCATTGCAACTATATGAAAGTTGAGTAGCAACAAAGGTAAAGTTGTTGCAATGGGGCCAATAGGAAAATAAATTATGTCCGAAAAAGAAAAGATTTACAACTACATTGTCATATGTTGTTTCTCCATCTTTTATGCTCAAGTACAAATACTAAGAGATAGTTCCTAAGTTGGACATGTATTATTGTTGATTTGTTGCTCTTATTTTGCAAGAATGCGGTTGGTTCATTATGCTCCATACCAGATAGATAAATATAAATAAGATACATTCCATATAGATTTTATTCCTATTACAGTTCCAATAACAATCTAGAGAGCTGTCTCTTTTTTTAGCTTTTAAGGTCAAAATAATTTGACTAAAGTGGTAGATTTCCAGCCTCTGTTGTAGAATCCATAGGATTGTTTTTCCTGTTAACAAAAAGGAATTAAGACATTGTAACAGATGCAAACCTAACCTATTTTTCTATTGAATTGGGGCCATGGAATTAAATTTTGGCAGGACCTCTGATTATTTTCCAGGGGAAGAGAGAAAATCGGTCATAACCAATTACAAAGGGAATGTTAGGACCTTTCTTATTAAGGATTAGGTTGTGGAAGTAAGAAAAACATCAACTGCAAATTGGAAGTAGGTTTAGACTAATGAAAATATTCAATTGTATAAACCAACATAGATCCATCTTAAACCTAGATCTACCAAGCACCTAGAGAAATCCAATTTCTTGAGGTGTAATTTTAATTACACCTTAAGAATTTTGATTCCTTTGGTGCTTGGTAAATACATGTTTTTTTTTGTTGGCAAGAGGTAGTACCCCCTGACTAGCAGGGTTCGCCATTAGCTGAGAGGCCAAGAACCAGGGGCATCTAAGCTGTCAAAATCACCCGGGGATCGCACCCGGCCTGGACCACACCAACCCTTAGCATGGTTGGATTTTAGTATCTGTGGGGTTTCGAACCGGCGACCTTTCCGCTTAGGGGTGTCTTAACCATCACCCGCCACCGACTGTTCTACATCTCACGGATTGGTAAATACGGGTTTAAGATGGATCTATGTTGGTTTTAATATTTTTATTTTATAGACCAACATGGAGTTTTTAATTACTTTTTCATTTGGTTCTAATTTTTTTTTAATGTAACATAACTTTACGTTACGTTATGTGACAGCATCTCCGCCATACTGGGATGTAGAGCACCTCGCTACTCTCGATGCAATAATTTGATTGAAGTCATAGATTTTCAACCTTTGCATAGAACCTACAGAATTATATTTCCTAAGTTAAACATGTATTATTGTTGATTTTCTCCTTTTATTTGCAAGGATGAGGCTCGATCAGTTTGCTTGATGTCAAATAGTTGAAGATAAGTAAGATAGATTTCATGTAGATTTTAGTTAAAGTGCAATTCCAAAAGCAATTTAGGGAGTCGTTTTTTTTCTTAGTTGTAGAGGTTAGAATAGTTTGGCTAAAGCAATTTAGATGGGATTTAATTGAATGGATTTGCAGTAGGGACCTATGGTGCACAGAGTCAGTCCTAGTTACTAGAGCGTAACTTTCAAGTGTTATTTTAGGTGTGGAGAGAATACGATATCGTGGAAGCAACACAAATTTAATAGAAGAGTACTACATGGGCACCTTAATCATAACTTCATTCCTTTGAAAGACTGCTTGATATCAATAAACAAATTTAATGACAAAGAATCCATGATGCTTTCCATTAAACATATTCATGGCATTCATCAAATCATGTGGGAAAAATAAGATAGATCCACATACTCATGCAAAAAGATAAGGACATTCAAAATAAAGAGAACACAAAATATACACATAAGACATTATGTCCTTAAACCTAGTGGCAAATTGCCTCAATCTTGGTTTTAATTCAATAGCAATCTCAATATTTTTTCAGTACAATAGTAGTATCCAAGTCAACTCAAATTGATATTACACTTGTAAACAATATCCAAGTCATTGTTTTGGGGAAATGCACTATTAGTATTCTGACCAAACATGGGGAATATAAAACTATGCATGATGTTTATCATGTAAAAGGTTTAAAACATAATTTAATGAGTAATGGGAAGCTATTACAAAAAGGCTACAGAGTCTTCATGGAAAACAATCATTGTGTGATTTTGGACAAGTATCCAAGCAAACAATTGATAGCTAAGGTGCAAATGACAAGCAATCGCTTGTTTCCTTTGAGGATAAGGCCCGATGTGAAGGGAAAGACAACTCAATTTGTTCATGAAGCAAAGAATGAAGATTTAGGAGCTATATTCAAAGCAAAAAGCAAAGAAGCAAACAAACCCTGCTCGAAGGAAGAAAAGGACAATGGTAATGAAATTCAAGCAACATTTCAATCGAAGGTTCAGTATGAATCTTGGTTGTGGCATTTTAGATTTGGACATATGAATTTTAGCGGGATGAAACTATTGCACATGAAGAATATGATGAAAGGTTTTCCACTAATTGAAAAACCGCAAAGAATATGTGAAGGCTAAATTTTTTGCAAGCAACATAGGGAACCCTTTCCAGTGGGAAAGTCATATACAACACACAAACCACTTGAAATTGTGCACTTTGATATTTGTGGGACAATGCAAACACCATTCATAGGTGGTTGCAATTATTTTTCTTACATTCATTGACGATTTCACAATAAAAACATGGATTTATTTTCTAAAACACAAATTTGATGCATTTGGATGTTTTTAGCAGTTCAAGGCACTCATGGAGAAGCAAAGTGGCTATTATATCAAAGTTTTAAGGATGGAAAAAGGTGGTGAATATGTTTCAAATGAATTTCTACCTTTTTGTAATAAATCTCATGGGATACACAAGCAATTCACTGCGCGGTATACACCTCAGCAAAATGGTGTCATAGAAACAAAGAATAGAACCATTATGGAGATGACACGCAGCATGATGGGAGCCAAACATTTTCCAAACAAATATTGGGATGAGGTAGTAGCAACTGCTATCTATATCATGAAAAGATGTCCAACAAATAGTGTAAAAACAAATTTACTCAAAAAGCATGGACAAGTATGAAACATAGTGTTTCTCATTTAAAAGTTTTTGGTTGTGTCACATATGCACATAGTCCATATGAGCTGAGAAATAAATTAGACAATAAAGGACAAAAATGCATGTTTATTGGTTATTTAGAAGATACAAAAGCATACAAGTTGTACAATCTTGTCACAACAAAGGTTATTTTCTGCCGTGATGTTCAATTTGTGGTAAATGAAGCATGGGATGGAAGTATAGAGAAGACAATAAGAATTGTGAATTATGTCGCACATGATGACATGACAAAAGAAGTGATTGAAACACCACATGTAAGTCATAATGTTGCAACACCATCCACCCGTAAGACCGTGCGACAAGTTTCAGATTGTGAAGAACCTGCAACAATTAATTGATGAAATACATGATATATCAGATCACAAAATATTTTTATTGATCGTGGGCCACTTCGAGGGTTCAACCTCCTTTGAGAAAGCTCAATACAAATAACTTCACCGTGCCTTCATTGGCCTCAACACAAACTTATATACTAATTCTAGGTGCCAATACGATGGGTCAATACCATGGGACATATATGTTGATGTAATTGTAACTTCGGAATGTATTTCACCTATGTATATTGTACTCCTATAGAGATGTTATTGTTCCTCTATACGGAAGTGTCGCCATTTGTATTAACAAGCGTTGCAACTTGCATGTGATGGGTTATTATACCACCAAGTGTGGGGTCGGCCCTGATTAGTATAACCATGGGTTATTAGACTGAGTTAGACAAGTCGGCCCTGCTAGGTTATTAGGCAGGTCAAGTCATGTATAAATAGAGTGCGGGAGGCACTCTATTTGATCATCTCATTATTCACTTCTACACTACTCGAAAATAATGCAAATGTCCTAAGTCTGACATTTCAAAAGTTTGTTTAAGACTGGATTTCACATGGGTTATAAGCTTAGGGTCACTACCAGTAAGAATAAGGTCATCAACATATAGAACAAGTATGATGAGATGGTTTCCTACTTTCTTGGTATAGACATTGGGGTCAGAATGACATCTAGAAAAACCAGTGTCAAGGAGAAAGCTATCCATTTTGGCATACCAAGCTCTAGGAGCTTGCTTAAGGCCATATAAGGATTTCTTAAGGCGGCAGACAAGGCTAGAGTTATTCTGAACATAGCCAGGAGGTTGTTCCATGTAAATTTCCTCCTGTAAATAACCATGTAAGAAGGCAGACTTGACATCCATTTGATGGACTTCCCAGTTGTGTAAGGCTGCAAGGGAAAGAACAAGGCGGATGGAGTTCATTTTGGCGACGGGAGCAAAGGTTTCATTGTAGTCAATCCCTTCAACTTGGGAAAAACCTTTGGCAACTAACCTTGCCTTAAGTCTTTCAACACTTCCATCTGATGCATACTTAGTTCTGTAGACCCATTTACATCTGACAAGTTTTCTTCCTTTTGGAAGAGGTACAAGATCCCAAGTATCGTTCGCCATTAAGGAACGATATTCTTCATCCATGGCTGCATCCCAATCTGGATTCCCTGAAGCTTCTGCAAAAGTTTCTGGATCATGATTCTCGGAAACTTGAGCCAAAAGAGAAGAGGCTCGCTGAAACTGAGAACGTGTTCGACGTTGATCTCTAGGATCACCGGCAAGATCACCAGCTGCTTCACATGTTGAACGGACCCATCGAGGAAGCACTTGTGCTGGTGCAACTGGAGGAACAGGAGCAGGCGGAGGTGGATTTTCATCCTCACTGTCATCATCAGAAACTGGAGTTGGAAACCTGTCAAGGAAGTTGGAAGAAGAAGAAGAAGAAGAAGGCACAAACGCCGAATCAGGCTCGCAGGCCAAAGATGGCACACTCGCCGAGTTAGGCTCGCAGGCCAAGATATTTTCATCAAATTTAACATCCCTTCTAATGATTATAGCATGAGAAGGTGGTTGAAGAAGTCTATAACCTTTTACATCTTCAGAATATCCAACAAATATGCACTTTTCACTTTTAGGCTGCAATGCTTTCCGTTTTTCATCCGGAATGTGAGCCCATGCTTCACTACCAAACACACGAAAGTGACTTACATCAGGTTTAATTTTACTCCATGCTTCTTCTGGTGTTATACCTTGTAATGCTTTTGTGGGGGTGCGATTAACTATGTAATTTGCACAATTAATGGCTTCAGCCCAAAATTGAAGACTTAGTCCCTTAGATTGGATCATACAATTAGCCATTTCTTTTAAAGTGCGGTTCTTCCGCTCAGCTACACCATTTTGTTGTGGTGTATAAGGAACAGTGTGTTGTTGTTGGATGCCTTGTTCAGTGCAGAAAGTAGTGAACTGTTTGTTAACATATTCTCCTCCATTGTCAGATCTTAACTTAATAATTTGATGACCAGATTGTTTTTCAACAAGGGCCTTGTAGGCCAAGAACATGTTAAATACTTCGCTCTTAAGTTTTAGGAAATAAACCCAAGTGCGTCTAGTGTAGTCATCAATGAAAGTTAAGAAATATTTGAAACCAGAAAAGGAAGCAGATGGAAGAGGACCACACAAGTCACTATGCACAAGCTCCAAGGGAACCGAGGCGTGCCAAGAGGCACGTTTGTCAAAACTGTCCCGATGATGTTTTCCGAGTACACAACCGGAGCAAACACCATCTCTGCAAGATACCATCGGAAGACCTGTCACCATATTTTCTTTACATAGTTGTTGCAATGAGCGATAATTTAAGTGACCAAATCGCTCATGCCAAAGTTTGCTCAAGTTATCACTGTGAGCAACAAAAACTGAAGGGAAAGGTGATGACCCAAAGTTGTTAAACTTGTACAACCTGGTAATATCATCAACAATTCCGGTAGCTAGAACCTGTTGAGGATCTTTAAAATCCTTGATTACAACTTGGTGAGGTGTAAAGGTCACAGTTTTACCTTCACCAGAATGAGTGATCTGATAGACTGATAACAAATTGCAGGAAATTCTTGGAACACATAGTACATCACTAAAATGACCATTATCTACTGGAACTGTTCCAGCTCCTACAACACTTAGAGATCTATCATCACCAACAAATATTTGTTTGGTGTTACATTCATGCATAGTAGAAAAGATGGCTTGATCCTTAGCCATATGATAAGATGCTCCAGAATCAATGAGCCATTCATTTGAAGTAGAAGAAGAAGATGCATTATAAGAATAACCAGAAGCACAAAGTGCATGTCCATGAGAGGTAGATTCTGATGGCGAATCTAGGCTGATGTGGTGCTTCTTCATTGCTGCTTCCAAGGCTGCCATCTTCTTGAAACACTTTGATTCATCATGATTATCTTTCCCGCAATAGTTGCAATGACGCTCAGTCTTCTTGCCTTTTGGCTTGGATCATTTGTCATTTTTTAAAGAAGGAGCTGACTGAGAGGGTTTGGGACCCTTGTTTGACTTATTATTGCGAAAATTTTGTTTCTTGGGAGGCTTGGACTTTTCTTTCTGTTGGGACAATAAGGCTTTCCCAGATGTATCTGCATTGTTGATTATTCCAAGATGAATGAGTTTATCTTGTTCCCTAATCAAGGAATCACAAAAGGATTCAAGACTAGGCTCTTGATAGCTAGCTGCATTCAATGACGCTTTCATGGAGTAAAATGTAGATACAAAAACAGAATATGCAGGTCCAAGTTTGGAAAGAATATGATAAATGCATTGTTTGTCTTCCCTCTCAATCTTACATTCTGCACATAAGAGCTTGAGAGTTTTGTACTTAGATAAATAATCTTGAATGCATGAAAAGTCACTTGGATTTAAAGAAATCAACTCATTTTCGAGTTGGTGACCTCGAATTTCATTGTGTTTACCAAACACAGTTTCCAACTTGTCCCAAGCAGCATTAGGTTCATCAATTCCAGATATGTGGAATCGCAAATCAGTAGAGATTGACATCCCAATCAATCCACGAGCTTCATCACATCTATTTGCCCATTTTATTTTCTTATCATCATCAGTGGGTTCTTTTTCTTTCCCTGTTGTAATTCTGAAAAGTCCCCTACTTCGTAGAACATCCTCCATACGAGATTTCCATGAGAAATAGTTGGAACTGTTAAGTAGAATATCACAAAGGGCGGCCATATTTGTAAAATAATGGCTATAAAAGCAGAAACCAATAGTCTGGATGTGAAGAGCTCGAAAAAATAGCCGGTTTCAAAAAAAACGGCACTGAAAACGGACTCTGTATGATGAAGTTATGCTTGAACAAAGAAACTGTTGAAGATGTCCCCAATAGTGACGTGGCAGCTAGAGAATGTCCAGCAAAAAAGAACCCCCCTCTTCCCAAGATGAACCTTTTGACAATCACTTTACAAAAAAGTTGCTTTTAAGTGAATCACTTTTGTAAAATAAGTGATTTCACTTTTACAATGATATTACTTTTAAATAGTGCAACAATAAATAAAAAGCTTAAGTGACTCACTTGTATTTTTATTTTTTTATTATTTAAGTGAGATGCACTTTTACAATAAACTAACTTGAAAATAGAAATTGCATGCACTTTCCTTTTTAAAAGTAACTTCCTAAGACTTGAACTCAAGACCTATTAAGGAATAAAGCAACTTTGGACCAAGTGAGATAGTTTAAAAGGTATGTAAAATATGGAAATGAGGAAGGGGGCTTTTTTTTTTTTTTTTTTTTTTTTTTTTTTTTTTTTTTTTTTTTTTTTTTTTTTTTTTTTTTTTTTTTTTTTTTTTTTTTTTTTTTTTTTTTACTCACTCTTCTTGCTCGGTTTGCGTGCTTGCCCTTTTTCCTGCAAAACAAGCCACAAAACGAAACAAAACAAACTTTTCCACACTTGTGGAGTTAGATCTTGTTAGCTTGCCCGGAAAGTCTACGTTTTCTCTCTGTTTCTGATTTGCCGAGATCGCGCAAAGTGCACGGCAAAGAGCATACGCAGCCGAGAAAAACCCTTTCCCTTTCTGTTTCTGATTTGCCGAGATCGCTCAAGGTGCACGGCAAAGAGCATACGCAGACGGGAAAGCAACAATCCGAAACCAAAAAAAATCTAACAGTAACAAAAAATGAAATATGAGATTTTTTCTTTTCAAAAAACGAAATAAAAAAATGCGTCACTGTAACATTATACCTTCAGATCTGATGAAAAACGCGTTTCTGGAGCAACCGGGAACCGTTTTCGATCAAACGAAAACTATTTCCCAATGGAAACGACGCTCCGGACGCAATGGAACACCTCCCACAGCCCAGAAATGCACAGAAATACCAGAACTAGAAACCCTTTCGAGTTTCGGCAACAACAGTTCAAGATCTAGATCATAACCGGAAGCGGCTCTTCATAAAAGCTCTGATACCATGTTCGGGTACACAGGGTACTACCAAAGGACCGAACACCAAGAGAAACCACTTCACACAAACAGATCACAGATCAATACACCGATGTTTTGACGTGGTTTAAACCCCCTTGAGGGAAACACTCCACGGCCCCGGCCAAATAGCTTCTACGGGACAATTTATTATGCAAAGAAAGAAAGTTACAAATGAGCTTCTCATAATCGATCAACTAAACAATGACCCTCCATGCTTTTTAAATAGAGATCATGGACCAATCGGGTGTTAAGCCACGGATCAAGGTTAGGTTTGATCTAAGAGAAGTTGAGCCGTCGGATCACTCTATGTCGGAAACATATCGTGACCGTCGGATTAAGTATTTACAAATGCATACTAATGCATACTAAAGAAACACACTATCCCTAACGGATATATTACACAAGTTGATCTTAACTAACTCCTAAGTGTCTAAATATCCTAACAATTGAAACACCACATGTAAGTCATAATGTTGCAACACCATCCACCCGTAAGACCGTGCGACAAGTTTCAGATTGTGAAGAACCTGCAACAATTAATTGATGAAATACATGATATATCAGATCACAAAATATTTTTATTGATCGTGGGCCACTTCGAGGGTTCAACCTCCTTTGAGAAAGCTCAATACAAATAACTTCACCGTGCCTTCATTGGCCTCAACACAAACTTATATACTAATTCTAGGTGCCAATACGATGGGTCAATACCATGGGACATATATGTTGATGTAATTGTAACTTCGGAATGTATTTCACCTATGTATATTGTACTCCTATAGAGATGTTATTGTTCCTCTATACGGAAGTGTCGCCATTTGTATTAACAAGCGTTGCAACTTGCATGTGATGGGTTATTATACCACCAAGTGTGGGGTCGGCCCTGATTAGTATAACCATGGGTTATTAGACTGAGTTAGACAAGTCGGCCCTGCTAGGTTATTAGGCAGGTCAAGTCATGTATAAATAGAGTGCGGGAGGCACTCTATTTGATCATCTCATTATTCACTTCTACACTACTCGGAAAGTGGCACACTAGTGGAGGAGGAGGTTCAACTGCTAGGAGGACTATCTCTGTGTACTTGGGTTGTATCATTTCTCTTTCTATCTCTGAGGAAGTTGTGGGGTTTTTCACCTTTATGGTTTTCCCTAGTGAAACTCTGTGTGTCTATTGTCTCATGTGATTGCTTGGTGTGATTGATATGCATTGTTATACTTGATATGATGTACATGTTATTCTCTCAGTAAAGATCCTAGAGTATGTTGAATTAATGCTAAAAAATTAACATGGTATCAGAGCTTAACCTAAGAAGAAGACACTATGCAGTTGCGAAAGCTAGGGTTTCCTGTTTATTGGGTTTCTATCCACAGATCTTGAAAGGAAGTAGGGTATTTTGACTCTCCTTAGAAAGGCACATCTTTCTGTCCAATCAAAATTCAATTATGGGCACTTTCATTTTTGGCCCTAAAAATTAGGGTTTCCACAAAAATAAGAATTTCTGAAATCTGAGGACATACCTGGAAGCTCCTTGGAAAAATCGAAGTTTAGAGCTTTGGATCGAACTTTTTGGTTGGGTGAAGCTCCGGGAAACTCAAACCCTAATTCAGGGTCCTCCTAGTGAATCGGGGAAGACTAAAAGGCATTTCTGAAGGGTGAAACTTTGCAAATATCAAATTTTGAATATACCAGGCTGATTAAATCATCAAGGTGCAACTTTATATCCTTTCAGAAAGTTGAAATTCACATTTTGAATTTTTAGGGTTTCTCTGACAAACCCTAATCTAGCACCAGATCCAAATTTCTGCAAATCAAGTGGCAAGACCTAAATCTTTTATATTTCCATTTGAAGTACTCTTTAAGATGTCTCACCACACCAAGCTTGAGGATAAGCTTGAAGGGGCTGATAACTTCCGAGCATGGAAGTATAGGATTGGGTTAATCTTGGAAGAAAATGAATTGGACACTTACATAAGTGAAGAAGTCCCTATCCCAGAGGGAGAAGAGGCTAAGGCCTTACATAAGAAAAACTTGGTCAAGGAAAAGAGGATCATTGCTGATTCTATCAAAGACCATCTCATACCACATGTGTCATCTCTGAAGACACCCAAGGAGATGTTTGATTCCCTGACCAAGCTATTTGAAGGAAAGAACATAAATCAGAAGATGACGTTGCGGAACCAATTGAAAGGGGTAAAGCTTCAGAATGGAGAGACCATTCAATCTTATTTCTCTAAGGTCTCTAAGATCAAGGAACAACTTGAAGTTATGGATGAAGTAGTGGACAATGGAGAAGTTGTCATGACCACATTGAATGGCCTACCTAGGTCATGGGACTCCTTCATCCAAGGAATCTGTGCAAGAAGGAAGTTGATCTCATTCAGTAGACTATGGGAGGAATGATCACAAGAAGAAGCAAGGCTTGTGGCTCGAGAAGAAAAGATGGGAAATGAAGATCAAGCTCACACCAAGAAAGGAAGGTCAAAGAGGGAGCTTATGACGCCCTTTGAGTTTCAGGGAGGATTGCTTGTAAGGCTGTAGATGAAGAAAAACCATATCACCTGCTTGAAAAGTGTGCTCAGAACGGTGTTGATCAGCTTGTTGCTTCATTCGATTTCTTGCCATGTGAAGATTGTCCCGCAAAATGCGAAGAATCTGATCGCGGTTTGAAGGACCGTGTCAACTACCTGAACTGATGAACTGCTGGGGGTGTATGGAAGAAGAACTGGCGGTTCCTGACCATAGACTGCTTCATATGGAGTCATTTCAGAGGCAGTGTGGTAAGAGGTATTGTACCACCATTCAGCGAGAGGGAGCCACTTTTCCCACTGATGTTGTTGTTCAGAGGTGAAGCAACGAAGATAAGTTTCCAAACATTTATTGATAATTTTAGTCTGACCATATGTTTGTGGGTGATACCCTGAAGTCATCTTCAGTTTGGTGCCAGTGTGGCGAAATAGTTCTGTCCAAAAATGACTCATGAAAGTTGCATCGCGATCCAAGACTGTTGACATGGGGTCTTTCGACAGGGGTTCACACTGTCGTCAACAACACCAACAACCCCTTATTCACCGGCCTGGAAAGGAGTTACCCTTCCCAACAACACCTGCGAGGTAGGTGAGGTCTCACCCGAGGCGGATAACGATGCTGCAGGAACCAAGCTTCCGCAGTGGCGAGGAGGATATGCTCTTACACCTAGAATCCACACTGTCGCACGAACCAGAGATAACTAATTCTATGTTCAACTATTTATTTATCATTTGCATCAGAAGCAATTCGCCGATTTGTCACAAACCATTCATATTAACAAACTCATCCTACTCAATCATTTTAAGCATAATCAAATCCACAGCATAAAAAACATACACAATTGTTCATCATTGTAAAAGACAGAAGATAGACCTCATAACTGAACATCTCCATGCATTCATTAAACACTGTAGAAAAACCCGTCACAGAAACAGTCAAAACATGATATCGCCGTTACAACCGAACCCAAAAGATAGGATTAATTACCAATCGATCGATGCCCTTAGGCTTACAATCTTGCTTTATTTATATGCTTACATCATTTTACAAAATGGTCCACATGACCGACTCAACTATTTAACAATATTTATACTTTCGCAAAAAGTGGCGAAAGGTCCTTCTTCCACGGAATGACCCTTTCGCACTTGTTAGCTTCCGCACTTCCTGGGGATCTATCCCGTGCCAACAGGCCCCCAACACAAACTTGTGGCTTGTCCCGAGCCACTTCAGCTTGACACTGTTGGTTTGTTATACTACTGTTGAAAGTCCTCATAAGTAGTACAAATCCGGTCGACTATCTCCTTCACTGATGTGCGAATCTGTGCACTTTTCGTCACCTGCTGCTCCGTTGGGTGGTCGGTCACTTTTTGTCGCACCTCCTGTAGTTGCTCCTTTACCTGTTTCATCTCTGAAACCATGCTTGCTATCAAGGTTTTTTCTTTTGCGTGAAGTTCGTCCAAATGTGCCACTCGTCGTTGCTTTCTTTCATGGGCTTTCTTAGCTCGTTGCTTCATATTCTGTAATTCCGCAGTCTTTCTCATCCTTGTCATGGTGGGAATTGCTTTAAATGACCCCTTAAATGTTTCTAGCTGCTCTTCGGCTTCGCGATGCATTTTCTTTAGTGCTTCTAACTAGTCATCTTCGACCAACCTGTCCCAGAATTCTGTAAGACTTACAACCACCTTCTGTGCAGCCTTTTCCAACTCCTAGATTTCCATCACTGCTTCTTCTATCGTTGTCTGTCGATTCTGGACTTGTGCCGGTGGTGTGCTGGGTGTTACCTGAGCCTGGAGTTCCGCATTTTCTTTTCGGATTTCATTCACATCAACTCCTAACATGACATCCTGGGATTCTGGGTCAACATCCAAGTCCAACGCTGCAGTTTCACACGCCTTTGCTAGCGCTCTTTGTAGCCTCGTCCGTTCCATCACAATTTCTTCCTTCGCGGTGAGCGCTCTGGTCTGTTATGCGATGACTGATTCCTTGTCAGCCAGGGCTTTCTCTAATTGTGCCTTCTCCTCCAGAGCCTGTACCTGCGCATCCTGTACTGCGGTATGATCATCTCGGAGCTGCTGGGCCTCTATCTCGCTGCATTGTAGTCGTTTCATGTAATCGACCATCTTATTGTGCATCGTAGCCTCACGGTCCCATATTTCTGCGCTTGCTGCCGCTTGGACCCGATGTAGTGTCAACATTGGCAGTAGTTTGAAGTCGATCATTGTCAGGGGATCCTTTCGGAGCTCCAGGTCCAAGTTCTCGTCTCCTGTGAAGAAGGCGTGTGTGTCGACTTGAACTATGCGTTTCTGGATACCTACACCTCGACTCTGGGATTCGACAGGTTTTGCTGGATATCGCCGTGTGGTACCCTAATGTTGATTATCGTATTCGCCACCGTATTCAACAATTCCCCTATGTACTGGAAATTGTCCGCGGAATGCTTTGTAACCTTCCGACGATTGTGCTCTATAATCTGCGTAATACTATCCAACAGATTGTCGGCCTGCTGCGCAGTGAGCTTGACCTGTGTGCTCCCATCGTCGCGGTCCATTATGTTCTTTGTCCTTTGTTCTTCCTGATGGAGGTCAAGCTCTGGGTCCGTTGGGGTGTTGGATGTTGAGGCACTGTCGTGACCAGAGTCCACTGTTTGATCCTTTGCATCAGTCTCCTGTTCCTCCTTCTGGTTGATGGAAGCTTCATCATTCTTGGCTGGGTGCTGTCGGCAAACTGCCTGTGCCGCTGCAATGTCGTTCAGATCTGCAGGGACTCTCCATTCCTCAGGCCAATGGGTAATAATGTTGTCAAGCTCGGCCTTAGTGAGCTTGTACTGTGTTCTCACCCATTGCTTGGTTGGATCTGCATGTGCTCGGAGGTAAATCGTGTGTATTTCGACAAATATATGGGTGATGGACTGATACTTCGTCACGGGTTGCATTGTGATCTGCAGTATCATCATTGCGTCCATCTGCATCCTCTCAAGCCAAACATAGAACTGGATGACATTTTCCTGCTGGCGTTCCTTATCGGTAGTTGCCCATAAGTTCTGGTTCCGCGAGGTCCACCCCTTGGTAGTTGTCTGGTTCCCTCCATGCTTTTAAGGCAATCAGAAGGAGTAACCATGAATACGTGAAAGGCCGTCGTGTTCCTAGGCATCATATGTGTCCTCTGTCAGTTCGTGCAGCAGGAATTGAGCCCAGTTCAGCCTTTTTCCTGCGGTGCATTGTTTTGCTACTACAATGACCCCTGAATTCCATTGCATCGATCGGTTTTCCTTGTTACTTTGACCGCCAATATTTTGTTGCGACTCGGACCGCTTGGTTGTTTATTGTGTGGATCAGGTAGCCGTAGGAATCCTTCTGTACCGCATACTTTATAGCCAACTGCTCAGCCACTTTCTTATCATTATCCTTTCCTTGGAAAAATTTTGAAGGCTCGGCTCCCTCTTGTGGTAGGCCGATGACTTTGGCGATGAGGTCGACGGTAACTTAGATTCTGTCATGCAGCCACAGGGCTTTGTCATGGAAGCATGCCAGGAGTTGCTTGACGCATGCATTAACTTGTGCTAGATGCTCGAAATGTGGTAGAAGGGTGATGCCAAGTAACCCTAATCGTGCCAATCCCTGTGCCCACTCTCTCGGTTCCTTCGTGGTTGGGCCGCTTGTGTGGGGGACATCCTCGTAAGCTTCCGCATACTCCTTAAACTTAGCTACTTAGCTAGATCGTGGTCTGTGTATTGTAATCTCTGCAAGTTGGTGGTAATATCCCCACTCATCTTAACCCCTGGGGGTACCAGTGCGACCGCAATGGTGTATCTGTCGTTTTTTTTTATCCACAGCACGGGTGCCCCTGCCCAGCGAGGTGGAATGTATTCTGAAAGCATGGGACTATCGTATCCCTCCTGCACATCTTCAGCAGTGGGGGATCTTGCAGCGTCGTTCTTGTTCTTGGTGGATGCCCGGGTGGCCTTCCTTTTCTCCTGACCAATATTAGGGGGTCGCGTCGCACTTCTCTTTTTCTTGCATGGGATTGACGACATGACTTCGGGCTGATCCTGAACAATTGGTGTGGCCTGTGGTCTTTCGGTGCTGGTTCTAGACACGTACACTTCCATTCGGCTCCTGGAATACTACAGTAGCTGGATATGCTTCCCCATTGCCCTCTATATATCGGTTAGGAATGTTCATCCCTTCAAGGCCATCATTGTTGATTCTCATCGGGATTCGCCAAATCCGTTGCTTGCGCTGGATATTAACTCCCGATGTCTTGGGTTTGACGCTGTTCAGTGTGGTATAAATGCGGCTTTTAGCGCCTTTAATGCCGGATTGGGATATCACTCATCGTGGCGGCTTCCGTCTTGGGTCTATCATGTCGACAGCTTTTTATGATTTATTATGATTCTTGTGATACCTATCTTTATTTACTTGTTATTATTATTATTATTTAAAAAAAAAATTTGTTTTTAGCATTGCGGTACTAGGTGGTGCCGTACTGTCGACACCGTATCGCAGGCTTTGGTCTTCACGCTGGGTGATGTTGTTTGTGGTCGCAAATTTCTTGTGATTGCATATTCATCTGTCTCGAACTCATCCTTCGAGGTGTGAATGTCCTGTCTCTTTGAGGACCTTGTCGGAAATAAGTCTTGAAATTCATGCAATAGGTCCGCTATTCTCGTGATAGTTGATTCGTCCCAATGCTCTCCAATGTTCGCGACTTTCAGGTTTTCCTCTGATCCAATGTTTACCTTCATAATCTTCAATGGCTAGTTGTACTTGTCGAATGGTAGCTCAATTGCCTTCACATTGCGACTCCCTTCTGACTCCGACCCATGTGTAGCTCTGGGATCATTGTCATCATTCAGTTCTCCTGGGACGTTGTAGTAGTCCATCATCATTTCGGGTGTCATGGTCCATCGGAGTTCTGATGGCTGCGCTATCGGTTCTGCCTCGAAAATCTTCTTCTTAATTATCTGAAGTGCATTATGGATGAAGGGATTTTCATCTAAGAAGGAGAACGTTTGGCTAAAGCCAACTGTTAACTGATCCCAAGAAAGTGTACCGAGTCGCAGCTTCGTTGCGACATACCAACTCCGCGGTACTTCATCCAATGTATGCACGAAGGCATGCACCCATTCCTGCTCCAATTGTGTTTCCCATTGGTGCTGACAAGCCTTCACATGTTCGTTCGGGTTACATCTGCCATCGTACTTTTTCCCGTTCCATGCTGTGGTGTCGCCAAAACGTACCTCCAGGAGGCGTCGACATAGTGGTCAGTTTGATATCCTTGACTTATGCGTTTCCCACTAGCGCGTAGGAGTAGCCTTCAAGGCTTCCTCCAAGGCCAAGAGTCTTTGCGGTTCCGCTACCTTTTCTTCTAATTCTGTTAAGAAGGTGCTCAAATTTGGTAATCCTTCATACGTTGGCAGCGTGCACTCCTTAGTAGCTACCCAACGCACCTACTGTGTAATCCTTGCACATCTGCAAAATGACACTTCATGAAGACGGTTTTGCCAATTTTCCAATGCCTCATCTGAGTCTGAAGATGCTGAACTAGAGCTATGCCATTTTAACTCCCCTTCATTGGTTGGATTGATGTAATCTTCAGAAATGTTATATAGGCTATCCCATCCTTCCGCATATTCATCTCTGGTGGGCTCCACATATCGTTGTCCTTCCGCAGGATCTAGTGGTGTGACAACCCTTATTTCCCGATCTTCAAATGACATGATCCGCTTCTTGAAATTGATGATTGCCTGATTTTCCATGGCCCAGTCGATTCCCAATAGTGCTGGATACAGACATGTGTTATCTATTATTTCTATAACATCAAAATCGGCATATGTCTGAAGTCCTTTGATTTCGACGAGAAGTTGACACACTCGGCCGAGGGGGGTGACCTTGCTCTGGTTTGCCAATCGCAGCTGTACCGGTGACTAGGTCATTTGTGGTTTTCCCATCATTTCCCATGTTTGTTTTGTTAGAATGTTCACATCTGACCCTAAATCCAAAATAATGGAGTCGACATCGAATGCTCCGATTTGTGCCGACATCCTCATCTCTCTACCTGTCTTCCTTTTCTTATGTATGCGATTGACCCTAAGCTCTTGGCATTCACCCTCTCGTCGATTTAGTAGGTTGGATATATCCTCCAATGCCTCCTCATCCTTTGCTAACGCTAAGCCACTCTTTAGGAAGGCTCTTAAGGTAGTGGCCTTTCTTCACGACTTTGTCTGGTCGAATGTCGACGACATATCATAGATTTCTTCTTGAAGAGGCGCGTTCCTCATCTATCGCAACACCTCCTGTTGCACTTTTAGGAAAGTGTATTTTTCTGCGCATGCGTCAAACGTAACATTTTTCTTTCCTGCTGGTCGGACAATGGGCTGTGGTATGTCAACTCCCGTTACTGCTCCTCCTCATGTCACTGTTCCTACCGTTGCGGAATGTCTCCTAACTTCTGCTGATATTTTCTGTACCGTTGGTTGGTTCTAGTTTTGACTCTGGTTTTGGTTCGGTGGGGTTGGCAGATTCTTTGTTTTCCATCTAGCGATGAGCTGCAGGAAATCCTCTGCAGCATGGTCTATTTCGCTGCAATACGTGCACTACGAGGCCTGATTTGGGAAATCCCTTGGGAAATGTCCTTGTTTCCCACAATTGTAACATGTAGGAGGTCCTCGACCCTGTCCGACGACTCCTCCTCGTCCTCCGCCACCACCACATCCTCCGTGGAATCCTCCACCAAATCCTCCGCGTGGCGGTTCGTACTGTGTCTGCTGATACTGTGGCTGTTGATACTGCGGTTGTGGGTATTGTTGATACAGCGACTGCTGGTACTGTAGTTACGGATACTGCGGGTACACCATACTGTAGTTTCCCGCACTATCCTTGGTCAAATTGTGGTGTCTAGATAAACTGTGGTTGCGGGTAGGCATACTACGGCTGCTGCAGCCCCAGTTGTTGCTCTTCTCCCTTTACCAGGTATGCATCCATGTTTTGTTCTTGCAACAAATCGTGGGCTCTGCAATGCTTTTCGTCGTGCCCTACCGATCGACATAATTTACAATATAGACTTGCTGGTTTCAACACTATCTTCTGTAAGTGTATGTAGTCCTCCGGTCGATGTCCCCTGGCTTGGAAAATGGGACACCATGGAAGGCCTTCCTGGCGAAGGGGGTTCGACGCCCCCGAATTCAAGTACTGTTGAAACACTAAGCAATTATCCTTATGGTGGCCTTCCGTCCTGCATCTGGTGCACCATACATCTACGCGGGTATCTTTTCCTTGCCTCATTTCTTGTAGTTGGAGTGTCAACGTAGCCAGTTGTGCTTGAATCTTGTCCATTCCAGCTCCAGTCTCTCCGATCGGCGAAGCCTCTAGCTTCAATGCGATTTCTAATGCTTCGGATTTTTCCGCAACCTTCTGTTGCATCAATGGCCCTCGAATATGTGGTATTATCCCAACTATAAACCACTCTTTATGCTGCAGGTCGTTTATTGGAAAACTGACTTTCGCTATCAGTGTCTTGTATCTCTGATCAAACTCCCATACTGGCTCATTCAGGTATTGCCTAATCTCTTTGAGCTCAGTAATGTACTGTGCTTCTGACTTGGGTTTTTTAAATTCCTGGATCATCGCTATTTTAATTTCTGCCAACGTTTTCCCTGGACCCTTGTTAAACTTTATGAACTAGTCCAGTGCACGGCCTCGAAAGGTCGTCGCCAACTTTCCCTTTTTGATGTTTTCGTCTTGGACTTGCTTCATGGTCCACACTGCTTCGCATAAAAACCAAAACTGTTCGGGATCCTTTGTCCCATCTCCTACAAAGCTCGACATCTTCGTATTGTTCGCCATCGTGGGTTTCCTATTGTTGTTACTTACTGATGCACTACTTTTTCCGCTACACGTGGGACATCTCTGTGAGTTATTTGTGGTTTTTCCTTTAAATTGATAAGTGGTGTGCGAGGTCGAAGGTATGTGGTAGCTTACGATCCATCCTTCATCTAGGATATCCTAGTCATCGCCTTCCTCCTCGTAATAAGGGAGCTCTGTCCTCTATGGCCCTATTGCGTAGTCTTCCCTTCCGGTCCTCTCAAGGGACTCTTCCTCAGTCCTCCTCCTCTTATCAAGACGTCGGAATATCGTTCCACTTCTCAAGGTGCCACAGTCTTCCTCAATTTCCCTTAAAAATTCGTCGTCGCTCATGTCCATCTACTCTGCATCTTTCCTAGCGGATTTGTAACCATGCGATACTTACAACCCCTGCACACTGATCTGTCTACTCATCGGAGTTCATTTTCATCATGCCCTTTTCGCACACTAGCATCTTAATCCACATGTTTAGCGACAAGATGAACCTTCCCCTTGGTCCCCTGAAAAATCATATTTCCGCGTCGCTGTAAGAACTGTTGGTATCTACCGCAAACTCAGTGATGTACCCCTCTAGGATACTATCAACCCAGAAATCAACAGCCTTGATACTGTATTGTTGACTTGCTTCAGCTGTCGAATTAATTATGGAGTCCACTAATCTGATCCAATACTCTGGTTGGTATGTCCTCTGAATTTCAACTACGCGAGTCACTCCTGTAGTATTATTGGGAACTCGATGAAGAATATATCATGGATATCCGAATATATGTGCTTTTGCAACCAACTTTCTACTGTCTGTACCAGGTTCCTCCTTTCTTATTTCGCGAACTCTTCTCCTTTCTAGCTGAACCACTCTTGGATCTTTGGCTTTGTCGGATGCCATAGCATATCCTCTTCTCTCTTCTCAGGGTCCTGGCAATGAAACCATTTGGATACACGGGGTCTTTCAACAAGGGTTCACACTGTCGTCAACAACACCAACAACCCCTTACTCACCGGCCCAGAAAGGAGTTACCCTTCCCAGCAACACCTGCGAGGTAAGTGAGGTCTCACTCGAGGTGGATAAGGGTGTTTCAGGAACCAAGATTCCGCAGTGGCGAGGAGGATATGCTCTTACACCTAGAATCCACACTGTCGCATGAACCAGAGATAACTAATTCTATGTTCAACTATTTATTTATCATTCACATCAGAAGCAATTCGCCGATTTGTCACAAACCATTCACATTAACAAACTCATCCTACTCAATCATTTTAAGCATAATAAAATCCATATCATAAAAAACATACACAATTATTCATCATTGTAAAAGACAGTAGATAGGCCCCATAACCGAACATCTCCATGCATTCATTAAACACTACGAAAAAAATCGTCGCAGAAACAGTCAAAACATTATATCGCCGCTACAACTGAACCCAAAAGATAGGATTAATTACCAATTGATCGATGCCCTTAGGCTTACAATATTGCTTTATTTATATGCTTACTTCATTTTACAAAATGGTTCACATGACCGACTCAACTATTTAACAATACTTATACTTCCGCAAAAAGTGGCGAAAGGTCCTTCTTCCGCGGAATGACGCTTTCGCACCTTTCGGCTTCCGCACTTCCTGTGGATCTATCCCGTGCCAATAGACTACAATGGAAGAAGGGATTCCATGAAGACGAAAGATTTGGTCCAGGAAAATTTGTGCGACTGAGGAGGCTGTATAGGGATGGCTGAGGGCAAAAATTGACTATATTTGGAGAGGCGATCAACCACAACCAAAATCATTGTCTTCCCTCCAGATTTAGGGAGCCCTTCAATGAAATCCATAGAAATATCTATCCAAATCCATGTAGGGATGGGAAAGGGCTTGAGCAATCCCAGAAGGAGTGACGTTTCACCCTTATTGCGCTGGCAGGTATCACATTTAGACACCATCTATTGAATTGACCTTTTCATTCCTTGCCAAAAGGAGTTACGTTGTGCCCGCTCATACGTTTTGAGGAACCGAGAGTGCCCTGTCGATGGAGAAGCATGGAGTTCATAGAAGATATCCTATTGAATATCTGTGCTCTGGGGAAGCACCAGACGACCCTTGTATCTCAGGGAAGCACCATCCCAAGAGTAATGTGGTACAACAGAAGGGTTGGTGGCCAAGCGTTGGATGAGTTGATATACTGAAGAGTCATTGACATAGCCTTGTGTAACATCCCGTAAAAATCACAAAAAATTAAAACTTTTCTACATGACATTTAATGCTTATTTAGTAAATGCGGAAAATAGAACAATGTACAAAATGTCGTCTTGTTGTATTAAATGCCCTGCTGGCTTATTAAGTAATGATTTGCGACAACAGATTTCTGCTTAAGTTTTGATGTTATCCCAAAAAAATTGTTATGCTGCTGCACATCTCTACTGTTGTTGTTTATAAATGTTGATTCCACTGTTTGACTAATGTTCTCTTGTTTGATTGATGAAGGGGTCCTTTGGACGCCCCGAGGCTTACTTAGCATTCGTGCTAAAGCATGTTGATTTGTACTTGTGATAGATTTACAGGTAAGAGATTAAGTTGCGATAAGTAATCAACAATTTATATAAGAAGATCCATCATGTTCGTATCGCAGTGTTGTACCCAAATTTATTTTGGTTTTCATCCAAGTTGACTGTATGTAAACGTCTACCTTCTAATTCCATGGTAATTTGTGCAAGTTCTGTGCACAACGGTTTGTTAACTTGTTTAGGTTCTATAACCTGCAAATGATAGTATTGGTCTTGAAATGTTCTTCTTTCAAAATACAATATCATGTGAGTAAGTGTACATCTAAGTCCGTTCATCAAGTTTATCCCTGTGGACTATTTAAAAAGTTGTAGGATTGTTATCAATTCCTTGCAAGTAAAGTTTATTGACATTTTACTCACTATCGCATGTATGTAATGTGGGTTGTGTGCATGGTATTACCTTATGTGATACTTATGCGATACTATAATTATTCTTAATAACTATTCTACAAATGATATGAATTATATGCAAATTCCAATATCTATATGCAAACATTATGAATTGTTCGCATTATAAAGTTGTGTGACAATACTCTACTACCTATTTGATAATATGCACATATTGCAATACTATATGATAGTGGAAATCTATGCAATTATATAATATGTGGACTATATGCAAACTATGTAATTATACGTTGCTATGAGAACTATGGGACTATCAATTTAACTAAGAGAAAACATGTTGTAACAAGGTGTAAGCTTTCGACCATATGATATGCGAATCCCATGCAATTATTAATGTGATGTGAATCTTGGAAATGCCATACAGGTTGGCAGTCGTAACATAACCTGGGCATTGAATGTTCATAACTGCCGAGCCGGTGGATTTTCGATGTGGTACTACTTAGTGTGCTCGACCATGTGCTGCCACTATGAATATAGCCTTTTAAAGTGTTGAGGTGTAACATACGGGTTCACCTATTGATGAGCTGGCTCCACCATACTTCCACCGTGGCTCATCGTGGCAATTGTAATGATACAACAATAAATAGGGTAGTTGTATTGGGATTTCGTGATTCCATCTATCGGTCTGCACTGTTGATCTTTCAAGGGTTTCAATGCAAGGGTTTAATCCTATCTCACTATGCTTTCGATGAGTTATTGTGTTCCAATCCTTTGGTAGTGGAGGTTCTGCGCGGCAGACAGGTTGCTGGTTTTTAGCCTCGTTGTTCTTCCTGTAACTTCTGAGTTTCGAACTTATGATCTCTGTATAATGTGAAGCCGAGCTTCTTCAGTCTGTATAGTGTTGAAGGTTTAGGTTATCAGTTTAGAAATTGATTTGTAAATGGATTCGATAACCCGACTTGTTGAGGGTTTGTTCTTTTGAGCTTGGGATTTGAAAGGAAATGGCCCATGGCCTCGCCATAGTTGTTACATTTCCTAGCACTGCGTTGCTGTGATAGATAGTTGTTGGTTGGGTGTTGGCTCCGGTTACTTGAGCATTTTAACGTGGTAGGGTTTCGTTGCAGTGACTACAGACTTGGCGTTCGTCGATTTTACAGTTAACAATCTGCGAGGTAATGTATTCACCTTCCTCCACTATAATATTTCCACAATATGTTTATTAGTTTATCAACCTTCTAATACTGAAGTCTTTTTCATTCAGATACTGTTTTAATCTCTGGTGATTGTCGTTACAGGTATATCTAAGGAATGGCTACTCGAATCTGGCGTTGAAGGTTGGAAAGCTATACCAACCGGTAAGCCTCAACGGTAGCTTTGAAAACTCTGGGTTGATGAGATGGTGTTCGGCTGTGTGATATTATGTCTTTGTATTTGTAACTCAGCGAGTTTTGTAAAACGTAGATAGAGTTTGCATTATGTTTGAAAGAATGGGGAGGATGTACCTCAACCCATAAGGCAATGACCGTGCCTGCAATGTTTTTATAACAAGGGTTTTACCCTCAGACTTGAATAATGCACTTCATGGTGTTTCTCGACCACTTGTTATAGTTTTTATTTTGCATAAGGTTAAAATATAAGTGTTTAAAGTCTGTAAAGACAATGCGTCTGTTTGCTACAAGCTAGATAACTTGTATCTAGGTTTGACCTACGGCCGGTATGAAGTTTTGTTTTAAGTTATAATTCTGATCCTGTGTTTAGGGTTTGACCTGTGAACAAGATTTGTAACTCGTCAATGGTATGAGCATAAGCAATGTTTTTGGCAACCTTGTGTTTATTTAAATTGTTTGTAAAATCTCCTGTGGTTGTTTTGTTAACTCAATCCTAACTAGTTGATCTACAGGCATGTTTATGGTGTAAACGATTTTCTCTTTAGTCTTGTTATAATAATGATAGTCAAGTTTGCTTGTCTTGATACTTCTGTCTGAGTCAAGTTTGCCTGTCTTGATACTTCTGTTTGAAATGGTTGTCTAACGTTTAAAAGAAAAGAATATCAGAATGTTATTCAAACTGATAATGTTAACCAGGTTTTCTACTATGAATTGTTGAGATTAATGCTTGATCCTATTTACATGATACTGCTTTTGTAAGTATAAAGAAATAAAGTTAAACCTGTTGTGGAAATGAAAATGTTTACTATATGCTAGTGAATAATAACTCTATTAGGGTTTTAACAGAAATAACAAATAACTGGATTTTCACTGTGGAAATAGGATTTAAATAAATGTATGAAAGTGAATATGAACATGGAAAATTACATGATGTCTATAGAAGAATATCATTCTGCTATATTTTGAAATTTAATCTTTATCTATCCTAGTTAAACAAAAACATCTTAACTACTGAATATGGATAAATAAATCCTATACTGTTAGAACAGAATATAATTACTTGAAAGCAGTGACATTTATAAACAGAATTATTGTATATAAACTATGAACACTACTAAATAAGAATAGTTAATAATTAGAATACTGAAATATAAATACAGGAATTTAATAGGAAGTACAAACTTTGAGGAATTATAATAAATTAAATCTTCCCATTCACTTGGCTATTTGCCTATCAGACCTATCTATTTTTAATTTGTTTCTGTACTGGAGTACGATGTTGTTCCTTTTTGCATGGGGAAAAATATAGAAACCATTCAATTCAATCATTTCACATTTATGTAGAATTACTAACTTATATAGGAAAATGATATAACTTATAAATTAAACAATGAAAGTTTTAATAAACAGCAGAACTGTAATATGCAAAATAGATAACAGAAATTAAAAATAAAACAGATAAGACAATAGAACCTGTAACTGACGATAGCTGACAAACACCCAAGGAGGCCTGTTCCTCCCAACCTGCTTCAGAAGAAGCATCTCAACTGCTGATTTCTAATGAACCCCCGAGCCTGCTTATTGATCCAGTAAGTGGGTGGAATCTGTGTAGAAGCAAGGCACTCAAAAATACCTTCTCCAATCGGTATCAACCTTCTGAAACAAATGCCTTCTCCACTCAGCATCAAACTCCTGAACTCAATAAGAGTTTGGCAGAATCACAACATGATCAACAACAACATATCCCCTCATCAAATCTCTTGGGTGCAAACATAGCAAAACCCCAAGGTAAATTTTCTCGTCAGGAAAAGTGATGAACCTCAGTTCAATATTTGATGGCTATTATATAGACTGCCTAGGTCTTTTAGTGGTCAGTTTGGAATAAATGAGCCTCAAGCTCCAGTCCCATCTTTCAGGGCACTATGACCACATTTCAAGGGAGTTGTCCCATACCAACAGCTAGTTAGCTGCATCATGATGCTGCCACTTGTCCATTGCCTTCTACCCCAGATTCCATTCCACCTAGTGGATCAGTAACCACTCTTTCAATAGTCCTCTTAGGTGTTTGTCTCCTATTTTATTTATTAAATAATAATATATTGTGCAAATTACAGTCATCCTTGGACACCTCTCCAATATAAACTTTACAATAAAAGTTATCATAATGTTTCTAAACACAAAATGTTTTCTAGCTTAAAGGGTATGTTACACCTTGTTGAACAAATTGCAACCAATTTGGAACAGGCATAGAAATAGCTGAAAGAGAAACTTGGTCATCAAATGTGCGAGAAAAAGCATCCACCACAATATTGTCCTTACCCTTCTTGTAAGTGATCTCATAGTCATAACCCATGAGTTTGCTAACCCATTTCTGTTGTGCTGGGAGGATATATGTTGTTCCAGGGAATATTTCAGACTCTGGTGATCAGTCTTGATGCAGAAATAATTCCCTAATAGGCATGGTCGCCACTTCTGTACTGCATGTAAAATAGCAATCATTTCCTTCTCATATGTAGAGGAAGCTAAATTCTTAACTGAAAGGGCTTTGCTGGTGAACACAATGGGATGTTCATCTTGAAGGAGAACAACACCAATTCTATTGTCGCAAGCATCACTCTCAATAGCGAAGGGCTTGGAAAAATCAGGCATAGCTAGAACATGTGTAGTACACATAGCTTGTTTCATTTTGTCAAGTGCACACTCAGTAGCATGTGTCCATGTAAAAGTATCATTTTTCAATAGACGAGTTAATGGAGCTGCAATATTTCCATAATCTTTGACAAACTTGCAGTAGTAGCCAGTCAATCCCAAAAAACCACGAAGGCTCTTGAGTGTCTGAGGAGGCGGCCAATTGTTCATGGTAGCTATTTTGGCAGGATCCACGCAAACCCCTTGTGCTGAAATAATGTGCGCGAGATACTCTACTTCCTTCTGTCCAAAAACACATTTAGACTGTTTGGCGTGGAGATTATGGTCCGAGAAAATTTGCATTACAAGATCCAGATGCTGGAGATGTTCAGCCCATGTTTTACTGTATATGAGGATATCATCAAAGAAGACCAGAATGAATTTCCGCAAATAGGGCCGGAATATTTTATTCATCAATACCTGGAATGTGGAAGGAGCATTGGTGAGGCCAAAGGGCATGACCAAAAATTCATAGTGGCCATCATGTGTGCGGAAAGTTGTTTTAGGGATATCATCCTCATGAACCTAAATTTGATGATACCCAGAACAAAGATCCAACTTGGAGAAAAATTGACCACCATGAAGCTCATCAAGAAGCTCATCAACAATAGGAATTGGAAACTTATCCTTGACTGTGAGGTGATTAAGTGCTCGCAAGTCAATGCAGAGGTGCCATGACCCATCTTTTTTTCAGACAAGAAGAACTGGTGAAGAAAAGGAACTAGGGAAAATAATACCTTGCTTCAGTAAGTCCCGAACGAGCATTTCAATCTCAGTTTTTTGGTGAAATGGGTAGCGATAGGGCCTGATGTTGGGAGGAACGCTTCTAGGAAGGAGCTGAATATGATGGTCCTTTGTCCTTGAAGGTGGCAATCCCACTAGTTCATTAAAGAGAACTGTATATCTATCTAGAATTTGTTGTAGATCCAAGGAGTAGTGGAGACTGCTGATGGTTGCATCTGAATGGAATGGATCTAAGCGATGACACAATGTGAATTCTTCTTAAGGATATTCTCCATGCGATGTGAACCGATGATGCTGAGAGACCCTAGTTGTAAGCCTGTCTTATAAAGGGGAAATACCACGGGTTACCAAAAACCATGGGCCCATAATCTGTTGGCGAAACAACCCAAAAATTTTCTTCGGGGGCTACACTCCCGAACCCCCTACGGGGGACCATTGGCCGCCATGCCCCCCATCCGGGGGAGTGCAACCACTCCGCCAGACCCCTTGGGGCACGTGTCGGGATCATAACCAAACTTGGGGTACAACATGGCTGAAATAACACCATCTATAAGACTGGAAGATCAGGCTCCACAACCAACAGGCAATACCCCTCACTCCACGACTTAGGTAAAACTGATTATAACCGCTTTGCCACAAACGAGAACTCTTGGTTTACGTCACGGGTGTAACACCCCGTTTTGACATTATTACCTGAACTACTATTATATGTTGTATTTGTTTGATTGTGAGACCTCGTCGGTTTGACGACACTGTGGACATATGGTTCTATTATTTTGCCGATATATATATGTGTGTGTGTGATGATAGTATTATGATCGGTAGTCATGTTTAGATATGTATCATGTGTTAATTATGTCTCATATATGGAAATTACTAAATGATGGGTATGTGGATACCGTTACAGTTATATGTCGAAATAATGAATGTTATGCCAGGTGCATGGCGAATAAATGAGTTTATTGTTGTTATGTTATGATGAAATATATGTGTACATGTCGAGGATTTATGCACGATATTCTATATTGTATGTCGAGGACTGACTTACAGGTTGAGACGGCTAAGTGATAGCTGGATCCTACGAGGTGGGAGGGCCTCGGGGACATGGACTTCGAAAGATAAAATGGTATGCGAGTGATGCATTATTTACTTTCGTGTGGTTATTATGCTGTTTATTATGATGTATATTATGACATGGGTGGGGTAGGGTTTCATGAAACTCAACCGCCCAGATTGGTTATACGATGACAGACCGAGTACAAGTGCAACGCTGCTGTTATGTCAAGTAGGCATGGTCCCTTGTTCCATTAGGGGGTGGAGGCTTTACTCACCGTTTATCCCCGAAACCCAGAGTCATGGGAGGGTTGTGCTACGGCGCGCTCCCCAAGGTGTGTGATGATGACTGGTGGTTGCCTGCTGGGGAAGCTTGGTCGATGTAGTCGACACTTCCGCTTACGGGTTCTAGCTGGAACCGGTCATGACTTGACATTCCAGGTTAATCCAGCAGAGGACAGGATAGGATGTGGAAGTTAGTGATGATGTAGGTAGATAGGTGTAGCGTGAAGTAGGGGTGAAAACAAGATCTAACTGTAGGTGTGTAAAACCCTTGGTTAGTATGTGTCGTAAATCAGTGATGTATGAATTGTAGTAACTTGGATTTTAGTTAGTTAATGGATTTGTACCTTGCAAACTACGTTTAGAACTTGTGTCAGTAAACAACAAGCTTCATGATTATGATTGATGTGTGTGAATTATCACTGTTAGTGTACTTACGCGAGGTATGTAAGCAGTAGTCGCCTACATATTTATGAATTTCGTGAAATCTTGTTGAATAATAATGTTAATTATTGTTGATTAATGTTAAAAATGTCGATTAAGGTTAATAATGATGATTAATGTTAATAATATAGATTAACGATTAATTATTGTGGATTAAGGTTAATAAAGTCGATTAGGGTTAATAATGTTGATTAATGATTAATTATTGCCCATTAATAATTAATTATTGTTGATTAATAAACAAAGCTAAGGTTGACCTAGGTAGTGACTAATGCAAGTGATTAGAATGCTTGATTGATTGTTAATTAGTTTAATTACAACTAAGGTGCAATTAATATGGGACCATGTAAACGAATCGATTATATCTTAGTTAATTTTTATTTAATTAATATAATTACACATTGATAATGATATGAATTACATTGATAAGATTAATATTCATAATTGATAAATTGAATTAGTTGAATTTACAGTTAAAGGGAATTAGCATATTAGAAATATTATAAATCTTTGATTAAATGATTAGGTTAATAGTAATTAATCAATGGACAATTGTTTTAATTAATTGGATTAGTGAAGCGTGAAGGTTTAAAACTCTTACGGTTGGTGGGTGAGCCAACCCCAACCCCAAACTTTAACATAAAGATAATGTAACATTTATTATTAAATAAAAAAATTAAACTTTGAATAAGAAACAAATGTTTAAAAATGATTGTTGTAAGTGGTGTCGGTAAACCTCATAAAGAGAGGTGAATATTAAATTGTCTGATTATTAAATTATTAATATTTCATTGGAATGGTTCGAGGGAGCCGACTGAGTAGTAATGAGGGGGTTGGGACTTCATTAATGGGAGGATAAGGCATTAATGGAGGGGAAGAAGAGTCGGCAAACATAGGATAAAGGGAGAAGTGAAGGGAAGAAAGAGGAGGATCTTTTTAACTTAGATATTTTTGTGAGAATTTTTGGAGAGCAAGGGGGAATTTTCATAGCAGAGCTGAAAGGGGGGTGTCTTGTTGGAGGTTTCTGAAGGGATATAGCAGGTTGGCTTGTACTCGGTTTGGGATCGGGGGTCCAAAGAGGTACCTTTGGAGCTGGGTGGTCGGCGAGACCTCACCAGTTGGCAGGGTGGAAAGACTGTTTTGGGCTGGTTGAGTTTCAGAACCTTGGGGAAGGATTTTGGTTGCAGGTAACAGCCAAGCAAAACAGCAAGGCATTCAGTAAAATAGGGACAGCAACAAGGGTGGATCTACTAGCTAACTACATGTATTTTTCAGCAGGTATGGTTATCGTTTCTACCTTGTCAAATTCTGTTTTAAGTTAATTATAAAGGATTTTATGCTGTTATTATGTTCTATTACTCCTGCATAAACATAACTGGTTAGAGGTAGATATACTGAAATTTTAAATGTAGATTTCATTATTTTTACAGACATGAAATCTAAACAAAACTAGAAACTGAGAACAGAAACAAAACAAAAGAGTTGACCAGAATGTAAACAGTGTAATACTTAGATTTTATTGGGAGATAAGAGAGACCCAGGTTGGGGTCCCTACATATGGTATCAGAGCCATGGTTCCAAATCTGGAACCAGAGGGCTCATTACAAAAGCTGTAAAAGCTTGTTGTAGAAGCTTAAGACCTGCATTAAACATAAAACGTGGAAGGGAGTTAGGAAATTATGTTTATATATAAATTTGTTGACATGTATAGAAACATGATAAACACAAATATATATATATATATATATATATATATATATATATATATATATATGGATCTTTTCTTTAGACAGATGAGCTAAATCAAAAC
This sequence comes from Larix kaempferi, assembly GCA_027924585.1. NCBI lineage: Eukaryota > Viridiplantae > Streptophyta > Pinopsida > Pinales > Pinaceae > Larix > Larix kaempferi. Next base: position 2,764,672 of record BSBM01000519.1, read on the forward strand.
ACAACAAAGAAAAAAAATATTATTGGGCAAACTATATTCATATAGAGAAATAATTTCATTTATATATATAGATTTAACCATTTGTTATAAAATTGATATATATATGTAACCCACAATTATATAGATATAGGCAAAAAAATAAAATGAGAATGTTAATGGAAATTTACTCTAATTTAAACTTAAATTTGAGAGAAAAATATACATAAACAATTTTTTATTTATTTCTTTGTTATTTAAAAAAAAGGGGGGGATTACTTATTTATAAAGTAAATAAACAAATATGATTTAAAAAAAAAAATCTATATCAAAACTTTAATATAGTTTTTTTGTTTATATATATATATAAATATAAAAAAAAAGAGAATATAAAACTATTTTTTTGGCCATACGTGTTTGATAAGTATACAAAGAAAACAAATACGATTTTTTTTTAAATAGAAAAAAAACCTATAATATAGTTTTTTTTTTATATATATTTTATATAGAATAAAAAAAAATAATATAAAATTTTGTTTTGTTTTTGGCCGACCCTGGGCGAGCCGGCTTGCAGCCATAGGGCGCGGGCATGGCAGCCCAGCTCGAGCGCTCATGGCCTGGGTGCGACCGGCCTGCAGCTGGGTTGCTGCGGCATGAGAGTAAAACATAAACACGTAAGGGATATATATATATATATATATATATATATATATATATATATATATATATTTTTTTTTTTTTTTTTTTTTTTTGAAACAAAAAGAATTTTTAGGGCTCGGCGGCCATGGGCTTGCCTGAGCTGGCCTGAGCGTTGCTCGACGACCTGCCTAAGTGCAGTCGGTCAAGCAGCCTTCAGTCGCGGCCTGGGCGTGTAGCCGCCAACAACAACAAAAATAAAATATTGCAGTAAACCAATCTTCGGAAACTGTCTCTAAATCTAAATATCTTTTAAAAACTAAGCAAGGTATGCGGCCTTACGCAGCTGCGGCCAATTAGGTTTCTGAGGACGGAGTGTAAAAAAAAAAATTGTTGTTGGCTTACGGCCATGGGCCACAGCTCGGCCAGCTTGGCGCTGTGGCCATGACAGGCCTTGACGCGGCAGACTCAGGCGTCCTGAACCAGGGACGTAAAAAAAAAAAAAATAAATAAAAAAAATCCAATAAGCTTTAAGTGCGGTTAAATTTACGAACGAAGAGAAGGTTATGGGAAAGAAAGATATTATACCTGCGTGAGGATGTTGAGATTGGAAAGAAAGATCTTATACCTGCGCGAGGACGTTGAGTCCATCGCTCTCTCAGACCGCAGTTGAGTCCATCGCTCCTCAGACCGCAGTTGCAGAGCAGAGCAGCTCCGCCAAAAGAAAACCATGTAAAATGAAAGCGGCTAGGGTTAATCTTATTTTAAAAACAAAATATAATACTATTTTATTTTACGGCAGTGGGTTGCTTGATGGAGGACGCGTGGTCCCTCATGCAAGGCTTCCGAATAGTTCTAGAATTAGGATTAGGTTAAGACAGTTGATATTATAAATTCGATTTAATATTATAAATTGATTTTATATATTACCAATTCGATTTAATATTTAACCTAAACCTTTATTGGTTATTTTCTAGTTTGGTTAAGTAATAATAAAAAAAAAGGGAGGGTTAAGTAAAAGTTTAAACTATTAACAAATTAATTAATTAATAAAGAAAATCATAATTTATTTAAAAGGTTATTACTCAATGTTAATAAGTTCAGTGTTAATAAAGTTAATATAGGTTGAAGGTTAACACTTTTAGATTTAAATAACAAATGTTTCTATGTAATATATATATATATATATATATATATATATATATATATATATAAAAAGAGGTCTTAAATTTTTTTTTTTTATATATCCAAAGTAAATTTGATATATTTATAGATATCAAATGTTATATTCAAATTAAATTAATATTTAATTTCATATGATTAAAATACATAAAGTTTAGTATAAAGTTGAAATGATACATTAGGATTAATATACTAATTATAGGTTTAGAATTTTATAAACTTAATGTAAACCTCGATATCGGGCTTGAGGATGAACTGAGTTAATTAGATAACATTAATTTTAGGTTGGGGTTAGCATTAACTAGCTTATCTTTCCCTCGAGATTGCTCCTTGCCGAAACTTCGACGTATAGTCGAAGGAGCAAGACGGACTCAGAATCTCGAAAATGAGACAACACGGAGACCAACATGACGAGCTGATCACTAGGGCATTGATTCTACCCCATGACCACATTGTTTGATAAAAACGACGCTAGACCTAAACTTAGGTTATTCTTTTATTAATTATAAAAATGATTAGTTATTAATAAGAAGCGAAATAGTAAACATTAATTAAATATCTTGAAGAGTTGATGGCGACTTAATGAGGATTGTGTAGAATCCAATACCTAAACCTACGTAAAACTACTGCTGTAAATTTAGTACCGGGTGGCCTCAAGATGGCCTGATCGAAACGTCCTGAACTATAACTCTTAGAGTAAAAACGCTCGTAAATTAGTCATGATGCATTTTTGAATTAACTGTTGAGGTTGATGGTAAATTAGTCATGATGTCATCATATGCTAATTATCCTATTATTCCATGTTACAGGGATAAACATGGTAAGAACGAGTGCAAGTCAGGGGTGAGGTCCAACGACGGCATTACCTTAGCTGAATGTGCCAGCACCATCGCCAGAGACAATCCTTATACTGCGCTCGTTGGAAGCAATAAACGAAACACTCAGGGGACTAGCACAGAGAGGAAGTGTTACCTCGGAGGTAGAAGTGGATGCCCCTCCACTAAGGGAGGAAGTTCCTGTGGTAGAAGTGAATACAGTACCAAGAAATCCGCATCAGGATATCGAGAGGGATCTTCAGAAGATAAGGCTTCCAGAATTTTCGGGGGGTCGATCAGGGATATGAGTAGAGTCGTGGTTGGAAGAGATGACCAGGTGCTTGACCTTGCAGGAGTACACTTCCACGCCCAAGTCCAAGCTGGCCATATTTCAACTAAAGGGGGCCGCTTTGAACTGGTGGGGAAACCAAGAAAGGCAACTACAACTTACACCGGACATGGTTCCATGGGAACTGTTTGTGGGAAAATTCAAAGGGAAGTACCTACCCGCATCCTACCAGGAAGAACAAGCAGGGGCTCTTCATGCCTTGGTACAAAGGCATCTATCTGTGGAGGAGTATGAAGAGAGATTCATGGAATTAGTCAAGTATGTCCCTTACTTGGACAATGACGAATGCTAGGTTGAGCGCTTCGTGTATGGGCTCAATACCAAGATCAGGGCTCAGGTACGGATGTGGAAACCAAATTCGGTCGTCGAAGTAGTAGATTGTGCTTGTTACACTGAGGAGATGTTGGGTGCAAAGCCCATCAGGTCATTCAACTCTCAGCAGTCAGGGTTTGTAGGGAAGGCCCCCCGAAGCTACCCTCGGGGAGGATATGCGAGGCCACCTCCCTACGGGAACAGGAGCACACCAAGAGTCACAGCGGTAGACAGATCAGTGGCAACTAGGGCGGTGCCCCAGTCAACCATAGGAACTCACCAGGGTGTGAGGAATTTCAGAGGATCAACCAGTAGGGGAAGGGGTCCTAGGGGGAGGAACCCCTCTCAAAGGTCTGAACAGGTTATCTCGCCCACTCCATTACAGGTTGCTTGTTGGGGATGTGGAGGTCCACATTACCAGTGTGACTGTCCTGAATTACGATCTGGTACAGTGCATCGAGAAGGAAAAGATCCAATGGGGAGTGGGGGTAGTAGGCATCAGATCTCGGCTGCAGTAAACAACCATCAGGCAGAGCACCAAGCCACTGTGGTGGAATCATCAGGTACGATCAATAATGTCAAGCTTAGAATATTGTTTGATCCTGGTGCTACTGATAGTTTCATTTCTCCATATGCATTAGACAAATGTGGGTTGGCAGCCTACGAGCATGATGATTTCAGCTTAGTTGAAATGGCTTCAGGGGTAAAGCAAGCAGTAGGACCTAGTGTCGATAAGTGTGTAGTGGATCTCGGGGTGTGTGTTACACAAGTCAAAGTGTACATCACCACCCTCGGAACTTATGATCTCATCATAGGTATGAATTGGCTTGAGGAACATCGAGCTTTCTTGGACTATTATGGAAAGAAATTTCTTTGCATTAATGACAACGGAGAGGCCATCGAGATCAAGGGTATCAAACGTAAGGTGTCCCTACGTTTCATATCAACGATGAACGCAAAGCGATGTATGCGACAGGGATGCCAGTTGTACATTGTTGAAGCGGTAAACAATGAGAAGGGACCCTCCTTTGATGAGTATCCAGTGTTAGCCGAGTTCAGTGATGTATTCCCAAAGGAATTACCTGGGTTACCTCCTAAGGGGGAACTTTATTTTACCATTGAGGTAAAACCCGGTTCAGAGCCAACATCGAAGACACCTTATAGGATGACTGCCCCAGAACTTTGTGAGTTGCAAATGCAGTTGAAGGAACTGCTAGATCTAGGGTTCATCAGACCAAGTATTTCACCGTGGGGTGCGCCAGTAATCTTTGTGAAGAAGAAGGATGGTTCCTTGCGTCTTTGCATAGATTACCGAGATTTGAATAGAGCCACCGTGAAGAATAGGTACCCGATGCCTCGAATTGATGACCTCTTTGATCAAATGAAAGGGGCGATAGTCTTCTCAAAGATCGACTTACGATCAGGTTACCACCAGCTACGGATTAAGGAAGGTGATATACCTAAGACTGCTTTTCGAACAAGGTTTGGGCACTATGAGTTTGTGGTGGTACCCTTCGGTTTGACCAATGCCCCAGCTATATTCATGAGTCTCATGAATAGCGTGTTTCAAAAATACTTAGATCAGTTTGTGCAAGTCTTCTTGGACGACATCCCCATCTACTCCAAGAATGAACAGGAGCATGAGGAACACTTGCGAATAGTGTTGTCATGCTTAAGGGAGCATCAGTTGTATGGTAAGTTGTCCAAATGTTCGTTCTATCAGAAGGAGATCCATTACCTAGGGCATATAATTTCCGGTGAGGGAATTTCTGTTGACCTTGAAAAGGTGAAGGCCATAATGGATTGGCCCGTGCCAAAGAATACACATGAAGTAAGGAGCTTCATGGGGTTAGCCGGGTATTATAGAAGGTTTGTTGAGGGTTTCTCAAAAATCGCGAAACCCATAACTACCCTACAACGTAAAGGCACTAGGTACGAATGGACAGATGAATGTGATGCCGCATTCGTCGAGCTGAAAAAACTATTGACGAGTGCACCAATTCTACGAGTTCCAGATATGGAGAAGGAATTCATAGTTTGCACCGATGCTTCAAGGAAAGGTTTGGGTGCAGTGTTGATGCAGGAAGGTGGGGTAATAGCTTATGCGTCGAGAAAGCTAAAAACACATGAAGTGAATTACCCTGCTCATGACCTAGAGTTGGCTGCAGTGATGTTAGCTTTGAAGCTTTGGAGACATTACCTTGTTGGACGAAGCTTTGAACTCAAGTCTGATCACCAAAGCTTAAGGTATATCTTCACTTAGAGAGACCTAAATGCTAGGCAAAGGCGATGGAGTGAATTCATGAGTGAGTATGATTTTGGGATTTCCTACATCAAAGGGAAGGAGAATGTGGTAGCGGATGCCTTAAGCAGAAAACCAAGAATTTTCTCTCTTATACCTTTGAAGGTGGATTTGAGGGAAATAATTTTAGGGTAGCTACTCGGGGATAGTTGGTACCTAAAGGTCACAGCGGCACTCCAGAATGGGAAACCAGTGGGACCAAAGTTTGAAGGCTGTGAGTTGGAAGCCGATGGTTTGTTACGGTATCAAGGGAGGATGTATATTCCTGAGGAGGGAGATATTAGAGAGACTATCCTTAAGGAAGCCCACAGAGCAGTGTATTGTGCACACCCGGGTGTAAAGAAGATGTATGCAGACATGAAGCAACTCTTCTTTTGGGCAGGGATGAAAAGCGACTTGGTCAAATTTGTCGCTAGGTGCCTTGAGTGTCAGCAGGTAAAAGCTGATCATCACCACCCGGCAGGACTGTTACAGCCGCATGACATTCCTATGTCGAAGTGGGAGGTTATCTCCATGGACTTCGTGGTGGGATTGCCTCTTACCTCTCATAGGCATGATGCCATTATGGTCATCGTTGACAAATTGACCAAAACTGCTCACTTCATTCCAGTTAAGGAGACCTATGATGTCACGGATGTAACATGTGTGTTCATAAATGAAGTTGTTCGTCTCCATGGGTTTCCCAAGAAGATTATATCGGATAGAGATTCCAGGTTTACATCCAGGTTTTGGATGAGTTTGCAGTCAGCGTTGGGTACTCAGTTGAACCTAAGCACTGCTTACCATCCAGAGACAGATGGGAAAACAGAAAGAGTGAATCAGGTGATGGAGGACATGCTTAGAATGTAAGTCATGGATCAACAAACTCATTGGGAAAAGCACTTACCTTTGGTAGAGTTTGCTTACAACAACAGTTACCATAGCTCAATTGGGATGCCTCCATATGAAGCTTTATATGGAAGGCCATGCAGGACACCATTGAGTTGGGAAAGGTTAGAGGATCGAGTAATTATAGGACCTGAGTTGATTCAGGAGATGGAAGAACAGGTTGTTCAGATTAGACAACAGTTAAAGGAAGCCCAGGATAGGTAGAAGAGTTATGCCGATGCGCATAGGGTTGATCGAAGCTATAAGGTTGGTGATGCAGTGTTCGTCCGCATCAGGCCTAGCAAAAGTACCATCAGGTTTGGGAAAGGGATAAAGTTGTCGCCACGATTTATAGGACCCTTTGAAATTTTAGAAAAGGTTGGACCCATCGCGTATCGCCTTGCGCTGCCACCCCATTTGCACAAAACTCATAATGTTTTTCATGTATCTGTTTTACGACATTATGTAGCTGATGAGTCACATAAAATAAATTGGAAGGAACTGCAGGTTTCGGACGAGGGAACCATCAGGGTCGAACCATTACTTATATTGGACCGCAGGGTTAAATAGTTGAGGCATCGTTTGGTGGACCAAGTTAAGGTCCAGTGGGACCGATATAGCCCAGGTTCTGCTACCTGGGAGGACGCAGAGACTATGCGTCGTGATTATGCCACGTTATTTTGATCATAACTTCGGGACGAAGTTTCCTGAAGGGAGGCTGTATGTAACACCCCGTTTTGACATTACTACCTGAACTACTATTATATGTTGTATTTGTTTGATTGTGAGACCTCATCGGTTTGACGACACTGTGGACATATGGTTCTATTATTTTGCCGATATATATATGTGTGTGTGTGATGATTGTATTATGATCGGTAGTCATGTTTAGATATGTATCATGTGTTAATTATGTCTCATATATGGAAATTACTGAATGATGGGTACGTGGATACCATTACAGTTATATGTCGAAATAATGAATGTTCTTCCAGGTGCATGGTGAATAAATGAGTTTATTGTTGTTATGTTATGATGAAATATATGTGTACATGTCTAGGATTTATGCACGATATTCTATATTGTATGTTGAGGAATGACTTACAGGATGAAACGGCTAAGTGATAGCTAGATCCTACGAGGTGGGAGGGCCTCGGGGACATGGACTTCGAAAGATAAAATGGTATGTGAGTGATGCATTATTTACTTTCGTGTGGTTATTATGCTGTTTATTATGATGTATATTATGACATGGGTGGGGTAGGGTTTCATGAAACTCAACCGCCCAGATTGGTTATACGATGACAGACCGAGTACAAGTGCAACGCTGTTGTTATGTCGAGTAGACATAGTCCCTTGTTCCATTAGGGGGGTGGAGGCTTTACCCACCATTTATCCCCGAAACCCAGAGTCATGGGAGGGCTGTGCTATGACACACTCCCCAAGGTGTGTGATGATGACTGGTGGTTGCCTGCTGGGGAAGCTTGGTCGATGTAGTCGACACTTCTGCTTACGGGTTCTAGCTGGAACCGGTCATGACTTGACATTCCAGGGTAGTCCAGCAGAGGACAGGATAGGATGTGGAAGTTAGTGATGATGTAGGTAGATAGGTGTAGCGTGAAGTAGGGGCGAAAACAAGATCTAACTGTAGGTGTGTAAAACCCTTGGTTAGTATGTGTCGTAAATCAGTGATGTATGAATTGTCGTAACTTGGATTTTAGTTAGTTAATGGATTTGTACCTTGCAAACTACATTTAGAACTTGTGTCAGTAAACAACAAGCTTCATGATTATGATTGATGTGTGTGAATTATTACTGTTAGTGTACTTACGCGAGGTATGTAAGCAGTAGCTACGCTTACATAACTCGCCTACATATTTATGAATTTCGTGAAATCTTGTTGAATAATAATGTTAATTATTGTTGATTAATGTTAAAAATGTCGATTAAGGTTAATAATGATGATTAATGTTAATAATGTAGATTAACGATTAATTATTGTGGATTAAGGTTAATAAAGTCGATTAGGGTTAATAATGTTGATTAATGATTAATTATTGTCCATTAATAATTAATTATTGTTGATTAATAAACAAAGCTAAGGTTAACCTAGGTAGTGACTAATGCAAGTGATTAGAATGCTTGATTGATTGTTAATTAGTTTAATTACAACTAAGGTACAATTAATATGAGACCATGTAAATGAGTCGATTATATCTTAGTTAATTTTTATTTAATTAATATAATTACACATTGATAATGATATGAATTACATTGATAAATTGAATTAGTTGAATTTACAGTTAAAAGGAATTAGCATATTAGAAATATTATAAATCTTTGATTAAATGATTAGGTTAATAGTAATTAATCAATGGACAATTGTTTTAATTAATTGGATTAGTGAAGCGTGAAGGTTTAAAACTCTTACGGTTGGTGGGTGAGCCAACCCCAACCCCAAACTTTAACATAAAGATAATGTAACATTTATTATTAAATAAAAAAATTAAACTTTGAATAAGAAACAAATGTTTAAAAATGATTGTTGTAAGTGGTGTCGGTAAACCTCATAAAGAGAGGTGAATATTAAATTGTCTGATTATTAAATTATTAATATTTCATTGGAATGGTTCGAGGGAGCTGAATGAGTAGTAATGAGGGGATTGGGACTTCATTAATGGGAGAATAAGGCATTAATGGAGGGGAAGAAGAGTCGGCAAACATAGGATAAAGGGAGAAGTGAAGGGAAGAAAGAGGAGGATATTTTTACCTTAGATATTTTTGTGAGAATTTTTGGAGAGCAAGGGGGAATTTTCATAGCATAGCTAAAAGGGGGGTGTCTTGTTGGAGGTTTCTGAAGGGATATATCAGGTTGGATTGTACTCGGTTTGGGCTCGGGTGTCCAAAGGGGTACCTTTGGAGCTAGGTGGTCGGCGAGACCTCACCAGTTGGCAAGGTGGCAAGATTGTTTTGGGCTGGTTGAGTTTCAGAACCTTGGGGAAGGCTTTTGGTTGCAGGTAACAGCCAAGGAAAACAACAAGGCATTCAGTAAAATAGGGACAGCAACAAGGGTGGATCTACTAGCTAACTACAGGTATTTTTCAGCAGGTATGGTTATCGTTTCTACCTTGTCAAATTCTGTTTTAAGTTAATTAAAAAGGATTTTATGTTGTTATTATGTTCTATTACTCTTGCCTAAACATAACTGGTTAGAGGTAGATATACTGAAATTTTAAATGTAGATTTCATTATTTTTACAGGCATGAAATCTAAACAAAACTAGAAACTGAGAACAGAAATAAAACAAAAGAGTTGACCAGAATGTAAACAGTGTAATACTTAGATTTTATTGGGAGATAAGGGAGACCCAGGTTGGGGTCCCTACAACGGGTGGGAACTAGTCAATCAGGTAGGGGTCGTTGCCCTTTTCACTGGTAGGTCCTCTCAACGGGCCAGCTACTTCGAGGTTCCTATGGTACTCCTCATAATGAGTTTTAGGGCTTAAGCCCAAGTACTTCCCACAGTTAAGCGGATAGGGATTATTCCCGGATTCGAACCTGCAACAGATGTGAATTATTTTTTGTTGCAGAAATTTCACCCAACGAGGCCAAGAAAGTGCTATGATACCAGATGTGAAGAACCTGCAACAATTAATTGATGAAATACATGATATATCAGATCACATAATATTTTTATTGATTGCGGGCCACTTCGAGGGGGCAACCTCCTTTGATCAAGCTTAATACAAATAACTTCACCGTGCCTTCATTGGCCTCAACACAAACTTATATACTAATCCTAGGCGCCAATACTATGGGTCAATACCGTGGGACATATAATACTATGGGACGACTTACAAAGCATATGCGTCCAATACTATGGATCAATACTATGGGCTAATACAAACTATGGATCAACATATAATACTATGGGACGATTTACAAGGCATATGCGTCCAACAACAATATTCTAACAAAGTAAAGAGAAGGGTTGACATGAGTTCCTAACATAGATTTATAAATGAAGCGACATTCTACCCTCTTCTACAATGTATCCTAAATAAGAAAAAGGTAGAGAGATATAAGCAAAAAAGAGAGAGAAAAAGAGAATATTATCGTTAGTTTGCGATAAATTTTGATCCCGAACTCGGATTGGGGCGCACTTGGTACTGTTGGAAATATCTCATCGAGGGATACAACTTTCGTGTTTTGAGCTTTGCGAGATTCCTCATAGTTTGGCCGGGGTGGTCATTTTAGTAAATCTGGGCATAAAGAATCTTAAAAAGCATCTTTCAAAAGATGCTTTTCGAAAAGCATATTTTGAAGCATCTTTTGAAAGATGGTTTAAAATATGCTTTTCGAAAAGCATCTTTTGAAAGATGCTTTAAAATATGCTTTTCGAAAAGCATCTTTTGAAAGATGCTTTTTAAGATTCTTTATGCCCAGATTTACTAAAATGACCGCCCCAGACAAACCGTGAGGAATCTCGTGAAGCTAAAAACCTGAAAGTTGTATCCCTAGAAGAGATATTTCCAACGGTACAAAGTGCGCTCCAATCCGAGTTTGGGATCAAAAGTTATCGCAAAATACGATAATATTCTATTTTTCTCTCTCCTTTTTGCTTATCTCTCCTACCTTTTTCTTATTTAGGATACATTTTGTCCTTGGTAATTCCTTATGGCTGCTATGACACAAGAAACAATTCAAACTACACCAGCAAGCACACCAAGAGCACATCAAACTCCATCAAGTAGTTCAAGGAGATTTCAACATCATCAAATCCAATAAAAACAAGAAGTCTACGTGAAATATATGATGTTGATACAACAAACTCATTTTTAGCTTTTTAATTATTCTCTCAAACAGATGATCATCTATCATTTGAAGAAGTTGTTAAAGATGATGCGTAGGCACAAGCCATGGATGAAGAAATTGAATGCACTGAAAAGAATCCGACATGGGAATTGGTAGAGGTACCTAAAGACAAGGATGTAATACGTGTTAAGTGGATCTATAAAATCAAGCAAGATGTTGATGGTAATGTACAAAAGCACAAGGAAATATTAGTTGCAAGAGGGTTCACACAACAACCCGACATAGATTTTAATGAAACATTTGCACCTGTTGCGTGCATGGATACAATCAGAACAATTTTGGCCATAGTTGCACACAAAAAATGGCATGTTTATCAGATGGATGTTAAATATGCTTTCTTAAATGGTTATTTGGAAGAGGAAGTGTATTTGGAACAACCACAAGGATATGAGGTTCCAGGACAAGAAGAAAAAGTATACAGGTTAAAAAAGGCACTTTATGGATTGAAGCAAGCTCTTAGAGCTTGACACAACTGCATTGATTCCTACCTCATTCAAAATGGATTTCACAGAAGTGATTGTGAACCAACATTGTACACCAAAGTCAACAGACAAGGTAACATGTTAATTGTTTATTTATATGTTGATGATTTAATATTTACTGGTGATTTTGGCATAGAAGATTTTATATCAACCATGGAGAGTGAATTTGAAATGACCGATTTGGGGCTTATGAGATATTTTTTGGGCATTGAAGTCCATCAATCCAAAGATGGTATATTTATTTCTTAATATAAATATACAAATGAATTCTTCTAAAAGATTCAATATGGTAAATTGTAAATCTTCCCCAACACCAGTAATAGTAGGACTGAACTTAAGAAAGGAGGATAATGGATCAAATATTGATCCCACACTATTCAAAAGGTTGGTTGGAAGCCTTATGTATCCTACTGGGACAAGGCCTGATATAATGTATGGGGTGTGTCTGATCTCAAGGTTTATGGAGTTTCCAAAAGACTCACACTGGTAGTTAGGTAAAATAATTATGAGATATGTTAGTGGCACAAAAGATTTTGTCATTCTATACTCAACTTCAGAATATTTCAAACTTGTTGGATACATAGATAGTGATTTGTGGAGGAAACATGGATGATAGGAAAAGCACATATGGGTGTACATTTCATTTTGGTACAAGAGTAGTGTCATGGGCATCAAAGAAACAACCCATTGTAACTATGTCATCAGCATAAGCTGAGTATGTGACAGCTACAAGTATTGCATGTCAAGCTATTTGGATGCGTAGGATGTTAAGAGATTTGTTGTAGGTCTAGGCAGAACCTACACCAATATACTTTGACAATAGTTCAACCATTGATTTGTCAAAGAACCATGTATTTCACAAGAGAATCAAGCATATTGATACAATGTATCATTTCATCAAAGAATTGGTAAATAACAAAGAAATTTGTTTAGAATTTTGCAGGTATGAAGATCAATTAGCAGACATATTTACAAAACCATTGGAAAGGGACACATTCCAGTACTTGCGAAGTTGTTTAGGAGTGAAAAATTCTCCACAGTGAATTTTGTTATGCATAGAGCAAGTTTCAGCTCTCAAATATTTTATATTTTTTTTAATGATCCCCATCTACTCATAATTAAGGGGGGTGTTGGAAATATTAATTATGAGCTAATGTATATCAAATCCCCATCGGTTCAATCGGTGTATGTATGAGTATAGTTTTTTTAGATAGTCTATGAGTCAACCTCTCAGTAATCTGGTGCACGTTTCCTTGTATTTATTTAGCCGTGTAATGTTTTGCAAGTCAAGCTATTAGGTGGATTTCAGTCAGGAATTAAATTACAATCTTTAATGTTACTCGGTAGCTTCCAAGAGAACCCAATATTATGTCTGTGTATATGTAAATGAAATGTCAGAGAGTAAAAAAAATAGAGAGCAGAACATAGTAAGAGAAGACTTGGAGAAGGGTGGAGATCTCAAGCTCAAAGTCTAAAGAAAGTTGTTGAAATCCCAAGCTCTTTGTACGGAAGAATCTGTGTGAACATTGGTCTATGTATGCAGTTGTAACTCCTCTTTTGTCGCGGCAATATATATATTTATAATTTTCATGTATTACATGTAAGGTTGTTTTAAGTTGTGGGCTCTCTTTAGTTTCATGAATGAAAATGTTTTTAACATTTACCTTTTTATAAAAGAATCAAGCACCTTCAACATTTCACTTTATGAATCTTTTTTATCCCGAAGTAACTTCACATCATGAAATTCCTATTTAATATCTTGCTTTATAAAAATTGCTTTAATAGTTTGAGAACCTTAGACTTGAAGGTTGTAAATTGTCGTGGTGAATATTTCTTACTTGTCGCGGTGAATATTTCTTGCCACGCCGTGAATAAAAGTTTCCACGTCGTAGCTATTTTTTTTTTAATATTGCAAGTTTGTGGAAGTGTGGGCTTGTTGATGCAAGGGCTATCCAGTGTAGCGTATAAGTCTTGTGCATAATGAGAACCAAGTATAAGTTGATAAAACCTTCCTGTCATTTCAAACCCAAGCCAACCATGAGATGAAATGTGACATATAAAATGAATATTGAAATCATATATATATATGCTTGCAGTACCACATATTGTAACCTAGACAAAAAATATGCAGGCACTGTGGAGAGAATTGGTAACTTACTTGTAATACACTAGGATTTAATAAATTATTATTAAATAATTTTCTGAATATTTTAATTTATTTTATTTTTAAATATTTTTGACAAGAAGTCAAAAATAAAACAATGTAATGGATTATTCTTTTATTAATAAAAATACTGAAAGGGGGACATAAATGGAATAGCTGTTGCACGAGTGATTGTTGACCCACGAGAGGAAAATCCAAGTGGCTGAAGTTGCTGAGTGAGAACTCAAGGTGCATGAGGCATCTTCCCCAAAATCAGGTCACAACTCTTAGTTGAGTGCTAAAGAGTAGGAGGCTCATAAATGACCAAGTCCCAGGAAAAATACTATATAATAGTATGTCCATAGGCATCAGGAGGCTAGCATTGGATGATGATTGATTTTGATAATGCAAGATATGGCGCATTAAGTGTATTTTTCTCCTTTGGTTTAGCAATCAGGATCAAGGGTTCTGGAACAAGTGAGACTTGGTTGCTCTAGGAGTTGGTTGGGGGGAACGACTGTTTCATTTATGTTTTCTCGACAGTTGTGCCAAGTTCTTTGTTCCGTTTTCTTACTTTTCTAAATTAATTACAGTAGGAGTTTTTATTTCTATTTCGCATCTAACCCTTGGCAGAATTTATATTATGCATTTAAATAAACAAAGGATTTATTTATGCATCTGTGTAATATATTTCCTATTCTGTTTCGAATTTAAGTAATCTGTTGTATTTCTATTTAGGTTATAAAGTGATCATAAATTGTTTGTGTGTAATTCTATACTCTGTTTGACTCAAGTATCTTTTCCATTTTAATTCAAAATGAAAGCATTTCTATCAAATCAAGATCTATTCTTATTATATTCCAAAGTAAGCATTTTCTGTCAAAACTATATCTAAGTTCATAGGATAACTATTAAACAACATTCTATTAAATATCTAAACTAGTATGGAATAAAGTTAATCAAAGAATAGAGCTGAAATATTTTTTCAACTCATATGTTTTAACCACAGCTAGATCGCCAGAACTAGATTAAGCGATCGATACTTCCCTTTTCTTTTCTCATCTATAATGGCGTTTACTAGAAACAAGAGAGCCAAGAGGCCTCTGCTTTATAACATTAATTAAATACATTTTTTTAAAACTTGGTACAGATTGAGTCACCATAGCTGGAAGATCTTAACTTAGTTAAAAATCATAAACGCCATATGCTTATAACTGTGTGAATCGTGCCACATTTAATAATAACCAAAATCTAATACCATCCTCCGTAAAACAACATTTGATCAAGCGTTTAAACTAGCAATAAGACCATCGTGGATGGAAGCGTAAATCCAATAATAAGAAACTATAAATATAAGAAATAACCACAACTGAAAGAAATAATAAGAATTGAGGATACAAACCGAGAGCGGTCTTCCAAACAGTAAATAAATTATAATACGGGAAATCATGAGTTAGGGTTCCAACAAGGTTGAGTTTCATTTTGCCTTCACCTCTTCAAATATACAAAATGAAAACGTATTAAAAAAACAAATAGCATAATAATATTTATAGATGGATTCGCAATCCCTGTGGATGAGAAGCCATCCATAGTCCTTATAAAAGGAAAAAAAATATTCTAATTTATATTAAGACATGTTAAGTTGTATCCATCCCCGATGGCATCTATAATAAACCCTCTATCCATAGAATTTGCAAACAATGCAGTCATTAAATGTGTGAACCTAACACTGGAGCCTAGACAACGAGGAAATCCTCGGCCATCCATTCTTAAACCCGAAAACAAGTAACAAACTAAATAACCAACTTATCTGAGGAAGGCAAAAAACTAAACCCTTCCAACTTCAAACCATGTCGAATGCTACCTACAACAAACAAGAGTTGCAGTCAGCATTAAAGCAACCCAAATAACGAATTATATTTATAAACTAAACTATTACTGAGTATGGCGTTGCTTACCTTGGAATTCTAAGACGCAAGCTTGGGAGGAGGTGGCCTTGTCGCCATCCTCACCGACGCCCACCACCTGCAACCAATTTTTAGAACTTAATCAATCTATCAAATGATTTTCTTTACAGTTTTAAACTAAGTTTAGTTTCTTCTACCTTATGAAAAATGCAGACATGGCCAGGGGTCGCGATGCAAGTCGCCTTATCCAATAAGGTTCTTGCTTAGCAATTACAAACCACACACTCGTTCACATAGACAAGATGCAAACAACATGCCAGAAGCTGGCTTATATTACTTCTACCGAATCGGTTACAATGCAAACTGCAAGGAATGAAATAACTAACTAACTATCGGCCTCAGCCGTTACAATACAGAAGTAACTGTGTGCTATGTCAGTGTGTCGATATTCACCCTCTCCTGGTTCACTGTGGAACTCTGAGCTATGGCTCGATCTTCTCTCCGTTCGGAAGACGTGTGACTGTTCTTCTCCAATCTTCCTATCATCTCCCTAAACTCTAGTCTGTGGAATCCTCCAACTGAACGGACTCCCCTCCTCTGTGCCTATGTACAAGTCTTCTACTCTGCTGTTGTTGTTCCCGAGATCACTCCAACCCCCGAGATAGGAATCCTCTGTCTGTTGATCTCCCCAGATCCTGCAGACCTGCAACTGTTAGCGCCCCAACTGTACTGCACAATCCTTGCCTGTGTTGACATCTGCCATGATCCCAACCACCTCTAATAACTGCCATTAACTTCCTTAGCAACCCGAACTGCCGCCAAGTACTCTCCTTGACTTCTACACATCCTTCTGACAGGCTACAGTAATCCATCATGTCGTCCATACTGTCTATCAGCTTCCTTTCGCACTTCTAGGATTTGCCAGTCCGCCCCTTCCTCCTTGCTTGGCTCACGTCCAAACTTGTCAGAGTCGTGGTTCGATGCATGTCGACCATTGACGCCTCCGCTCAACCTGTCATCTGTCGACCATCCCGTCGACTCTCGAATTCTGCTGCATCTGTCGGTCACATACCATACTGCTCCTGCTCGACTTATTGACTTAGACAAGCCAATCTACTCTCCGCACCAGTGGTCATCGGTGCTCCCTCTGGTCGGCTTTCCTCACGTTGACTAAATTCGACCGATCTGCCTAGGCTCCGATGCTCCCGCATCAGACTCCCCAGGTGAAAAAGAACTCGACTGCTCCGTCAGTCTCCTGAACTCTTCTTCAAAAATCCATGTTTCCTCCTACAACTCATCATTTTCCCATCGCACTAAATTTTCCTTCCTTCGCGAACTGAGCGTACGCTCGACTTCTCGTTCCTCTATTACTTATGTGATTTCTTCCTTCTGTCGATCT
The DNA here is from genome assembly GCA_027924585.1 of Larix kaempferi. Lineage (NCBI taxonomy): Eukaryota > Viridiplantae > Streptophyta > Pinopsida > Pinales > Pinaceae > Larix > Larix kaempferi. The sequence continues at coordinate 2,781,916 of BSBM01000519.1, forward strand.
GGAATATGCACTGTCCAGTCGATATCCAAAACTTTCGCGCTCCTACTGCTTGAACCTTCTTCAAATTTGTACATATTCGAGACATTGAACGTTGGTGAAATGCTCAAGTCATTCGGCAGCTCCAACACATATGCGTTGTGCGGAATTTTCTTCAGAATCTTACATGGTCCAATCTTCTTCAGCTTCAACTTGTTATATGTCTCTGTCGGAAATATCTCCTTCCGCAAATGTGTATAGACCAAGTCTCCTTCGCTGAACGACTATAGTCTCTTCTTCCTGTCGGCTTTTAACATGTATGATGCGTTTCTCTTTTCTATGCACTTTTGCACATACTCATGCACTTCTTTCATATGCTCTGCAAATGATTTTGCATCTACGCTTTTCCTGGTTTTTGTCGGTAACTCGACCAAATCCACCACTCCATGTGGGATTCTTCCCTGAACAATCTAGAATGGGCTCAAACATGTCAACTAATTCACATAATTGTTATATGCAAACTCTGCTTGCGCCAACACGTTCTCCCACTGCTTGGGTCTGTCGGCCGTTAAACACCTTAGAAGATTTCCCAAACTTCTATTCACCACCTCGGTCTGTCCGTCTGTTTGCGGATGATATGCCGAACTAAACTGCAACTTTGTGTCTAGTTTCTTCGATAGGGTTCTCTAGAAATGTCCCATAAACTTAGTATCTCTGTCCGATGTGATACTCTTCGGAAACCCATGCAATCTAACTACCTCCTTGAAGAATAGTACAACAATGCTTGTGGCATCACTTGTCTTTCGACACAGAATAAAGTGTGCCATTTTTGAAAATCTGTCGACTACAAAAAAGATTGAGTCGCTCCCTTGCTGCGTCTTCGACAATCCTAACACAAAATCCATGCTTAGGTGCTCCCATGGGGTATCCGGTACAGGTAATGGTGTATACAACCCCGTGTTTCGACTTCTCCCTTTTTCCAACTGGAAAAATCTACATTGTCGAACCCACTTTTTGACATCTGTCGTCATTCTTGACCAATAATAATTTTCTTCGACCAATGCTCTGGTCTTGTCGATGCCAAAATGACCTACTAATCCACCATTATGCAGCTCTCAGATTAGGTTCTCCCTTACTGATCCTTTGGGAATACACAATTGATGTCCCTTGAATAGGTATCCCTCTTGGATGAAGTAATCCAAGTATGGAGTCCTGTCGACACTTCATGGTTCATGACAAGCTCCCCATGCTTTCGCAAAATCCTCGTCGGTCTCATACTTTGACTTCATCGACTCTATTCCTATTTCCTGAACTGTCGTCGTGTTCATTAATGCAACTCTTTGACTCAGCGCGTCGACAACCTTGTTTGAATTGCCCGACTTATGTCGCAACATGAATGTATATCCCTGTAGGAATTCTACCCATTTCATGTGACGTTGATTCAACTTCAACTGAGTATTCAGATACCTCAGTGCTTGGTAATCTGTGTATAACACAAATTCCTTGGGAAACAAATAATGCCTCCACTTCTTCAATGCCTGGACAATAGCATAAAATTCCTGGTCATAGACTGAATATTTCCCCTTCGCATCATCCAACTTCTCACTGAAGAATGAAATTGGTCAGCCCTCCTGGCTCAACACTGCTCCAATTGCCGTTCCACTTGCATCGCAATCGACCTGGAAAACTTTGTCGAAATCTGGGAGCGCTAACACTGGGCTCTCAGTGACCTTTTCCTTCAACTTTTCGAAAGCTTGCTGGGCTACTTCCATCCACTTGTACTCGCCCTTTTTCATGCACTCTATCAAAGGTGTACAAATCCCACTGAATCCCCGAATGAACTTCCTGTAGAAACTGACAAGTCCATGGAAACTCCTTACTCCAGTCGTACTTGTCGGTTTCGACCAATCCAATATTGCCTTCACCTTTTCTGGGTCCATCACCAACCCTTTACCTGAGATTACAAATCCCAAGTACACCAGTTCCTCCTTCATGAAGAAACACTTTTGGAGGTTCACCATCAGCTTCTCTTCCTGCAACTTCTACAATACCTGTCGAATGTGCCCCAAGTGTTCTATCTTGGTTCGACTGAAAATCAGAATGTCGCCTAGATAGACTATGACAAAATTTCCCAAGAATGACTTCAGTACTTCATTCATCAACTGCATGAATGTACTGGGTGCATTACTCAATCCGAATGGCATGACTAACCACTCATACAACCCTTCCTTTGTCTTGAATGTTGTCTTCCATTCATCTCCTTCTCTAACCCGGATCAGGTGATAACCGCTCTTCATGTCTATCTTTGTGAAGTAATTCGCTCCACTCAAGCAATCCATAAAGTCGTCCATCCTCGTCAATGGAAACCTGTACTTGATTGTGATCTTGTTGATGGCTCTGGAGACTGTACACATTCTCCATTCTCCACCTTTTTTCGGCGCTAATACTGCTGGTACCACGCATGGACTCAGACTTTCTCTGATCAATCCCATGTCCAACAACTCCTGGACCTGTCGATTGAGTTCCTGACCTTCTGTTGAACTCATCTTATGCGGTTCTTTTTTTGGAAGACTCGACCCTGGAATCAATTCGATCTGATGGGATATGCTCCTTGTCGATGACAATCCCGTCGGTGTTTCATCAACTATTATGCTTCGAAACTCGTCAAGCATATTTTTGACTTCGACCAGAATCTTCTCCATTGTCGACCTCTCGACACATGGTCCTTTTAGAATGATAGCAAAACACCCCGACTGCTTTTCCTCCTTCGCGAGGAATTATTTCTCCATGTGTAGTATCTTCAACGCTTGACATATTTTTCCTAGCGCTTCTTCTCATGTCCCCTGCAACGACTGCCACACACAGGAGAATCGGTTGCTCCCTCCATCGTCGTGCGAGTCCCTCGTAGTATCTACAATGCCGCGTGTAGAATGGTGCATGCTTTCGACATTTGTACACCCATGTTTTTTGTCAAACAGAAGATTATATGCCACTCTCTTCCCGTTCACATGACACACCCGTTCACATCTGCCCGTTCACATGACACGAGGGTCACAAGGTAGATATAATATTCGTATCAAACATTGTGTTTTAGATTTAAATTACTATTTCCTATTTTTATAATGCTAACCGAAAAGTAGTGAGAGTTAATATGGTCTAGCCACATCAGGTTTGACTATTCTCTTTTATGTGTTAGAGAATTAACATGTCAAACTAGTTTGTTGAGTTAGCACAAACCAATCCGTATGTGTCAAATTCATCTATTGACCTAGCACAAACCAATCCATTCACATATTTCGGTCTTCAAACCCAACCATACGTCCATAGTCTGCTCACAGTCTATGATTATGTATGGGACTTCATTTTACACAATTTGCATTTTTCACTCATTATTCATCAGGGTTTGGCTCTTTCTAAGGCTTTCAAGTCATTTCTTCACTTTTGTTTCCAACTCTGCTTGCCCACCTATATATGTATTAACAAAGCTCCTTTTTCCTTTTGGATCCACATGCATTTATCTTATCGCTTACGAGATCACTCACTGGTTAAACTTACTCACTTATTAGCTGGCGATCACTCCTTCCTTAGCATAAATACATACATATATTAACAATTGGCCAATAGATATTATATATATAACTTTAAAGAAGCACATATATAAAGGCCCATAAACCAATAAGCCTACTTTATGTTGATCAAGTAACATAAAGTCATATATATCCCTTTTTCATGAGCCAAACGACTAATGCCTTATCATGGCCAAGAGCTCGATCACGACCTTCACGGCTTGATTAATCTCCAAACAAAACAATCGAGTCATATTTTATAAATGTTGGAGATCTCAAAACTTGTCGAATCCATCAGCTGGAACTACTTGGTTTTCTCGACAGATAATCGATCTTCAGAGTGTGCTTATTCATTATCGAGCTTCTGCTTGGTTTTCTTGACTGGTAGTCGATCTTCATCTTCAGAGTGTGCTTATTCACTATCGAGCTTCTCCATATAATTATCTCAAGAGGGAAGTCAAATATCGAACTAGTGAGGAATTACTTATAACCATCTCTGGCATCAAATTGTTTATCTTTTGTCAATATGAAGAGCATATATTCCTATCCTTGGAACAATAGGGCCTTTGACAATTTTTAGCGCACATGGCCTTGAGTGGTTTAGCTCGTATGATCTTATTTAGGCAAACCAGATATAAAACATAACCCTTTCATAAGTAGGTTCCAGAATAAAAAAAGATGCAGGTATAGTTGTAACAAAATCAATATTTATGGGGAGGCAGGTGCCGGGGGGGATTCTCCTGAATCCAGGAGGACATGTGGAACATACTTTCGCCTGGGGGCTTGGCATTAGATCCAACAATGAAGCGGAATGGATGGCGCTGATTCAGAGTCTCCATATTCTCAAAGACAAGAAAATTCGAAAAGCTTTGATCATTGGGGATTCTAGGCATGTCATATACAAATTAATTAATGGTTACAATGAGGGAGCTATCAAATGCCGTCGTCTCCATGAAAAAGCCAAGCTTCTCATGTCTAGCGGCTATGAAGCATATCATATCCTAAGGCACAGAAACACTGCGGCCGATAGTCTGGCAAATAAAGGGGTCTCTCTCTCGCAAGGATATTACAGCCAGGATGGAAATCGGCCAACTCTCAAATTTGTCCCATAGATCGCGGTGCTGGAAGCCTCTCTTTTGTTTTTCAATGCCTTGTCCTGCCACTACTTCTCTAGGTGCCGAGTGGTGCCTATGCTGTCATTTCTTATCATTCACCGATTCTGGATCTTTAGTTGCCTTTCTCAGGCATGAGAGAAGGGAGTTACTCCAGTCCCTGGGCAGGCCCGTGCTATTGCAAGTAGCTGTTACGCCAAGCTCAGATTCCCTTGGCAGGTGGGAAATCAGAAAGATCGTTGTTTGCAGGTGCGCAGGGTGGATCGAGGGAGACGGGGGAACTTCGGCCGGTGGCAGCAAAGGATTGAAGAAGTGCTCGGGGACTGCTTTTCCCACTACGCAGGCTCAGTTAGCTCGTATCTCTTTGATGGCTGAAGATGATGGTGTGACTCAGATGGTGGCATCGCAGGGATTATGGGCAATATTGAAAACGCTAAGGTGGTCAAAAAGATGGAGACACTGTCTACACTCCGTTGCAGAATAACATTCATGGAACACGTATTGATAGCAGTCACAAACCACTCACTGATTAGGGGTGATAGGATGCATTGGGATCTTCAGAAGTTCAGCCTCATGAATCAAAATAGCCGGGACTCCAATGAAGGAAGCATCTGTTTTTCAGCTAAGAGGCATTCCTTAGTTTTTTCTCAGCAGTGTTAATGTTTTTCTGTCTCTTCCTTTGTAATCAGTTCGTAAGGGTTTACACCCTCAGCTTCAGAAGCTTCGAACAGCCTCTTTTTGATGTAGCCAGTAAAACTCAGTGGATAATCCTTCTTTGCAGCCGATCTGTTGAGCGCAGGTTTGCTGGCTCATGTAGATTGTATTGAATGGCTGTGCACAGCTGCTTTTATATATTAAACCTTTTCCGTTTTTGTTAAAAAAAAAAACAAAATCAATATTTAATTTACAAATTATTAATAACGAAAGTGTTTTTAAAAAACTTTTAAGTGTAAAATATTATAATTTTTTTGGATCGAGGAATACTCTGTCCCCATCTTTGACAATTTTCACATAATCCTCTTTGAATTTGCAGAGAGCTCTCAATTATCTTTTCAAATATCTGGAACTTTCAAAAATAATTAAACAACTTTACCAAATATTTAACAGAGTTATTTTTTTTACAGCATACTTAATCAAACTATATATACACATTATAGCTAACATAAATATAATACTAAAAATGGGTACGATCATCTTGACTTCAAACCATATACACATATTATAATAAACATAAATATACTACTAAAAATGGGTATGATCATTGGGATTAGCTTCAAATTTAATAAAAAAGAAATAAAAACATTGAAAACTTATTTTTCTTGCAAACTGCGTAGCAATATTATTATGCTTCAAATTTACTATACTTTATAAAAATATTAAAAGAAATTTTATAATAATTTGTATTTTCATTTTGAATATAATTTCTTTTTTCATTTTGAAATGTATTATTTTTATTTTGAATATAATTTATAGAATTTATTATATAATTTTTATAATTAAATCTTTCAATTTTTCAAAATTAAGATTATAAAAATTATATGTTAATTATGACTTTAAAACTAAATAAAGAATAAGCAAATATGCATCAAATTTAAAAATGCACATACGTAATAAATGCAATTTTCTATGGTAAATGGATAATGTATAAACATATATTGTTTTTATATGAATATAAATTTGTTATATATATATATTAATATTATTTATTTATTGATATGCGTATTTTAATTAATAAAATATACATCTTTATTTTTTTATTAATATCTGAAATATAATTGCTTTACTATACAAAAATAATACCATATATATTAAAAAATTATAGACAAAAAAATTATATATTAGATATGAATCATATTCTGATAGAAATATTAAAAAAAATTAAGACTATGTTGTTAAGGTTAAGGTTAAGTGGATAATTCCTTTCAAATAAAAAATATAAAGTAACTTTTATTAATTTATTTACTAATATTTCAAATAATAAATAAATAACAAAACTAATATCATAAATAATTTCTTTTCAATAAACATATATCATATCTCAATTATAAACATAAGTTTAAGGCAGGGATTAGCTGATTTGCAGCTATTTCCCTTGTTTAAATGAATAAAAGGGTTAGAGAAAATGAAAGCTGTATTTTCTCAATCCTGTGATTGATCCACACTGCGTGATATTGTGATATTGATCCACTTTTCCACTTTTTCCCCAATTTCGATCTTTGACTAGTTTTACTATTTTGACCTCCAAATCAACCCAAATGCTCCTAAATCTTCTATAGGAATGTATGAATGATATTTAGACTTGAATACTAGGTTCAGGGATGTTTTATGACCCTCCAAATACTGCTGCAAACTTGATTTGTATTCTGATCAATATATGTAATTTTGACTAGTATTTTGTGCATCAAATCCCCTCGGGGTAACATTGCAAATGGCCTTCCAAATGCCTCCAAACTCCCACGAATTTATGAAAAAAGGTATGCAATGTGTTAAGTATGTGATTAAGGTCTCATATGCACCATTAATTGTTTTTTACTACTGTTCTAAATCTCTCACATTCAACAACAAAAACCACCAATTCGACCCTTGGGGAAATGGCACTATTTCACCTCTCAATACAAACAAACTGAGTAAAAATGCTTCAAATGCTCAAGTACAGTACATGAAACTTGTAGAATATATCCATGGTAGTATATGAATCACAAATGTATCATAGAATCATCCATCCATTCGAAATAATCAACATTATAGTGTCATACATCAAAGCATTGGGGAAATGGACATTGTTTGCTCATTAATCAATAATTTTTCATACAATCAATGTGTATTTCGACCTGAGAGTCTCTGAATATGAAGAACAGAGGATATGAAGCTATTACAATCAGAAAAATATCATATGAAGCTCTCCCAATGAGTGCAAGATCTCACCCAAAGCACAATCCCTTAAGGAGCCCGAATATGCCTTCAAAACTGGAAATGGTGGAGAGAAAGTGCTGCACTAAACCAAACCATGAAACTTCCTGTAGCTTCTACCTACAAATAAAAATCCATTAAAGCACCATGAAAGACCTGAGTGGCCTCTCCAAACACCAACTTGGATGGGAATCTTTCACCCTCGAAATTGGCTAAGGCAAGAAACTAGTCATCCACTAGTTCTCTCTTCACAAATGCAATTTTTCTCAAATCATCAAAAGCCATTCTCATACTTGATTTCTACATTTTATAACCAACATTAGCCTTCAAGGGGTAGAAATCCTCTCAATAGATTCAATAAATTTCCATTTAGAAAATATTCCTCATTTGCTACTTGTCTCCTAGTTCCAACCTTCCATCTTCTCCCAAATTCGAATTTGAGTCGCTTTAGCTTCCCCCAACTCCATGAGCGCCTTCCTTGAGCCTATTTTTGGGGCTGACATGTCATAATGGTTAGGTGTAAGAAGTCAGGTCTGAATTTTGTCATAAATGTCATAGATGGTTCATTATTGTTGTCATAAAACTAGGGAATCTAGCCCAAGTGTCCACTAGTCTCCAATTTGACTCTTCCTCTCCCATGGAGGTTACTATTCCATCCCATTTCGACCTAAGATGCTCAATGCCATGTGTTATGACTTACCAACTCACCCAAGAGTGTTCACCTTCCCATGAATTCGAATTGGCAAGAGAGAGCTGCCATGTGTCATTGAAAAATCAAGCTAGTGTGGGTCCCACCACCTCCATATGTCTCCAAAACCACTTGCCACCTAGAATTTCTCTTGAGTTTATTTATTCACCATATTTATTAAATGCTTGAACCCTTCTAATGTCTAAATATCATTTATTAGCTTCCTTATTACCATCCCACATATGCCCATCCAACCTAGGAAATTAGTAGGATTGATGGGATTGTCTTACTATGCACTTATTTGAATGGGGACATTACAGTCCTCCCCACCCAAGATTGCTCGTCCTCAAGCAATTTCAAATTTGGATGCTGCAAAATATTCTACTCTTCCCATGTGGCATCTTCATTTGGTAAGTCCTTCCATTGCACTAAATATTCTTTGATGATTCTACTCCTCAACCTTCTTTCCCGTGTCTTCAAAATCTTTTTCGGAACAAGTGTGAGCTGACCTTCATCATCCAAAGGAGTAAGTATTTCTGAAGTGATGATTTGCTGACCAAGAGATTTCTTGAGACAAGAAACATGAAATACATTGTGGATTTTACTCCCTTCCGGAAGTTCTAGTTCATATGCTACTTCTCCAACCTTCCGCACTACCTTGTATGGCCCATAGTACCTTGGTTTTAATTTTTCTGCTCCATTCTTTTTTAGAGATGTTTGTTTATAAGGCCGCAACTTTAAATATACTAAATCATTGACTTGAAAGGTTCTTTCTTCTCTATGTCTATCAGCATATTGTTTTTGCTGATTTTGAGCAACCTGCAAATTGTCTTTCAAGAGCTTTAAAATTTATTGGCTCTCTTCCACCCAATCTTTAGCCTTTGGGGCTCTACTATCACCAAATATAATGTCAGCAAATGTAAGTGCATCATAACCATATAATGCTTTGAAAGGAGACATTCCTATTGACATATGATAAGTGGTGTTGTAGCAAAACTCACCCAAGTGTAGCCATTTTGCCCATGCTTTTTGCTGCCCTCCCACATAGTTTCTTAGGTATCCTTCCAACCATTGGTTTACCCTCTATGTTTGTCCATCAATTTGTGGATGATAGCTGGTACTTGGAGTCAATTGAGTGCCTATCAATCTAAAAAGTTCTTTCCAAAAAGCACCCATGAATCTACTATCTCTATCACTGACAATGCTCTTGGGGAGCCCATGCAATCTGAAGATTTCTTTGAAAAAAATATCAGCCACTTGTGCAGCACTAAAAGATGATGTAACAACGAAGAAATGAGCAAATTTTGTCAACCTATCAACTACCACATAGATGCAATCCTTACCCAAGAATTTAGGCACCTCGGTGATGAAATCCATGGAAATACTGTCCCATTTTTGCTCTGGAATGGGCAATGGTTGTAATAGGACGGCTGGACATGTAAGTTCTGATTTGTTTTGTTGACATGCTTTACATTCATTCACATACTTTTGAACATCTTCCTTCAGCCCCTTCCAAAAAAATATTTGCCTCAACTGTCTATAAGTTTTGAAGATCCCCGGATGGCTCGCTAGTGGGGAATCATGTGCTTCTTGCAAAATTCGGTACTTGAGCTTGGAGTTATGAACTAAATAAATTCTTCCCTTATAATATATCAGCCCATTCAAAATCCTATAATTATCATCCCCTTTGATTCCATCCAACACATCACAAGCAAATTCGTCTTTGGCATATTCAACTAGTAGCATGTTTTTCCAATCCTTGGCAATATCCATGAGAGAAAAAGAAGGACTTCTTGACAAAGCATCTGCTACTATATTATTCTTTCCGTTGACATATTCAATATCAAAATCATAAGCTTGAATCTTGCTTACCCACTTTTGTTGCCTTTCATTTAGATCTTTTTGGGTGAGAAAGTGTCTTAGACTATTGTGGTTAGTTTTCACCACAAACTTGCTGCCCACCAAGTATTGTCTGAATTTGGCCAATGCATGCATAATGGCCATCATTTCTTTATCATAGATGGAGTAAATTTTTTCATGAGGCTACAACTTTATGCTCTCAAAGGCTATGGGGTGTTGGCATTTCTTTAGGACAACCCCTATTCCTCCACCTGAAGCATCACATTCCACAACAAAAGGTTTAGTAAAATCAGGAATTGCAAGTATGGGACAACTACTCATTACCTCTTTCATTTTTTGGAAGGCCTTTTCAACCTCTTCATCCCACTTGAAAGCATTCTTCTTAGTCAAATCAGTGAGTGGAGAAGTCAACTTGGAGAACCCTTTCACAAATTTTGTGTAGTAGGTGCATATGCCAATAAAGCCTCTCAATTCGGTAATATTTTTTGGTGATGGCCATTCCAAGATAGCCCTGATTTGTTCCGTCTGTACCTTCACTCCTTCTTTCCCAATAATGTGCCCAAGATACAGTAGTTCTTTCATCCCAAATTCACATTTTGATAACTTAGCAAATAAGGACTCTTCTTGCAAGATTTTCAACACAATCTCTAACTGCTGCAAATGCTCTTCCCATGTTTTACTGTAAATGAGAATATCATCAAAGAAAACCAAAACAAACCTTCTTAGTTGCTTGCAAAATATCCTATCCATACATGCTTGAAAGGTGGCTGGAGCATTAGTTAACCCAAAAGGCATGACAAGAAATTCAAAGTGGCCAAAATGACATCGAAAAGCGGTCTTTTGCACATCTTCATCCTTCATTCGAATTTGGTGATACCCTGATCTAAGGTCAATTTTTGAGAAGTATTTGATCCCATGTAGCTCATCCACGAGCTCATCAATCCTAGGGATAGGATACCTATTCTTGATAGTCTTTTTTTTCAAGGCTCTAAAATCTATGCACATTCTCAATGTTCCATCTTTTTTCTTCACTAGCACTACTGAAGAAGCATAAGGGCTAGAGCTTGGTCTAATGAGTCCCAACTGTAGGAGTTCCTGGATAGATTTTTCAATCTCATCTCTAAAATTTTTAGGATGTCTATAAGGTGGTATGTGAATGGGTGAAGTACCCTCCTCCAAAATAATACTATGCTCAACCCCCCTATCCGGTGGTCTACCATGTGGAAGGTCTCTAAAAACCTTTTCATATTTTTGCAAAAGTCTCTCTATCTCCTTTGGGTGTTTGACAATATTTATAGTTGGCTTGGGAGATGTAATATGACATTCAGCAGCCCATTCTATATCCCCATCCCTCAATATAGATCTCATACTATTGCAAGTCACTATTTGATTTGGATAAGTGTGTTGCCCTCTCACAACTCTTTGTACTCCTTTTGAATCTTGGAATTTCATTTCAGGAATTTGATAATTTACTGTATGCTCTCCTATTGAATACAGCCCTTGCACGCCCAAAACCGCATTAGTATCAGCAACATCAACCACATAAAAACTATCAACAAAAGTATAGTTACCTACGGTGACTTGCAGCTTTGGAACCCATGTTTTGCATTGCATTGTGTTGTGATCGGGAATGACAACTGTGAAGCCATCAAATGGTTCAATAGGTATCTTTATTTTCTCTACCATCTCTGCATCAATGAAGTTATGAGTGGCTCCTCCATCTACCAAAATTGAAGTTCTTTGTCCTTGTACCACACCTTTGCATCGGATAGTATGATAGCGAGGTACTGCTGAAAGCACTGCCATTCTTGCTTTGTCCGGTGAATGCTGATTTTCGTCTTGTATTTCCTCTTCTACTGCTGTCTCATATGCCTCTTCTTGATCTGAAATATGTCCATCTTCATCCATGCCCCCATCATACCCCTCATTATCAGAAAATACTTCTATGTATTGAGCCTTTCCTTTGGTACATTTGTGCCCCGGTGTCCATGGTTGGAAGCATGTGAAGCACAGTTTCTTTTTTCCAAGTTCATCCCTGTTTAGTCCCTCTTTTTTTTTCCTCTCAAATGACTCTCTTTGCTAAGGTTTCTTATCATATCCATCCCTTTGCCAAGGTTTCTTTTCAAATTTGTAGCTAGGCTTAGGAGGAAATCTCGTTCTAGGAAGCACATTTTGGAGATCCCTAGTCAAGCTCATTGCATCTTTTAAGGTAGTTGGCTTGTGGGATTTGACCAAACCTCTTAAGGGTTCAGCCAAACCTTCAGTGAACAACAATATTAATCTTCCCATAGATACATCAGCCACCTTGACTGATAATTTTTGAAATTCCAACATATATTCAGTAGGGGACCCAGTTTGCTTCAATTGAGCTGGTTCTTTGAAAGGCAATTCTGGATCTTTTTGTTCAAATATTTCTAGTACCCTGTCAACAAATTCTCCATATGTTCTAACCTGATTATGACCCAAGGTTTTCATCCCATGAAACCACCATTCATTGGCATCTCCTTCCAAATGCAAAATGGCCATTTTTAATGCATCCTCTTCCACCATAGGATTCAACTGAAAATATACATCCAATTTTTGCACCCAAGTGTTAGCAGAATTTTGAGAAGAACCATCAAAAGTAGGAAGTGACATTTTTCCAATAGCACTATTTAATTCTTTGTTTTGGAATGGACTCCTATTGTATTCCTTCCTTTTAATTTTTTGCATAGCATCAATGTAGTCACTGAGTGGTACACCTCTTTTACACTCTTCATTCAAATCATTCCAATCATTTACTAGTTTCTTGTAATCCAATTCAAGATTGGGCTCTTCTTTGGGTGTGAGAAATTTAGGTGCAGTATGCCTTTGTGTGCTTTGAAATTCATCAGGTCTATTATGAGGTCCTGTACTTGAGAAAATATGCTCATTCCCTTTCATTTTTTCCCCTGAGTGTGAACCACTATTATCTCCTATCATCCCTTTGCTTTGAAGCTGGCTAATCAACAATTCGAATCCTTGCAACAATTTGTTACCTATCCTATCCATATTTGTTGAAAGTTTAGAGAAACATGGATCTAAGGTTGCAATAAGTTCCTCCTTATATCTTGCTTTGTCCTCCTCCTCTCTACCCATGATTTCAACAAACGACTTCTCTTCTTCTACTACCTCTTCTTCAACAAAAATCTCTTCAACTACTGGTTCAAAGGGTGGTGGATTATTCTTTTGACTTCTTGTTAAGACCATTAGGTACCAAGAACATGCTCTGATACCACTTGTAATGACCCTTTTTCAAAATTTTATTAAAATGCCAATTTTTCCACTTTTTCCCCAATTTCGATCTTTGACTAGTTTTACTGTTTTGACCTCCAAATCAACCCAAATGCTCCCAAATATTCTGTAGGAATGTATGAATGATATTTAGACTTGAATACTAGGTTCAGGGATTTTTTATGGCCCTCCAAATACTACTGAAAACTTGATTTGTATTCTGATCAATATATGTAATTTTGACTAGTATTTTGTGCATCAAATCCCCCCGGGGTAACACTGCAAATGGCCTTCCAAATGCCTCCAAAATCTCATGAATTTATGAACAGAGGTATTTAATGTGTTGATTATGTTATTAAGGTCTCATATGCACCATTAATTTATTTTTACTACTGTTCTAACTCTCTCACATTCAACAACAAAAACCCCCAATTCGACCCTTGGGGAAATGGCACTATTTCACCTCTCAATACAAACAAACTGAGTAAAAATGCTTCAAATGCTCAAGTACAGTACATGAAACTTGTAGAATACATCCATGGTAGTATATGAATCACAAATGTATCATAGAATCATCCATCCATTCGAAATAATCAACATTATAGTGTCATACATCAAAGCATTGGTTAAATGGACATTGTTTGCTCATTAATCAATAATTTTGCATACAATCAATGTGTATTTCGACCTGAGAGTCTATGAATATGAATAACATAGGATATGAAGCTATTACAATCAGAAAAATATCATATGAAGCTCTTCCAATGAGTGCAAGATCTCACCCAAAGCGCAATCCCTCAAGGAGCCCGAATATGCCTTCAAAACTGGAAATGGTGGAGAGAAAGTGCTGCACTAAACCAAACCATGAAACTTCCTGTAGCTTCTACCTACAAATAAAAATCCATTAAAGCACCATGAAATACCTGAGTGGCCTCTCCAAACACCAACTTGGATGGGAATCTTTCACCCTCGAAATTGGCTAAGGCAAGAAACTAGTCATCCACTAGTTCTCTCTTCACAAATGCAATTTTTCTCAAATCATCAAAAGCCATTCTCATACTTGATTTCTACATTTTATAACCAACATTAGCCTTCAAGGGGTAGAAATCCTCTCAATAGATTCAATAAATTTCCATTTAGAAAATATTCCTCATTTTCCACTTATCTCCTAGTTCCAACCTTCCATCTTCTCCCAAATTCGAATTTGAGTCTCTTTAGCTTCCCCCAACTCCATGAGCGCCTTCCTTGAGCCTATTTTTGGGGCTGACATGTCATAATGTTCAGGTGTAATAAGTCAGGTCTGAATTTTGTCATAAATGTCATAGATGCTTCATTATTGTTGTCATAAAACTAGGGAATCTAGCCCAAGTGTCCACTAGTCTCCAATTTGACTCTTCCTCTCCCATGGAGGTTACTATTCCATACCATTTCGACCTAAGATGTTCAATTCCATGTGTTATGACTTACCAAATCACACAAGAGTGTTCACCTTCCCATGAATTCGAATTGGCAAGAGAGAGCTGCCACGTGTCATTGAAAAATCAAGCTAGTGTGGGTCCCACCACCTCCATATGTCTCCAAAACCACTTGCCACCTAGAATTTCTCTTGAATTTATTTATTCGCCATATTTATTAAATGCTTGAACCCTTCTAAGGTCTAAATATAATTTATTAGCTTCCTTATTTCCATCCCACATGTGCCCATCCAACCTAGGAAACTAGTAGGATTGATGGGATTGTCTTACTATGCACTTATTTGAATGGGGACATCACAATATATATATATATATATATATTCAATTTTACATGTCAACAATCAATATGCATCTCCCATGTATAGCATGATTAGGAGGTAAGCAATTTACATTAGAAGGTGGATTAGTAGGTTGATTGATGGGTGGAGTAGTAGGAGTAGTTGGTGGCATTGGTGGAGGATGAGTTAATGAAGTGGAGGTGGAGCATCCTTAGACATATCATTATTTGAAGACATAAAAGATGAAGAAGACAAATGAGCAGATATCACATCTCATTTCTCTTATCCCTCACCTTTTTGAATGTCATCACTATACCAACAATATGAAGAAAATAAATATGGTATATCAGGGAGTTCTCTCAAATATCTTTGCAAACTTAAGATCTTGAGTGATCATTCTAGGTCAAACTATTTGGAATACAAAGATAGTCATCAATGTACATAACTGGTATGTGACTTGGCAACAAAACTGAAGATTCTGTCAAACCTAGTACATGCTAGATATCTAATTCTAATCTAGCTCATCCACGACATCTCCACATTAGGGTGAGGAGGAGGCTTCTCACCACCATATGAGCCAATATTTGCAAAACAATAGATAATCAAACAATTTAAACAAAATATTATAATCAAGAACATATGCAATAAATATAAAAAAAGTATGCAATTGGAATAATCACAAAATCATGATGATATTACCTCTTTTATCTAGTGGCTAGACTTTAGTAAATTGGAGGTTTAGACCCAGAATTTAGTAAATTGGAGGTTCATACACTCCCACCGGTCCATCCCTACATTTGGATACTATGCAAGTTTGAATAAGTGATTTTCCCACTACCTAACATAGCAATGACATCATCACCCACCACCTTAAACATGCACTCTAGTTAGCTTCTCCTGGGGAACATTTGGCCCCACATGTGTATACATGCATCATACATTTTCCTAGGAGGGTGGCTATCAAATGAGAGCGGAGTCAACATAAAACTCTAAAAAAATAAACATAATAGCTACAAAGAAAAGGGAAAGGGTTGTCTCACCTCCAACAAAATACAACATCTATCTACGACAATACAAAATTATTGTAGTGGAATAACGAATCACTTGATCAATTTGAGATTATGAGAAAGGGTATCTAAATAATATATCATAAAAAGCTAATGCGTTTTCCATAAATAATATGGTGTGCTAGTGAGGTAATGATTAAGAAAAAGCACCTGACCTCCATCTGTTTAAAATAATGTAAGCATAGCTACCCCGGAATAACCTGGAAGTCATTAGGGTCAATAATGTCTAGGTTGACATATCTATGGGCATATGCTAGTTAGCTCTCTCTTGTATCACCAGGTGGTACATTGGGGAAATAGAGAAAATATTCCATCCTCTTGATAAGATGATGATGAAATAAGTATCCTTGTTTATGAATTCATACCAAAGATTAGGACCAACCTTGAATCCTTGTCTACTAAATATCAATCAACAGAATAACTCAATGTTCCACTCAAGGGATTTAACCTCCTCAAAAAAATTGAAGAGGCCAATATCCCTCAAAAGGTGGTAAGTATCAAATTTAATCAGAAGGGGAAATGAATCCTTCTCCCTCTCCCAAGCCTCCCAAACATGCATGAAGTTATATGTAGCAATTTATTGTCATAGTGGTAATCTATGATATACATACAAACCATGTTAGGAAAATATAGAGATAAAATATACAATTTGTACTAAATTACCATTCATAATATTCATTCAATGTCGAATTTTAAATTCGGTGCATTAAAAGAGTGTAAAACACTACGACGCATTTATTTTTGTTACAATAAATTGTTTACGATAGTATACACATCCACACTGACATTGGTGCATAAATTCACCATAAATATGCGATCTCTAGACCACATCAATGCATCACGAGAGAGAGGCATGTGCTCCACCATTGTAATGCACTGCAGATGTCTTATAACACCATATATTGTGTTCTAAGTCATCCCTAAATGTGCCAATGTGTGTAATAAATTTGGAAAATTTTAATTAACAAAGTATGGCATATAAACATTATTGTGTGTAGTCATAGACTTCGGTTCTCGTGGAATAATACATAGCACTGTTACTTAGTGCTACAATTCTCACTAACATACATAGATAGTAAGCACATTCAAAATTCTAAAAAGCGCACCTATGTAAGAGAGTAGCACCGACAACAATGCATTGAGTTATTAACACACTCACCCACATTGTGAGACATAAATGTCTTGTGTTTAATGGTGTTATTAAATAATACATAACAGTGAACAATGGTGGTACTATACTCCATGTTTGTGCACCATATATTGTAGGCACATCCAAATTTGTCATGTCTATGTGTCATTGTGGGAGGGTAGCATCGATGACAATGCACTAAGTGATCCACCTGCACAACTCCGTCCGAAGACATCGTAGACTATATTTTGTCGTGTGTGTGCATTGATATTGCACCTTGATCATGATGATCCATAACATCCCTTGGTGCATTGAGTGGGCCTAATGGTTAATAACATGTGTTTCCTCCTAGGAGGTCATAAGTTAAAATCCGGAGGGGGGTAGGGTATGTACACCTCTATAGACTTTAATAGTTACATCATTGCGCAGAGGGGGGTCCCTTGTCCCACAAACAAGGGGGGCTCATACACCAAATTGGTGTTTGGCTTGGCTATGACCTTAAAAATAGATCATTATTATTATTACCATAATAAATATGTGTGCCAACCATTTTAAAAGCATTAGTACGCTTAGAATGTTAAGGAGCACTACATAAGGTGCAACATGTACACACACCATCATGTGGTGAGTGAATGTATAGAGGGTCGTACCAACAATTGTTTTTACCCAAAATAATGAAACAAAGGGGGATTTACAAACTAGATTGAAAAACTAAAATTGTGAAAATATAAATTAAGATGTAACAAACGAATTACTTAGTCTCCTCTCCATCACCAATGGATGGTTACTGCAAAATTCACAAATTATATTTGGGGGGATGGTTGTGGATTTCAAAAATTCAGAAATGAAATGGAATCCACTATGGATAAAGATTATTGACAAAATCCAACAATTTGGAAGCACAAGACAATGGGATTCTCTTAGCGGGATAAAGAGCACCAATGCTTAAAGGTATTGGAAGCATTAATGGATAATAAAATTGAGAAATCTATTCTGTAATATTTTGTTATCAAACCCCATTATGGTGTGCCTTATATCCCAACACATCATTGCGGTTATAGGTTTGGGGTGCATCGCTAATCACTTTTTAAAATATATTTATCCTTATCATGATGCATCTACTAGGGTTATGCACTGATATATTTATAGGTTTTGTAAGCACCACAAACTAATATTTTCAAATAAGAATTTTCACAAATTTTTTTTTAGCCTACAATGACATGCCTTGTATCAAGATGCATCAATGTGATTATATGTTTAGTGTGCACGCACTACATAGCAATTTATTTATTTTTAATTTGTTTTATAAAATTTGAGCACAGTTTGGTACCTTTATTTATTTAACTCCACCTCATTGCACCTTATATCATGATCCACATATGTGTTTACAATTTTTTTTATTAGTAAGTACCCACGGAGATTTGAACTTGTGGCCTTCCATTTACAACTTCTCATCGCAATTACTCATTACCAATTGCTCTACCCCCCATGGGCCACCTATGTGTTTATAGTTATAATAAACACCACACAATAATTTTTTAAAACATTATTTTTTAACAAAATTCATTTTTTTGTTTAATCCTAAAGTGGTGCAACTTGTATCAAGATGCATCGACATAGTAATTGTATGTTTAGTGAGAATTGACATGTTTAGGAGCCAACTTAGTGTTCTAGTTTAGTCCACCTGAGTTAGCTGACTCTTGTGGGGGGTTTATGCTCCGATAGCCACTGATTGTGGCCTCATGTGCCCTTTTCTGATTGATTTGCATGACAAAATCATGGATGCACCTTCCTTAGTCAGTTAACTGATTGTGTCTTTATTTAACTAAGTTTAGGTTCAGTTTAGTTGAGTTTGGGTCTTCTGGAGCACTCTAGTGGTGATAATTCCTATGCTAGACTATCTGAGACTCGAATTATCCTAGGTGATTCGAATCCTCTCCATTGTAATATCATTTGTTGAATCTACTGACTATTGGATCATGTGACATTATTATGTTCCTATCTGAGTTCTCATGCATGATTAATTGTCTGCTCTTTTTAACTACAATTTTCACTTTAACTCAATTTATCTGCTCATTCTTTCTCTGTGAGGTATACTTAGCTCCATGATCTGCGGTGATTTATAATTTCACAAGGTATCATAGCTCAGTGAGCGTAGGTTGAGCAACTGCTTTTAGCAGTGCACTAGAAGCCTCTAGATTTCCACAACAAATCCTGGTGCCATTGCATTGAATTCATTGGAGAAATCCTTTAAGGTATATCTAGGTGTGAAAGATCCGGAAAAATGTGCCTATTGTCCTAAAGCACTGCTCAGTAGTATTCTATATCCAAAATTGAGATTTTTTTACAGGTTATTGAAATTTTTTTTGAGTGCAGCAGTTGCAACAGTAGCAATAGTACCACCTTGTATTCGCTCCAGCAGTTCTAATGGAGAATTCAAATTCTCCTCTCTCTCACAGTATCCTGACACCCTTCAATTACCTTGAATGGAGGGCTGATATGCAGATGGCATTACGCAACAAATAACTGTATAGGGTAACAATGGGAAAGGAGGTCGAACCTCAAGCAGTTGTTGAGAAGGCCAAGTATCTGAATAGATTGGATGAAGCATTTGATTTCATGTGTATTCATATTTCCAGAGATATACTCTTCCACCTCGAAGGATTGAAGACTCGAAGAGAGGTTTGGTTGAAGTTGGAGACCCTCTTCGATAAACAAGATGAGCTAAGGGGCCATATTCTGGAGAATGAGTTGATTGCTCTTCAACCCAGTAGTTTCAATACCATCCAACAATTTTGTTCCAAATTTAAATCTTTGGTCATGCAATGAAAGCAGTGTGGCATTGAGAAGAAGGATGAGCAGTTGGTGTTATCCATTCTGAGTAAGCTTGGTCGTGAGTTCTCCATCTTTGTTTCTACCTTCCATTCAGGGAGATTGTTAATCCTTGGTTGGAAAATGCCATCTCTAGATGCATTCATTGAATCTCTCATCCAAGAAAAAGACAAAATAATTCATATGGGCGCTTTGCAAGCATCCAAAAATCAGACTCTTATGGATGGGAGTCAAAAAGTGCAAATGCAAAAGGGAAAAGAGAAGAGGCATCTTAACCCAAGTAGAATACCAAGTCTAGTCCATCGGAAGGAGCCTCTAGCTCCAAGAAGGACAAACAAAAGGGATTTGAGAAATCCAAGTGTTCCTATTGCAAGAAGAAGATAGATCAAATGACCAAACTTCTTAAACATCACAACATTGCCCTCCTAGTAGGCGTAAGAGACTGATTCTGGAAGTGAGTCTGAGGGTCATGAGAGATTCCATGCACCGAAGGGTGGATTTTCACAATCAAAAGCCTTCCTCATAGATTCAGGAGCCTCCAACCACATGGTTGCCTCCATAGAATCATTTTCTTCTCTAGATCTTAATGATGGTCCGATTATTCACATGGGAGATAAATCTCAGATCTCCGCTGAAGGGAAGGGAACAATACATTTGGAGCATGGAAAGTTCAAAAATGTTCTATTTGTACCTTCTTTGTCAGCAATTTTGTTGTCTGTTTATTAGATGCCTCACACAGGTTCACCGAAGAAAGTGGTCTTTGGTCCTGACACAGTTGAGATTGCAGATATCTCTACTGGGAAGATTATAGCGAAAGGGTTTGCAAACCATGCCTCTAAGGCATATGAATTCTCTCACTTTTTGCCATATTCTCTGCCTACTTCATTGGCATCTGATGAAGATCAGAGTGATATCTCTGCTAATGAAGATGAGGATCGGGATATTGATGTTGAGAATAAAGTTCAAGGAGATCCGGATCCAGATCCAAATCCTACTCCCAATCCATGGACAAGGCCAATATGGGCTCACAAAGTCCTTGTAGCTGTTGGGAACATAGTTGGGGATCCATCTGACCACAGAACCACCAAATCTCAGTATCATGCAAACCTTGCACTATGTCATGCATATCCACTTCTCTCATAGAGGTGCTGCATGATGGTGGGGTTTGATCCATACTCCCTTAAAGAGACTTGCCATGGGGGATCTACAACCAAGTACAAATCTTAGTTGGTTGAAAAAGGGTACTCAAAGGTTCATGATTTGGACTGCAATGATCCATTCGCTCCAGTAGAGAGAAGGGTTCCTGAAAGACTTGTTTTGGAAAATACAGCTTCGACACAGTGGGAGGTACATCAGAGGAGCAGATACAGATCCAGATCTAGATCTAGCACCTGTATTTCTATCCTACATAGGATCAGATTGCCTACATTTTTGCAAAGGCTTTCACTCAGGAAAGTTTTTTCCTTCTCTGCTTATTATAAAGGTTCTTTGAGTTCCCTACTGCTGTTCCTTTTTGAGGGGGGGTATTTTTCCCATGATTTTTTTCCCCATTTCCTTGGTTCGTGGACAATTCTTTTATTTTTCATCATTTATTTGATTGTATGGGTGACCTTTGGTCTTAGTAGCCAGGGCCCAGGATGCACAAGTATGGATTAAGGGGGGGTGTTAGGATATTTTAATACTCCATCCTTGTCCTACTTGCATTATTTACCATTTGCTAGAACTTAGTGATGTTATTTCCCCCCTAGTGGTGTGCAGATGTCATCTAGGACTCAATATCCGCCTAATGCGCCCTGCATGCATGATTTTAGGACCACTAGAGGGAATTCCCTACATTTTAGGAGCCAACTCAATGTTCTAGTTCAGTCCACTTGAGTTATTTGACTCTTGTGGGGGGTTTATGCTCCAATAGCCACTAATTGTGGCCTCATGCGCCATTTTCTGATTGATTTGCATGAAAAACTCATGGATGTGCCCTCCTTAGTTAGTTAATTGATTGTGTCTTCAGTTAACTGAGTTTATGTTCAGTTCAGTTGAGTTTGGGTCTTCCGGAGCACTCCAATGGTGACAATTCCTATGCTAGACTATCTGAGACTCGAATTCTCCTAGGTGATTCGAATTCTCTCCATTGTAACATCATTGTTGGCTATATTGGTTATTGGATCATGTGACATTATTACGTTCCTATCTGAGTTCTCATGCATGATTAATTGTCTGCTCTTTTTTACTGTAATTTTCACTATAACTCAATTTCTCTGCTCATTCTTTCTTTGTGAGGTATACTAAGCTCCATGATCTGTTGTGATTTAGAATTTCACAATTAAGAGATTGAAAGAATAACAGAAGCGTTGTCAAAATCAAGAAAAACATAGGATCTTAAGTGAACAGACTACCAAAGGCCTTGAAGAGAAAATTGACAAGAAGGTTGAAAAAGTCCTAAATATCAATGAGGTAAAACCATAAATGTAATATAGTTAAATGGAATAATAATTTGATGGATGGAATCATATTGCAACTTTAGACAGAGAAGGAATACAAGATTCTAGAAGGTCACCAAAAAATACTTGAAGAAGTTGAGATCCAACTTAAGGATGTACATGTCAAATATGAGGGTATTATCTCAAAGACCATGCATAGAGGATATAATATGCCATTTTCTTTGCAAAGAAGATTATTGATATGGGTGTGCAAAATGAAGGGAAACCATCAAATGTGACCATATTGACATCCTCATTTCCAAGAAAGACAATAAGATCTACATTGACACTACCAAGGACAAAGATGTCCAGAACAATGAACAATATTCATGGAAGAGGGCATCACAATACTCAGGTGTTCTAATAATAGTCTTGTGGACTTGAGAGAAAATGACACGGTTTATTTGGAGAAGAGGGTCCTAAAAAAAATGGATTCCCCTTGGAGTTGTTTGAATACCGTAGGTATTATATGTTTATTGACATCTTTGATTCAAGCCTTTTCATTAATCTCTCACAAGGAGCAATGAAAAATCAACACAAGTGTCAACACATGAAATGTGGTAAGCATGATATCACCAATGCTTTAATGTCTCAAGAGAGATCCTTCACACTCCATCATGCCTCCGGTCCCCTCACCTCTTGTTCCATTGCTTGTTGTGTACATTCCTTTATGGCACAATTACTTTTCTTTATTAAATAAGGTGGGATAAAACCATCATAGGACACGTCGTCATTTGTTTTCTACAATTGGGATAAGGTTGATGGTGGCAATTGGCTTCTAGTTTAGATAGGTCTAAGAGGTTCGTTCTTTGATAGAGGTAATGTTATGTGTGTTGGTTGGTGTTTCTAGTTTTTCTATCAGTTTGTTTCTTGGAATTTTTGTTTCCCCTTTAGTTTGTCTTCTATCATGTTGTGTGTGGTTGGATTGGGGATTTTGATGGGTCATATTTTCCTCGTGTCAACTCAAGTTGGTATTTTCTAGGATTTCCTACTGTTGAAAGTTGTGTATTCTTTGGGGTTTTGCAATCTGTCAATTCACTCAAGAGGTTGGACCTTCTTGTTTGTTCATTGATTATGGCCATTTCCATGGGTTTTGGAACATCTAGCAATGAATATGTATCAAACAATAAGAGAATTTTGAGAAAGATGAATGCCTAGCTAGAAGGCATGAGGCATGCCATCGAATATTTAAGCTTGCACATGGAGAAACAAGAGAAAAACATAGGAGTAAATGGAGGCCAAAATGTGTGAACATACTATTAAGTTGGACAAATTGGCAAGTGATATTGAGATGCACTATAATCTAATTTTGGGATTTGCTCAAGGATCACAATTTGCGACTGGTCATTTTATGGTATCCATTGTCTCAATCAAAGAGAGGCAAGCTAAAGAAGTAATAGTTTAACATATTTGTCACATTCCTTAATTTGCATCTCTTATCTAGAATAATTGTAAAAGATGTTACAAAAGATTATTATTTATGCTTATGAAAAATAAACGCCATTATACTTCTTCACTTTCATGATTGGTTAGAATTAAGGAAGCTATGGTGTTTACTTGTTTCCTCAATTGTTATGTAACATGCACATGATCCGGTTAAATTTCTTTATTTCCTATCTTTATATATTTGATGTCTTGTATATTATTTGCTATTGAAAAGTCACTTGGAGAAATAAAGTCATTTATTGATATAAAACTATAGATCGTGACATTCTTTTTATGGTCATTTTAAGGGTCACAATTTGCTACTAGTCATTTTATGGTATCCATTCTTTTAATCATAGAGAGGCCAACTAAAGAAGAAATAGTTCAATAGATTTGTCACATACCTCAATTTGCATCTCTTATCTAGAATAATTGTAAAACATGTTACAAAAATATTATTATTTACGCTTACAAAAAATAAACGTCACTATACTTCTTCACTTTCATCATTGGTTAGAATTAAACAAGCTATGATGTTTACTTGTTTCCTCAATTGTTGTGTAACATGCATATGATGTGGTTAAATTGCTTTATTTCCTATCTTTATATATTTGATATCTTGTAGAGTGTTAGCTCTTGAAAAGTCACTCGGAAAAATAAGGTCACTTATTGATATAAAACTATAGATCATGACATTCATATATCCTTGTTAGAATGTTATAGGCTTCAAGAGCCAAAGTATCACTATTGGTTTGTATTCAATGATTTCTTTACTGATGTCAAGATGAGAATTTATATGTTTTATAATATTTTAATAAACAATATTTATATATTTATATAACTTAATTAAAGATTTTATTATGTCCGTGACCTATTGTGACCATTTTGAACTTATTAGTTTCAATGGCACAAAATTAAAAAAATCAATTGTCCCTCATGGGTTGTACATTCTGTATGAAACTACGATGAAACATTCCCAAAAATCTAGTTTACAACGCGTGGGTCACTGATTATTATTCCCTATGATATTGTCCTATCAAATCTATTTCACAGCACCACTTACTGATTATTCTTCCCTATGAAGAATTTTGTGCTCTCAGGGGTCTTGATAATTCATATGCAGTATAAGCCGACAAAAACGCCAATCACGTTGCCATATATGATAATTAGGTGGGATATTTGGATGTAGCAGCTGGTGAATCACAAATCAAAGAGCGAACACTGAGGTATGAAACATTTCCTGTCTAAATAAGCAAGAAAGGTAATGAGGCCCATGACATGTACGAAGCAAGCTCATATTTAGAGGAAAAGCATATTGAAGGAATATCATGGACAAAGTAGATGTAAAGTTCGAGTGTAAGGCAAGATAATGCGACTGGAGAGATCAAGGATTCTGGAGCAAGAGTGAAAGTAAATCAAAGAGCGTAATCTGACTCAAGTCCTGTAAAAAAATCGACAAATTTCGGAGTTTCAATATTGGTAGAGCTTCATTCATAAATTGGACAAAATAATCAGAATTTTACTCTATTTAGAATTTCATCCAAGATCATCATAGTGCTTACTCAAATCTTAGGACCATAGGTGTAAGATTCGATTGCATGGTGACTTCCTGAACAAAATCCTTATGCCATGGAATTTAGTGATTCTACTGAGAGGGACAACCAATTGAAATTGTTCTTCCTGCGCATTGAATTCAAATGCATGGTATGGTTAGGAAAAGGAAATGCCTCCATAATTATTTGTTTCAATCATGTCGAGTTTTAATCGACAAGTTATCTAAATTTATCATTACTCAAGGCCGGAAAGGTGAGGAGAGAAAGATCAGTCAATTTTTTTCTTTATATTAGCGCTATTTCTATGATATGGTTGACAAAATATTCTTAGATGTCAAAAATCCATCGTTCTAAACGAGTCTACACTTTGAATAGATGGCGTTTTGTGCCAGGACAATGTTTACATTTATGGATTTAATGGAGAACCGGGTTGCCTGCTCACTAAACCCAGTTGACTTTATTGAATAAACATAATGGTGGTGTTGACTGTCATGTTGATATTGCTAACTCTCCTCCTCTAATAATACACATGATGAGTTAATTATGTAATCCATATATGCTTCTATGGTTTAGGATGACTACAAGGAAAATCCATGCTAGCTCCTTCAGATCCCGTAGTTTGGCAGAATCTGATGCATATATCAACAGTTGCACTGTGCCAAGCTGCATGCACCCAGGCTCAACGTTAACTAAAACGTACTCCGATGCCTCACTATTCAACATTTCTTTCTCCACTTTTCAGTGACTTTAATATCCATCTTCACTTTTCGGTGACTTTAATATCCATCTCCACTTTTCGGTGACTTTAATTTCTTTCTCCACTTTTCGATGACTTTTCAAGTTTGCTTTTGGCTAAAAGTTCGAAAAATTACAATCCCACCACGGAGCTATTTACATCTGAAACAATTTCAAAGTCTCCGTACTTTTCTTCCATGATACTATCTGAAAGTAGAGGCAACTTCATGTCTGCCATTTATGATTTGTTGTCTATGAATTTAGATGGATGGATCTTCAAAAATCTTAGTCGTGCCTGTTTGTTGGTGACTGTATAGCGTTAATTTAAAGAATATGGAGGTACAACTATCCCCCGTCATCCGTGCTTGATGTAGAGTGGACTCATTCGCCTATGACCAAACAAATGGAATCCCTCACATCACCATTTGATACCATGATTAAACTTGGATACATGGCATATTGCCTTGCACTCCTATTCTTTATTGACTTGTCTGGGGTCTTCCACATCATCGTCCTTCTGAAATGAGTAGTGTTGGGACAACATTACTAACAACATTTATACCTCAACATTGCCTTGCCCTACCTCTAGCCACCCTTGCCAGAATCTGTAGACCAAAAACTCATAATTTTGAGCGATTTATTTTTAAGATTGCATCTTAAATTCAAAAACCTGAAACACTCTTCAACTACAACGGTGAGCTTGCGGCTTCCAGATTCCATTCAAAATCATGCTTGGAAAAAACAAAATCGTCAGCTATGAGAATTTAGTACTTGTACGGAAGGAAAGGTTCGTGGTTATCACTCGACTTTTAAAAATGCCATGCAGGCAACTGTTTTATTATGTTCGTGACATGTTGTCATCATTTCATCAACATCTGCATCTCAATGTTATAAGAGAGATCATTTACATTTCATCTACATTATAAGAAATATCATTCACATAACAAGAGCCACCAATGGCATTGTCCCTGATAATTGCCAGAAAATGTTGGAAAATAAAGAAAGCAGGAATTTGCCAATAGAATATGGAATATGCGGATTGCCAGAAGACTGAGAAAACAGAGAAAGTTGCCAGGTTGCCAAAAGAATCTGGAATCTCTCCCACCAGATTACATGAAGGAACCCACAGATTCTGCAACTTTGATAGATTGCCCAACTGAGAAGGAATCACACCTGGAGCAAAGGGATTGTATGCAAGCAATAACTGCTCCAGATTGCTGATATTTCCAAGAAATGTTGGGATTGTCTCATTCAGAAAATTGCATAACAGGTTCAGTAATTGAAGTCGTGGCAGTTTCCCAATGCCTTTCGGAATAAAACAAGAGAAATTGTTCACCAATAGATCGAAGCACTCCAACTCTACATGCTCTGAACTCTACAAGCTCTGAAATGAAGTCTAGAAGGTTCCCACAAAGAAATTCTGCGATAAAATCCAAGCGCTGGAGCTGCCTACACATGGTAAGGTTGTGAGGCAGCTTGAACCAATATTGTTGTGAGGGGTTAAGGTTCCCACAAAGAGATTCTGCGATAAAATCCAAGCGCTGGAGCTGCCTACACATGGTAAGGTTGTGAGGCAGCTTGAACCAATATTGTTGTGAGGGGTTAGCTTTCTCATGAGTTTTCCCAGTAATCATTCCAAAAAACTATTTCTATTGGACATGAATTTGCCATTGAGGAAATTGCAAGAGTTCTTAACATAGTTCTTTTTTATTCGTTACAGGGTTTCTGTTTGTGTGGTTAGTCTTAGTGATAAGAAGCATTGCTTCAAATAGTTAACTTATTTTTAAGGTTTTCGTTTATATGAGAAGAGGGTTACAATTTTGAACTTCTTCAAAATAAAAATAGGGGGCGAGCTAATAAAAATAGGGGGCGAGCTTTTACCATCTATGTTTTCAATAGACACTTTCAAATGGAGAATGGGTTAAACCCTAGCTCGATTTTGAGCTATAGATTCAACTCGATGGATGAGGTATAGTTTTTTCTGGTCTAGTTTCTACTTTTAATTCTCATTTTATAAATGAGTTTATCTCCATGGAAAAAAAAATAACTCTTAAATGTTGGTTCTCTCAAGTTTGCAAGTGGTCGACCTTTTCTAATTTCAATCATGCTTCATCCATTTGTAATGCTTGTTTTTTTTTCACGAGTTGAAGTTCAACTACATGCAAGGGTAATTATAATATATTTTTCTTTTGAGCATGGTTAAACCTTTGCCTCGTTGGAAGGAAGGTTTAAGGATTCACTCCCTCAATGGTAAACCCTCTAATGAGTCTTATAAAATGGCATGATGTCAACCCTCACAAACCTTGGCCATCATACAAATTAGGAGTAATTTTATAATGGAATAAGTTCGAGTTCTTGGTTTAGTTTAAATTTTCTTTAATTATGCAGTGAAAGACTAGTTAAGGGAACCAATTCCCTAAATAGTCACAAAGGATAATTTCCTCAATTCTGGGTTGTAATTCTCTTTATTAGTGTACTCTTGAGTAATTTGTTGTTGGATGTAGCATCAATATATAACATTTTCAAGTATTTTTTTATCATTTTTTGTTCGAATACAATTATATTGAAGACATTTATATCTACTTTTTGCTATGTTTTTTTTAAGTAAGTCACATTATATTAATATTCTACTAAAGTATTACATATTCCTGCAGCCCGAATTACCTCCTTGGCCTTCTGAGACAACCAATAAACCAGTCCTAACTTGATACAAAACCGACTCAAATAACCCCTCCCCCGAAGGAGAAAACAAGGCTTACCGACAATTAAACAACTAACATAACTCACATCATAACAGTACTGGCCCCTCAAAATATCGTATATAACATTCTACAGATCCTACATTCCAAGCACATAGATACTCATGACAATGATCAAATCCCTGAAGGCTATACATTATATCAACCTAAACACTGACTAAAAACAAAAAAAGACCAGACAAAATTTTATTAACAACCACATTCCATTGAATTTTGAAGTCACGGATCAAATCCATTATGGCCCCTGGAAGTTTAAAGAGGGAGAAGCAAGCCCAAGGTGCGTTGTTCCACCAGTCGGATCGCTCCTCCTCGTCTTCGCCGCAAAATCCATAGTCCCCACCACACCCAATCATTGAAGGAAGGAGACACCCATTTCTTTACCTATGTAATAAATATTCATGTGCAGAAGCCTAGTATTAGCATACAATTCTCTCCAGAATGCAACCAGAACCTCCTCCCCTCTCTCCTTCTCCTCATGCTCCAACAACACCCATTTGAGGAGCCCCTTCATGACCTAGTAGAGCGTGACTGTCTTCTTATATAGCCCTTGGAAAGCATGTGATGAACCTAGGTCTTGGATCCATTGTTCCATCGCTATGACCTCTGCTGGTGGTTGAATTTCCTCCACCTTGCACCATAGCCCCTGCTCCGTTAGCTCAATATCAGACCGAATCGAGGGAGGGATGGATGCCCTATATAATCAATTTTCTTGCAAAGCTCGCAACTAATTCATTCTCACCCTCCACTTTCCTTTCTCTCTAGACCCCCCCACCTCCCCTTTCAGCTCCATCCTACTGCCCACCACCCTTGATAACTCATGTGAATATTTGATAACACTAAACATAATCAAACCGCCACCTTTCACAATGCACATTCCTTGCTTCCAACGATGCTTATAAAATATGTAGGATGTGCCAAAGGCTACTAGGGACAAAAAAGAAGGAAATTCCCATAATTAATGATTTGACATTCCCCCTTGGTTCCATAAAGCCTACATCCTCCTCACCAGTTTCCATCATTTTCCCCAGCTGTTCCCACCTACGACCTGTACTTCCACCTACCTTGTCAACTAACAACTACACTCAGATACTACCCTTCACACTTGGGAAAGCTTCCCAATTAAACCCCACCCACCCACATGCTAAGAGATTGCCACCTTTATGCATTATTGCATGCTAGTTCACACGTGTCGTCCCTCATTTACAATACGACACTTCCTCCACGTCATTCCACCTAGCTTCCACACCCACTTCTAGAGTACCTTTTACTCTATTAAAATGATTATGAATAGAGTGTTATTATCCAAAAATAATCGATTAATGTAGAACTATAATATTTCATATTTGTACTATATGTTTAATCTAGAATATTTACTTGTTTAGGAAAGAAATAGGTTATTTGTATTTTCAATAGCTAATTCGTTACCCTCATATTTTTGCATACGAAAGGTAAACCAAATCATACATAAATAATTGAAAACCTAATTTTACTTTTTCTTCTTTTTGAATACCGCATGTATGAAAGATCTAAATAGAAAAATAAAAGAAGATTATACAAAAATTCACTATACTATGATTTTCGTTTACCTTAAATACTACTAACTTTCTTATTGAGTAAACAAATAGATTTAAGGAGTAGTATGTTGCGCATACATTTAAATACAAAAATGTAGTAGTTTAAACAACTTATCTATAACTTCCTCCAACAGACCGAGCTAGATTGTTCCGCATAGCACCCAACTGTAGGCATTCTACATACAACTTTTAATTCTTTGCCTTAGAATCCACCCCGAAATTGGTCCATTATATCACTAGGAAAAGTAATTTCAGGTTTCAATAGTTGTAGTTTGTACCTTTAGGGTTTTATAATGATTTTTTCTAGCTAGAAATTACTCACAATACCTTCCCACCTAACACCTTTAGGTGCTCTTCAAGGTGTGCATAAAGAGTTTTCCACTCCATCTTAATCTGTTAAGGAACTTTTACCAGTTCTGAAGACTGAGATCAACCAGACACACTTAATACTTGCCTCATACAACACCACAAGGTGCTCTTAGTATGACTGCAGAGAGTGGAACTATAGTTTGACCAAACCTTTATACAAACATAATAGTTGCTTTGCTACTAAAATGCATGGTTTGTTTTCTTATGGATGCTTACTCAATCTTGGAACTTTGTGTCTTTTCCTCCTCCTTTGTCCTTGCTTCATTTTCCTAACTCTCTTCTAACTTCCTTCTCTTGCTTAACTCCTCCTAAATGCTTTCTCTTCCCTCTCTCCTCTATTCGAATCACCCTCCTTTCTTATGACAAAGAGTTCCTCCCCAAAGAAAAGGGATGACACATTTCCCTATATTGTTGGAATCTTGGCCATTTCTTAGGAAAAGAGGTTTTGACCACTTTTGGATGAGGAAAGAAAGTTACATGTGGTATCATGGCCCTTCTTTTTGTGGAATCTCGCCTAGTTAGCTCCGAAATTCTGATTTTATTTATTTACAAAATTTAAAACTGTTATTTACAAAATCACCATTAAATTAGTAATATCCCATGGTTAATCATAACCATTTCATTAAGTTAAATTTCTTCACAAATAAAATGTTAATAATTAATTAACAATTCAACTTTCTAAGAGTAATATACTAGGGCATTACAAGACCGTGTTAATTTTTTTATTTTAACACGAAATTATTGTAGTACTTGAAATCAATGAATAATCAAAAGCATAAGCATTCACATGAGACACAATATTTACCCTCGAGAAACCCTCTAGTACTTGAGGGAGAAAACCCTAGCAAAATGTTCCTTAGAATATTGATAGATAACAGAGAATGTATTTACAATGAGCATATTACATCAAGCACCCCTAGTGCAATCACAGAGCAAGAGAGAAGATGGAAGAATATACCTCAGAATAATATCCTGCACAAATCCAATTTGCTGATTTTGGTCACATGCACAAAGTAAACAAATTTCTTTCAAGGGAGAAGAGAATTCACTCTCACCCTGAATTCATCAATCTTGCATAACATATATATACCATACTTCTCATGCTTTGGATTCTATTTTTATCTTCCGACTTCAGGATGAACTTGCCCTTCATATGGATGCTAGGTCACTTAGTTAGGTGGCTAACTCAAGTGTCGCAACTCAAGTGTCGTAATTCAAGTGATGTCTTTTAGTTCAACTTAAGTGTTGACATGCAAAGCACTTTAGTTAACTAGATCTTCTTTACTGACACTTAATTAACTCTTTTAATTGAATCCTCCTTAATAACATCACTGAAGTGAACAATTTGAATTCTCCTTTAATTAATTGAAGTCGTTCTTGTTAACATCACTGATGTTTAACAATTCGAGTTCTCTCTTATTTAACTGAAGTCTTTATTGAAGTGAGCAAATCGAGAACCCTCTTATCTTATCACATATTATCTTTATTTCTTGTCTTATCTGCATGTTCCACATGTGCCAACTTTAATTTATCTATCATATCAAATATACTAAGGAGATTTTTCCAATGATGTGAGCATCTTGTTCTACTATCATTCCAAGTGGTCACATGCTAAAGTAATTCACTCTAGAGGTGGCCAGTCTCTAGAGGAGACTTAATAGCTCAACCATGGTTAGTAGTACATCACACACCATTCATGCTTTGACATGCAAAGCATTACCTCAACACATGAGGATCCGTCTTGACACACAAGACCTTAGTCTTAACAAACAAGACTTCGTCTTGACACACAAGACCTTAGTATTGACAAACAAGATTGTACAACATCATCACTTTGACATACAATGCACTTACCTCAACATGTCATGAGGCTTATTCATTCTTGAGTCCAACTCAAGATTCTTCTCCAAGTTTCCTGAGTCCAACTCAGGGTCCTATAAGGCACTACCTCGACGCACGAGGCTCAATCTTGGCACACAAGATTAAATTGGAGAATGAATAATGATGCTGTAACTTTAATAGATTGCACTATCCATAACAAAACAACTACACCCACATTTTTTCCTAGATTTGAAGTGAGGATGTTCTCATGGAGGAATAATGGGCATCGGTTTGGTAATTGTTTTATTTTTGTGGTTTACACTTGTATTTTGTTTCTCTATATGTAAGACAATATAGGTTCTAGTTTGATAGTAAGTTCTTTGGTTCTGGTTTGTTTAGAATCCTTCCAAAAGTTTATTGTATGAAGGCTCAACTTCTTGGAGCAGTTTTACTTAATTTTTGGACATTTTTGTATATTTTGGTTGTTTGGATCTTCCACACCCCTCCCTTAATATGAATGATACCCATTTCAGTTAAAAAATAAGATTGAGATTGAAAATAATCGAAGTTGGATGGATCATCATCAATGACAACATAAAATCAAGAATATAAGGAAATCCTATTACTTGGTATCATCACATGTAAATCCCTTAATTACAAATATTTGAGGATAAATATTTTTGAAGGAAATTTTTATGTTATACCGAGGGAGGGAATATATGGGGTTAAATGTATATGATATGAACACAAGGGGGGAATATACGAGGTTAAATGTATATGTAATGAAGCAGATGTATGTGTAATAGTGGTCGTCCTAATGAAGGGCCCACATTTGCAATGAGTTGATATGTATACATATCTAGGTCATGTAGTCATTGTTGAGAGGAACATGTGAATTGAGTATATGACTGTAGAGTATTTGGATGAGATTCTCATATTCTTAAGGAGTTATTGTGTTACTCATATCTCTTATCCATCTTCGAGTTGTTCTTCATGTTACATTTGATGTACATTGTGTGTACTTTGTTATATTATGCTATATTAAGTGTGTTTCATAACATCACCTGGCATATTTTCAAAATCCTTATCCATAAGTATTTTTTTTGTACTAGAGGAATCAACAACTGGGTATGGGCCTGGTACCTGCATGACACGGGGTCCAACGATCCAATCTCACCACCACTATACCCCTAAGTGCATCCACAAAACCCGAACCATGGCGCACGGGTAAGTTTGGGGGGATTTGAACCCAAGACTTTCCATTTACAAATTTTCATCTTTACCACCTTCTCTGACCCCCATAGGCCCTTATCCATAAGACTTGATCTCAATACATTAAGCAAATTACAACAAGCATCAAGACTTTTCCTTCTCTTGGGCTAAAAGTCCTCAAAACATGAATCAATTCCACCCACTATTGTATGGTCATTGAAATTTCATCTAAACTCTTAAGAACTCTTTTCCAATACTCTACCTATTCCATTTCTTTGTAACAATTTGAGAACCCTTAGTTTTGATAGTGTCTTTCCACATTCTTATATATGATGTTATTCCTTCCTTTAATTCTTTTAAAAACACCACATTTTCTTCTGAATTTAAGAAGTGGCTTCCTTGTTAGTAATTACAACGTACGACATTTTCTCTATTTTTTAATGTTGGGGAAGATGAACGATCGTTGATGGTTGTTAGACTACCATCGATAGTTGTCATGTTCCTTGCCACATCCTTTCCACCTATACATGCCATCCGATACATCTGCATTTCCAAATGGTTGTTCCAAGAGAATTTAAATAACATGTGGTGATTACACGTATGTATTGATTACGACATATGAAGCTTTCATGATCATTGATATCCATTTAATGACTGTCGGTTCACCCAAATATAGATGCTCTCCTCTTCTGTCACTATCATTCTGTGTATGTTTTTTGTCGCTCTGTCATTCAAATATAGCATACCATGGCATATAGAGTAAGCAAGCAAGTTGCCTTTTCCATGAGGAATGCACATAGAGCTGGTACCAGAAATCAGTGCAGTGCTAAAATTGCCGAGAGGAGAAAACCTTTGGCCATATGATCCTGTCGAGGGAACCAGTGCAGATATGTTTTACTTTTGTGAATAATAATCATGTCCCGTCGCAAAATTAGTTGTTGAATGGATTACAGTCCACATCGTATTTATAAACATTTGACACACCAAGGTAAGGATGACATAATCGTAATTATATTTGTAACCTTATTATCTCCACAAAAATCCATTGTACTTTGTAATTTCACATTAGTTGCTTCCTCTCTGGAAAATAAGGAATATTCTAACTTTCTAATAACTTACAAATGCTATCAGTGATCAAATTTGAAGGGTGGGTCTTAATTTCAATTTGAAGGGCATATGTTCTTGTAAACTTTTAAGGATAAAAGGGTTATATAAATAATTTTATTTCAATGGACAAATATAATTATCTTTCGAATGAAAATGCAAAAAACCAAAATTTTCCTTTCAATTTTTTACAATCTTAAATAATTGTTCACTACATAAACAAATGAAATTTTTTCAATAAAACCTAAGATATAAATAAAGTTTTCTTTTAAATTAGTAAAGTCCACAAAATTATTATTATTTGACATAAATTCCAACAAAAATAATAAGAAAATGTAGAGGAGGAGAACTGCATTGATTGTGTTGATTGGATTTGCGACAATAAGATTTTTAAGACTTAATTATTAAATTAATAATGAGTGATCTTTTAATTAATAAATTAATACAAGTGATGTTTTATGTAATTAGTTTCAAAGCTTAATTTATTAAATTAGTATTAATAATATAAATTAATATATATTAATACTTTAGTAAATATAATTATATTATTATTTACAAAAAGAAAATCAACATAAATTAATTAATAATTATATAAAGAAAAAATATTTTTTAATTTTGTGTTTAATCTAATTTAACCTAATAATATTAATATATGTTACTTTTTATACTATTGTATGTATTAGTCTCTGCCAAGGGATTATAGCAATGGGCTTATTGTCAAAACTAAGTTGACTTTTAAAATATTTTATGTTTTCTAAAGTTATTTTCCAATGTTTTGGAAAAATAATTATTAATTTTAATTTTTTAAAAATAAAAATATTATTTTAATTTTTCATTGGTGGAAAAGCTTGATTAGACTAATTAGCTCTACTGAGAGGTGACATTTTTTATTTTTAAAATTATAAAATTTAAATTCCTATTTTACAATTGGATTAAAATCTTGAAATGACTATTTATATCTGTTCTTAATTATAATTATCAGAATTAAAAACTATTCAAAAAATAAACAAAAAATACATATGTGCCATCTGTCCTTTATACTGTCAATCGTAGGTCCTGTAATTATTACTGATTGTACTATAGAGAACTTTGCTCATCACCTCGAAGCTGGCGTAGTAATTAATAGCTAGTTACTTAAGCCTTACGCCATTTGATCGCTCGAGGAGTTTCGTTTTCTGTAACTAGCCATATGCTCTCCTTTCTTGTATCAAATCGTTTTACCAACACGCTCGTGCCAACATTTACTGTCAGGTTGGGACGGAGGGACGTGAAATGGGAATGCCTATTGGAATGGATTTAAGTTAATATGGGTTAAATTTATTTATTTTAAAGTAAAATTTAGTGGAAATTTTGTGAGAAGTTATACTTTTAATTGATTAATAGAAATTTTGGAAAAAGTGTAGTTAAATATTTTTTTTTTACTTTTTTCAAGTATACATTTTTTTCTTTATATTTTAATTGAAAATTTTAAAAGATTATTGGAATCATATATATAACTATAAAAATTGCATGAATTTTTTTCCAATATATTTATATTCTTAATTGCAAATTTCAAAAATATTATAAGATTAGAGTTATGAAATAGCAATGAAATTATAATAATGATTCATTTTAATTAATTTTTATCATCAGTGAAAAGTACAAAATATTTATCTTCCAATAAATGTAAATAGAAATTAAATTAAATATATATAATATAAAACAAATTATAAATTACGAAAGTCAATGTTATTATTAATTTACTTTTGTGTATTTATTTAAAATGTTTAAAATTTTATTTATTTTTGTTATATGATCATTTATTATGTGTCTTATAATTATAAGAAATAATATAACCTTAGTGAGTAGATACTATCTTTCTTTTTGGTTATTTTTTTTATAATAATTTTATGAAAGATTTGAATTTATATTTTATGTAAAATATTGCAATACAAACTTTAAAATGCAATTTCCATATTTTATTTTTCACATGTAATAACATATTTTATAAATGATTTAATATTCAATAACTATTCAAGATTTAAATAAATTCAAAAAAATTGTTGGATTTATATCTTTGATATTTGATAATTATTTTAGTTTTTAAATTAAACACAACTAATATATTAAAATATTAAAAAAAACTTAATGCTAACATTTTTTACCATATTTAATTTATTAATTTCAATTATTTACTACAAACTATTACTATTATTTATCCACTCAATGTATACTTTTGATAAAAGTGTTATATCTTTGATATTTTACAGTTATTTTAGTTTTTAAGACTAAAAACAAATAATATATAAAAAATTTTAAAAGAAAATATATATTCATTTATTTTATATTATCTTGTTACATAGAATGCAGATATTAATCAACTATGTTGCTTATTTTACTTGTTCAATATTAATAAAAACATAATACATATTTCCTGTAAGTAAATATTTTTCCTTGATATAATTTCATTCCTTCAACTAGGAAATTGGAGATTGAAAACCTATATTCATCGAGAATTTAGAACAAGCATCATAACTTACTCAATGATAGTTGATCAATATTAAAAAGCCTTAATCACTCTTTCAATGCAAGCCAAAATCACAGTATTGAATTCAATAAGAAGAAATACCTATAATAATTTTAATCACAAACTATATTTAATAGAAATAATATAATAATTGTATTAATTAAAATATAATAATTATATTAATTAAAGATTAGTGAGCATCCACTACAAGAATTTATTATTTATTTTTTAGTGGTGGTTTAGGATTGCACTGGCCATGGACAAACTATCTCTAAAGGTTTTTTAAATGTGTTTGACTTTAAGACTAAAGGTTTTAATTGATTTTATAAATTTATTATTGTCAAATAATTTTTTAAAACTATAATTCCAAAGCAGGGACTAGCTGCTTTGCAGCTAATTATGCTTATTAATATTAATACAATAATATATATTAATATTAATATTGAGTAATATTAAAATTCAATAATATATCACATATTAATATTGAGTAATATTAAAATTCAATAGATAAGTAAAATGATATATTAATAAAAGTAGGATCCAATTTGATGCTAATATATAATTAGGTTAAATTGGTGTATTAGTTGTGATTGTATTATTATTATTTATTTTATCTTTATTTTTATTTTTCTTTTATCATAAATTTATCTTTAGATTCATTAATTGATATTTTTCAAAAGTATTATTTGAACTTACATTATTAAAAACATCAATTTATTTAGCGATGGAAGAGACTTTCTACTTTTCATTTGTTTCCATACATCATAAATAACATTTCAATCTACCTCATTTAGACCATGAGGTGCACTAAGAGAGAAAAACATCATATCCAATGGCCTCAATGAAAGTTTTGATCTATCATCATTTTTATCATGTTTAATTTTGAGAATCCTCTTCCACAAACTGTTGTTCTTGTTGGAATAACAATGATAGACTAATATAATCGCACCAAACAGGGAAAGCCTTCAAACCATTCAGGTTCATCTCCACATAGATCCCATGCTCCAAACATATGCATTTTAGGGTATGATTTATAAATAGTACAAATAGATTCATCCATTTCACTAAAACATTTAAC
Organism: Larix kaempferi; assembly: GCA_027924585.1. Taxonomy (NCBI): domain Eukaryota; kingdom Viridiplantae; phylum Streptophyta; class Pinopsida; order Pinales; family Pinaceae; genus Larix; species Larix kaempferi. The sequence continues at coordinate 2,820,674 of BSBM01000519.1, forward strand.
AGTATCCATAATACGCGAGTCCCCAACACTAAACTTTTCACGTAAACATTTCAACCATTTTTTCATTTCAGTCTCTATCATCCATTTCTTCATAATAATGCCGAGGACTGAAAAACTTAACATGGTTAAATATAGGTAGATTTGTGAACCTCATATACAGAGATCCAATCACCTTCATCACAAAACATTTTCCTAAAAGAATGCAATCATTTAGTGTCCCTGATCTTTGTATATTTGGTCAACTTTCAAACCTCAATGGATGTTGTTAGGTGCCCATTTGGGAAAATAGGTAGTTACACACAAAGACAAGAAGAGATAGGCATTAAATCACTCTTAATCTCATTAATAATATACATATTTATACAAATGAGATGTCCCTCAAGTTGAACTTCCCAAGTGGACTCTTGGACACTCAAAGACTATTCCTATTCACCAAGGACTTTTGGTCTTTTCACGTGAATAGGGAGTTTAATAATATAAGATTTTCCTAACACCAAGGATTAGGATCCAACAAATCCCCCCTTAATCCAAAGGGTGTATATGAGTCCAAGAAAAAGAAGAGAGATGAATAACTGGAAGTGGAAAGCTACCACCTGCTGAACATCTCCATCTTGACAATCATTTGCCAAGAACGTTAGCTAGAAGCTTGCATCGGCTTCTGCTAAATACAAGTGCTCTCTGAAGGGGTGGTTTTGGCTGACCACAGACCAAAGGGGCTGTTGAATTAAGATGCAGCTTTGGAAGATATTCTTATTGTATTTGCTATGTATTTGCTATGTAAGACCCTAAAAGAACAATGTTGTGTTGTACTTGTAAAATTTTTAATGTCAGATCAAGAAGATTCGAGAAGAAATGTATAATAAGTATTATTATGTTGTCCCCTAGAGAGGCTAGCCCCAGTGAGCTAGTAAGGTTGGCCCCATGAGGAAAATTCACCCAAAAGTCAAGTATAAATAGGAGGGTCGCCTTCCTCATTTGTACACACTCACACAACAAGCAAGTTCGCTCAAGCAAGGAAGAAGAAGACTGTTTTGGGTTTTAGAAGACTTGGAGGACATCTATATCTTGATCTAGGGTTTGATTTATGCTTCTTGTTGGTATGTGATATTGTACTTGGTTGATGAATCTATGCTAGAAGTTCTGCTGGGTTTTTTCCCGTGAGAGGGTTTTACCGGGATAAATCTTTGTGTCTTTGTTTCTACTGTTGAATGTCTTTTTTTCTGTTGAGATATTGTAACTTCTAAGAATATTATACTTGTACTTTATTATTCCGGAGATGTTTCATTCCACCGTGAAGACCTTATTATTCATCTGGAGATGTTTTATTCCTCCGTGGAGAATGTGGTAACTTGGGTTATTAGACTTCCCTAGTAGGGGTCAGCCCTGTATGAGTCATGTGGGTTAAAGGGTTATTAGACCACCCTAGTGGGTTCGGCCCTGTCACATTATGTTAAGTAGTTAAGTTGGGGCCAACCTAGTTAGTGTAAAATTCAAGTCGGATTTGTGTATAAATAGAGGAGGTGTGTTCCTCATTTCACACACATTCACTCACTTGTGAATTGTAACATCCTTCAAATTCAACCCCTATTTTTATTACTCTTGTAAATATAATTATGAATTTTGTAAATGGCCATGGTGAGGAGCTCAACGCCAAGGCCCCACCAATGAACCTCGAGTTAGTTTCATGTTTATAAGTCTTAGTTGAAGCCTAGAAGATTAAAAGATGGCAATACGACTAATCAAGGAGCAAGGAGGGATGGCTAGGAAGCCATGAAAGTTCTATTTTTTAAGTCATTAGAGGGTTAGGAACTAGAGATGTCTCCTTTAATTTCTTAAGAACCCACTTAAGTAAAAGTTAAATATAAAAAAATTGACTAAATAGACATTATATATATATATATAATTGTGGAGATTACATAAAACTATCTAATGTATAGTATATAAAGCTATTTTTAAACTTATATATAAGTGTCATATATATATATATATATATAAGAAAATGATTGAATAGATATTCATATATAATATAATCATGCTACTTCAAGAAGTTTATGTCCAAAGGATATGTATTCCTATATATATAGGAAGGGTAAAAGAAATTTACTGGAAATACATAAATGTTTTTATATTTATGAGCTAATATTATGTGATGAAATTATACAAATAAATAGACATATGAAAATAATATTAAAAGATATCATTCTACACCTTGGTGCCTAGTAAACTTTTATATATGTATAAATGAAATACCCTTTTGATTAACATATGGTGAGAGTTATACATTTAATTGTGATATACAAGCATACCTAAATAATATTTGATATATATATATTATATATATATATATATATATATATATATATAAAACTAAGGGTTCCATCTATACGTGTATATGTTATATGTAATATGAATATTATGTTATATTTATATAAAAAGTAATTATTTACCCATCTTGACATATTCATGTAGGAAGATACCATTATTATTATGTACATATATATTATTTACATAAGAGGCTTAACTAAAAGTAGTGGCAAACACATAAAAGAAAAGGTTTACAAATATTCTTATATGTATAGAATTTGATGACTAATGGTATATATGCTAAATATTCCAATAAAGGCAGAGTGTCTCCGCGTTGCCCTTAAAATAAGGAGTTTTGTCCCATCGTGAAGAAACACACCGAGAAAGCATTTAGTTCACCTATTCTCCAATTTGAGACGTTGGGCGAATCCTTCGAGGGTAGTTACACTTGTATGCTCTTGTGGAGTTATAGCTCAAGTAGAATATTTATGCATATCTCGTAAGGTGGATTTCCTAAGGCAACAGATCATTCCTAAGAGGAATGTCGAGAGAGTGGAGTAGAGCGTCTTTAATAAAGAACTCTAATGCATTTAACACTATTGTTTGCCATCAGTCCCACTAGAGCCAACCACTAAATCTTCTACCACCGCCAAAACCTGGGAGGAATGCCTTCTTAAGAAAGAAGTGAAGCATTGCTGAGGGAGCTGCCACAAATTCGTATGGACTCCATCGAATTTTAAATGCTGGGTAGTACTCATCATAGGCTCGGTTGGAAATTCCATGGAGATATTAGGAAAGAGCTGGAGAGAAGGGGAAATGTATGGGAATTGGATCATCTTTAGGATAGTATGATAGCATGTCATGAGAGACAGAAGGAAGTGAGGGAAGACCTTTGTTTCTTAGGGAATCTCTACAAGGCGATAGCAGGACAGAGTTGAGTAAATCTGACAGGGTGTTGATAGTTTCGAGGCTAAGCGGAAAGGCAACATCGTTGATGCAACATTTACAGGATGTGTGTTTTAGATAAGTAAATTTTCGTGTTTTCATTCGAAGAATGTGAATTTGTTAGAATTTATAAATAAATAAAAAACCACAAACCTGTGTAGCAAGCCTATCACTGCGCTCGGACGAATCTGTGCTTTCAAAATTGATACGACGCCAATTAAATTTCTGTTGTTGTTGAGAGATATTTAGAAATGCAATGCTTGGGGTTTTAATATTGATAGGATGCCAATTATTTTCTATATTATTGATAGAGTTTTGGAGATACGATTTTTTACTTTGTATTAGTTGCCTTGAGGTTTCACCTCTATGGCTTTCCTGTGGTATCAGCGAAGGAAAGAACTACTAGTGTCACTACCTTGGATTGTTATTCATGATTTGATTGTGTTCCAGTTGTAATCCTTTCATCTGTGAGTTCCTATCTGCCACTGCATATTATGGTGTATGAGGCCCTCTAGTATGTATTTCTTTCTCAAAACTCACATCTCAGCAAAAACGCAGTGGTTGGATATTTCCTTCTACGCTATCTTTACTTTCCTCTGTATGCTGCTATCAATATGATGAAATTTCTATTAAATACTATTCTAGTCTTTGAATACCGGATTCAAGAGGAAGTGGATATCTAAATTTCGTTGCATGCTTTGCTAGCTGCGTTTTCTTATACTACCATCATCCATTTATCTTCACTTATCCACGATCTTCGGGTCGAAATTTTATTCCCTTGGAAATTTCATTCTCAGTGGAGTCCACACACGCCCATAGTAAAAACAGCTTGCAGCCTTGCGTTTAAAGCCTCAGTGATTTTGGTTGGCAAGACGTATCGGTGGAAGAATCAGTTTGCAGAGCCTATTCGCCGATGGTTGCAAAGCTATCTTTTTAATATTGTTATGATGTTAACCATTGCCATGTGATTGAGTTTATGTATGTCTGATTCTTTTCTAGTTTTAATAAGTTGTTTGGGCACTTTGAACCACAGGCATTGACCAAAACCTGGAATGGCTTTGTCGTTAGTTAAACCTAATCACCAATCCGTTTGATCACTGGGTTAAAATATAGTTTGTGCACATCATTAAATCGCTACACAACACATGCAGCTCGATTCTGTTCTTAATTGAGTCGTTTGTGGACACTTACCGCCATTGCATACATTCCCCAAGCCTGTGAGCATTCGTAGATTACCAACAACACAATATTGGGGGTGAATCACTTGACTATGGAATGGCTTTATGGAGCTGCTGAACTCTAGTTTGTTTTTCTCGATAATTATGTCTCATGCCTTATTTTTATTAATCTCCTTCTTGTTAAAATTTTAATGAGACCCTGCTTGTTCGAGATCTCTGTGGGTACAGAGATTTGGGTCAAATAAAATTTACAACTATACTTATATCTCAAAAGTGTATTACTATGGTAGAAAAATCTTGGGATACTAAGCAGAAGTTAATTGTATAGGAGTCTTTGCCTTTATACACATATTATATACAAATATATATATTCTCATTTTTCCATGTGTTTCAATTAGTAAAAATGTAAGGAGAGATTTTAGTAATGAGATAGCACATATCGTATGTGTACATTAATTTATAAAAAATATGGATAAAGTCAATAAAGATAATCACTCCTAATGCTAAATTTAAACTTATCATTTGGGTAAAAGAAGGCTTGACCCTTTTTCATAGATTGCTAAAGTTTAAATAGGTTTCTACTTTGCATATGATTTCAATATTCAAATATTATTATATCTTTATAAGCAATTATAAACATGATAGAATCCATAAGGAAAAATACTCGAGAAGCATGTACCTTATGAACGAATAAGGGCAAGGTTTTATCTAGTGGTTGTAGGTAGATAATATACTTTGGTAATTTTATAGACTGTTTTAGGGCAGCATTGGCACAACTATGGTTAGGTCTCACCTTGATAGAAAGGAGGCATGACCTTTGCTTTTACTTATGCTTTCAAAGAAGAGAGAAAGTAGGAGAATAGGTATCGCAACATTTATGTTGCAGTTTGTAACCTTTACCTTCTTTGATTAAATTATACACACACACCCCTTTGTGGACGTAGCCCGAGTTCAGTTGAACCACGTTACCTTGGTCTCTTGTGTATGTCTTTGGTCTCTTGTGTGTGTATATACTTGTGGTGGGATTGGTTTATTTATATGCATACTTTGTAGATCATTTGTTCATATAGCTTATTCTATTGGCTGTGTATGTACATTATGTTGATTATATGATTTTCTTTAATTTATCTTAATAGTTGATGTTTGATCACATTGTAGAATGTACCTTGGCAAAGGGTCTTCCATGTTAAATGTATTAAAGGATAATTCACGTTAACAATTGTTCAAATGAGGATCACAAAAATGTAAGTATTATTTTAATCCAAGGTTGTAAATCTTAAATTTAGAAGGGTAGTATTTAAATATGTACTAGTAAGTTATCGATGTTTGGAGAGTCTCTTTAGTTGAAGTTATATATTGTTTTTAAAAAAGATATACAATAAAATCATTTTGGTCCTTTACAAAGCATAATAAGTTACATAAGAATTCTCTCATTATAAAAGGTAAATTTCACCTGTTGTAATTATATACTAATACCTTTTTGCATCAATGTTTAATGATAATTTTATGAAGTGTTAAATGTCGCATTTTAGAAAATTAGATACTGAATATACATTTATATATTTCCGCAAAAGCATTTTAAATGGCGATTAGATCAATTGGAAGGAAAGAAGACAACTTAGAAAAATTTTAAATTTTTTCAAAATTTTGGGTTCGTGACATATGGTATCAGAGCACTAGGTTAAAACACTCGAGCCTGATGGGCTCAACATGGAATAAATAAGTATGACAGATAAACTAATCAAAGTTGTTTGGTTCATTTTGGATGCATGGATTGGGATGGACGAGGGGTAATGTTATTTCAAGTACCACTTCAAGTTTCTCCGAAAACGTAAAGATAAGTACTTTTGTTATTGTTTGTCTTACAAAATTTTGAATTAGGTATGTTTTCCTGTCTTATGAGTTTTTCTTTTTCTATATACAAATACTTATATTGTCATATGGTATTATGATGAAAAGTGGTAACTTGTTGTGCAAGATGCAGTGAACATACCGCTTATTTATAAATTTGAAATTTCATAGAAACATCATTTAATTCCACATTTTAGTTGTCCAAATTTTATTACCTATGGACATCATTAAGTTAAAAGTATAGTTTTACCAGTGTACCCCGAAGGAGTAAGTTTGTAGATTAGTCAAAGTCACTTGAACACCTTCAATTTATAGGCATAGTTGTTACGATAGATGCTAACAAAACATCCTCTGTAGGTATGATAGAATATGACATGGTAGAACATTGTTTGTAAATTCCTCGAAGTAAAAGTCGATCTTTGTACTTAGGATTGTGATAGTATGTTTATTTCAAAAAGTGTATGTTGTCATTCTTTCATTATATTTCATAGACCCAATAAAATGGAGTTCATATAGAATATAACCTAAAGTAAAATTATTTTGATCCTAAGTATTGATAGTTAGAAAGGATGTAATGTACTAGGTTACATGATAAGTTTAAAGGATATGTATGAATTCATGTGATGAAATGGTGAAGTGTTTTTAATATTTTTTATGGAAAATCGTCACTTTATTACTTAACAATACTTGTATTTCATTTAGAAAGTCCCTTATCGTTATTAGAATGTTAAGGAATTAGGCTAAAAATATATTATTGTGTAGCAGTATTTTCTAGGAGTTTAAGTAAACTTATTTTGGAATGCATAAGAATCTAATTATTTCTTCATAAATAGACTATTGATAGGGACTATCTTCTAATAAAATATTGGCGTGCATTGAATTAAAAGGATCTTATTAAGTAGAACGAGTTTGATTATTGGGAATGAAGAATCATAACCTTGTTGTGATTGATTGAGCACATGATCTTTTGAAAGTTATTAGAATCCTTGGGTGATTGTCTACCCTTGCAGGTTCTACTTGTTATTTCATATCTTAAGTAATTATCATTTAATTATGTACATGTTGAGTTAAAATCCTTTAGTTAAATATTGATAATGCAGAAGAAAAGTTTGAATTTCTGATCTGTTTATGATTTTGTATACTGTTGAAATAGTGTTTACTGACCCACTAGGTGGAATGGAATCTGGGGTAGAAGGCAATGGACATGTGGCAGCATCATTGAGGCAAGTAACTAGCTGTTGGTATGGGACAACTCCCTTGAATTGTGGTCATAGTGCCCTGAAATATGGGACTGGAGCTTGAGGCTCATTTATTGAAAACTGACCACTAAAGACCTAAGATCTTTATAAATCCATCGAATTTTGGACTAAGGTTCATCACTTTTCCTGATGAGGAAACTTACCACGTGGTTCTGCTATATGCACACAAGAAATTCGATGAGGGGAAGTCTATGTTTTTTATCATGGTGCAAGTCTGCCTTGTTTACTGTTGCGTGCAGAGTTTTTACTGTTAAGTGCAGAGTTTCTAATTCTGAGTGTAGAGATTGATTTTTTTGGCAATTCTCTATTGATTGTTGGTTATACAAATTGAGTGCCTTCCTTCTACACAGAGTCCTCTAACTAGTGGTTCAGTAAATAGGCCTCCTTGGGTGTTTGTCTCCTATTTAAATTATTTAATAATAAAATATTGTGCAAATTATAGTCATTCTTGGACACTTGTCCAAATATAAAACTTTACAATAAAAGTTAAGATAATGTTTTCTTCCAACATAAAATGTTTCAGCAAAGAGGAAGCTATGTTTTAAGTTGTAGTGTAAGACTGTCATACCCCTGTTGAAAGTAGACAGATGTATCCCTGCTAAGTTGTAGAGTAAGAATGACGTGTTCTTACTGAGATGGTATTCTTTCCAAGTTTCCGGAGGACTCATGTTATGTATGCAAGTCTTTATGATTGCTTAGATACATAAGAATTTTGTATGCAAGTCTCCATGATTGCTGAAGTACAAAAGAGTTTGATGATCAAACAAAGTTCTGTTGAAAGAATTGTTTTATGATATGAGCAAATGATAATGATTGTCTTGTAACTAGACTATGAGATATATTTATGTGTGAAATTTATGAATGCTAGAATAAGCAAGTATCCCCTCAAGGATGACGAAGAATGATGAACATTTAGTGCTTTGAAATTTTAATACTTATGTTATACTGAAGAATATTGAAAAATCTTGCACGAGTTGTACAATGTGCAGGTTATGAGTAAAAAGAGCTTGTGGAAATCACAAAAATGAGGAGATGACCAAAGCATAAGAACAAAAGTAAGCAAAAGACAGTGAATGGATGCAAAAGACAAACCGTTGAACTCTGAGGACAGTGTTATCTTTAAGGGGTGGAGTGTGTAACATCCCTCAAATTCGACCCCTATTGTTATTACTGTTGTAAATATAATTATGAATTTTGTAAATGGCCATGGTGAGGAGCTCAAGGCCAAGGCCCCACCAGTGGACCTCGAGTTAGTTTCATGTTAATAAATCTTAGTTTAAGCCTAGAATATTAAAAGATGGTAATACGACTAATCAAGGAGGAAGGAGGGATGGCTAGGAAGCCATGAGAGTTCTATTTTTTAAGTCATTAGAGGGTTAGGAACTAAAGATGTTTCATTTAATTTCTTAAGAACCCACTTAAGTAAACAATAAGAAAATGATTGAATAGATATTCATATATAATATAATCACGCTACTTCTAGAAGTTTACGTCCAAAGGATATGTATTTGTATATATATAGGAAGGGTAAAAGAAATTTACTGGAGATACATAAATGCTTTTATATTTATGAGCTAATATTATGTGATGAAATTATACAAATAGACATATGAAAATACTATTAAAAGATATCATTCTACACCTCTAGGCTACTGGTGCCTAGTAAACTTTTATATATGTATAAATGAAATACCCTTTTGATTAACATATGGTGAGAGTTATACATTTAATTGTGATATACAAGCATACCTAAATAATATTTGATATATATATATATATATATATATATATAAGGGTTCCATCGATATGCGTATATGTAATATGAATATTATGTTATATTTATATAAAAAGTAATTATTTACCCATCTTTACATATTCATTTAGGAAGATATGAATATTAAGGCAGAGTGTCTCCACGTGGCCCTTAAAATAAGGAGTTTTGTCCCATCGTGAAGAAATACACCGAGAAAGCATTTAGTTCAACTATCCTCCAATTTGAGACGTTGGACGAATCCTCCGAGGGCAGTTACACTTGTATGCTCTTGTGGAGTTATAGCTCAAATAGAATATTTATGCATATCTCGTAAGGTGGATTTCCTTAGGTGACAGATCATTCCTAAGAGGAATGTCGAGAGAGTGGAGGAGAGAGTCTTTAATAAATTTCCAACGCATTTAACACTACTGTTTGCCATCAGTCCCACTAGCGCCAACCACTAAATCTTCTACCACCGCCAAAACTTGGGAGGAATGCCTTCTTAAGAAAGAAGTGAAGCATTGTTGAGGTAGCTACCACAAATTCGTATGGACTCCATCGAATTTTAAACGCTAGGTAGTACTCATCATAGGATCCATTGGAAATTCCATGGAGAGATTAGGAAAGAGCTGGAGAGAAGGGGAAAGGTATGGGAATTGGATCATCTTTAGGATAGTATGATAGCATGTCATGAGAGACAGAAAGAAGTGAGGGAAGACATTTGTTTCTTAGGGAATCTCTACAAGGCGATAGCAGGACAGAGCTGAGTAAATCTGACAGGGTGTTGATAGTTTCGAGGCTAAATGGAAAGGCAACATCGTGGATGCAGCATTTACAGGATGCGTGTTTTAGATAAGTAATTTTTCGTGTTTTCATTCGAAGAATGTGAATTTGTTAGAATTTATAAAATAAAAAAAACCACAAACCTGCGTAGCGAGCCTATCATTGCGCTCGGACGAATCTGTGCTTTCAAAATTGATACGACGCCAATTAACTTTATGTTGTTGTTGAGAGATATTTAGAAATGCAATGCTTGGGGTTTTAATATTGATAGGATGTCAATTATTTTCTATTTTATTGATAGAATTTTGGAGATGCGAGTTTTTACTCTGTATTAGTTGCCTTGAGGTTTCACCTCTATGGCATTCCTATGGTATCAACGAAGGAAAGAACCACTAGTGTCACTACCTTGGATTGTTTTTCAGGATTTGATTGTGTTCCAATTGTAATCCTTTGATCTATGAGTTCCTATCTGCCACTGCATCTTATGGTGTATGAGGCCCTCTAGTGTGTATTTCTTTCCCAAAACTCACATCTGAGCAAAAACGCAATTGTTGGATATTTCCTTCTATGATGTCTTCATCTAGTAACATCCATATATCTTTATTTTCCTTTGTACCCTGCTATCAGTATGATGAAATTTATGTTAAATACTATTCTAGTCTTTGAATACGGGATTCAAGAGGAAGTGGATCTCTAAATTTCGTTGCATGCTTTGCTAGCTGCGTTTTCTTATACTACCATCATCCGTTTATCTTCACTTACCCACGATCTTCCGGTCGAAATTTTATTCCCTCAGAAATTTCATTCTCAGTCGAGTCCTCACACGCACATAGTAAAAACAGCTTGCAGCCTTGAATGCCTTTGTCGTTAGTTAAACCTAATCACCAATCCGTTTGATCACTGGGTTAAAATACAGTTTGTGCACATCATTAAATCACTACACAACACATGCAGCTCGATTCCATTCTTAATTGAGTCGCTGGTGGACACCTACCGCCATTGAATACATTCCCCAAGCCTGTGTGCATTCATAGATTACCCACAACACGATATTGGGGGTGAATCGCTTGACTGTGGAATGGCTTCATGGAGCTGTCGAACTCTAGTTTGTTTTTCTCAATAATTATGTCTCACGCCTTATTTTTATTAATCTCCTTCTTGTTAAGATTTTAATGAGACCTTGCTTGTTCGAGATCTCTGTTGGTACAGAGATTTGGGTCAAATAAAATTTACAACTATACTTATATCTCAAAAGTGTATTACTATGGTAGAAAAATCTTGTGATACTAAGCAGAAGTTAATTGTATAGGAGTCTTTGCCTTTATACACATATTATATACAAATATATATATTCTCATTTTTCCATGTGTTTCAATTAGTAAAAATGTAAGGCGAGATTTTAGTAATGAGATAGCACATATCGTATGTGTACATTAATTTATAGAAAATATGGATAAAGTCAATAAAGATAATCACTCCTAATGCTAAATTTAAACTTATCATTTGGGTAAAAGAAGGCTTGACCCTTTTTCATATTTCATAGATTGCTAAAGTTTAAACAGGTCTCTACTTTGCATATGATTTCAATATTCAAATATTATTATATCTTTATAAGCAATTATAAACATGATAGAATCCATAAGGAAAAATACTCGAGAAGCATGTAACTTATGAACGAATAAGGGCAAGGCTTTATCTAGTGGTTGTAGGTAGATAATGTACTTTGGTAATTTTATAGACTGTTTTAGGGCAGCATTGGCACAACTATGGTTAGGTCTCACCTTGAGAGAAAGGAGGGATGACCTTTGCTTTTACTTATGCTTTCAAAGAAGAGAGAAAGTAGGAGAATAGGTATCGCAACATTTATGTTGCAGTTTGTAACCTTTATCTTCTTTGATTAAATAATACACACACACCCTTTTGTGGACGTAGCCCGAGTTCGGGTGAACCACGTTACCTTGGTCTCTTGTGTATGTCTTTGGTCTCTTGTGTGTGTATATACTTGTGATGGGATTGGTTTATTTATATGCATACTTTGTAGATCATTTGTTCATATAGCTTATTCTATTGCATGTGTATGTACATTATGGTGATTATATGATTTTCTTTAAGTTATCTTAATAGTTGATGTTTTATCACATTGTAGAATGTACCTTGGCAAAGGGCCTTCCATGTTAAATGTGTTAAAGGATAATTCATGTTAAAAGTTGTTCAAATGAGGATCACAAAAATGTAAGTATTGTTTTAATCCAAGGTTGTAAATCTTAAATTTAGAAGGGTAGTATTTAAATACGTACTAGTAAGTTATCGATGTTTGGAGAGTCTCTTTAGTTGAAGTTATATATTGTTTTTAAAAAAGATATACAATAAAATCATTTCGGTCCTTTACAAAGCATAATAAGTTACATAAGAATTCACTCATTATAAAAGGTAAATTTCACCTATTGTAATTATATACTAATACCTTTTTGCATCAATGTTTAATGATAATTTTATGAAGTGTTAAATGTCGCATTTTAGAAAATTAGATACTGAATATACATTTATATATTTCCGCAAAAGCATTTTAAATTGTGATTAGATCAATTGGAAGGAAAGAAGACCCCTTAGAAAAATTTTAAATTTTTACAAATTTTGGGTTCGTGACATGAATAGCGCATAGGTGAGAGAGAGATCTGCTATGGAGGAGAAGGAGCTCATGTTTGGGGATTACATCTTTGTATTTGCTAGTCATCTATATTGAGGAAGCTTTGCTGGGTTTTCTACCCCATGAGGGTTTCCAGGATAAATCTGTGTCTCTTGTGTTTATGTTGTGCTTGTTGTTCTTTCAGTGATCCTGTATATGTTATTGTTGTGAAATGGAATGTAATACTAATATTCTCTATCTTAGCATATTGAATCTTAACATGGTATCAGAGCTAGCCTGAAGGAAGGCAATGCATGGCACTTACGACACTTGCCTCATTTGCGATAATTTGACAGTTAGGGTTTTATATAGCAAAAACCAGCCATTGTGGCACTTTTGCTATAAATCCATTTTGGCGAAGGTTCAAGATCCGAAACTTCTACAAGTCGTAGATAACATTCCCCTCTACCTTGTGTCCAAAGGACAGCCTCAGATTCATTGTACTTTGTGATTTATGATCCGTACAAGTTAGGGTTTCTGCCTCTTCCATATCTTAGTCATAAACAGGTGACCTAGGCAAAAAGGTCATATCTCGGGCTAGGAAGCTCCAAATAAAATTTAGTAAAAAGTGACAGGTAGGGCACGGACTGTACTTTCACAGGTCTGCTTTTCAAAGGCTGAAGTGGAACCAGTGACACGTGGCACACCGTACAAGTTCGCTCTCTTGTTTTATCCCATAAACAGGTCACATTGCGACACTTGGCATAACTCTCTCTCTCAGAGAATCCAATTGAGGTCAAACCTATGGGGTACGAAAGATGAAAAGTCAGGCTACCAGAGGCCGAAGTTTCAGACCTTGTGGATTCGTAATTTCGTAGATGCACTAGAAACAATTAGGTGCATATTTCTGTCAAAACAGAATTGGATTCTGAGCACCTTCATTCTTGGCTTGTCACTATTGCGGGAATTTAGGGCTTTGGAGAAAGTTTGAATTTTTGGAATCAAAGTCCACGGCTGAATGCTTCTCATCAAAATCGAAATTTAGAGACCAAGATTGAATTTTTTGGTTGGGCAGAAGGTCGGGCTTGATCAAACCCTAGTTCAGGATTTTGATCGGAAAGGTGAAAAATTAGGGCTTCTACAAAAGTTGGAATTTTCAAATATGTGACCACGGCTGGAAGACCCTTAGAAAAATCAAAGTTTAGAACAAAAGATTGAACTTTTTGGATGGGAAGAAGACCGGGCTTTATCAAACCCTAGTTCAGGATCCTGTCTAGAAGATCCAGAAGTTTCAAATGCAATTTTGAGGGGACAAATTTTGCAGTTTTCAAAATTGAAGTATACCAGCTTGATCAGCTCAGCAAGCCACATCTTTCTCTCCATTCAGAAGTTTGAAATTCAAAATTTGAATTTTTAGGGTTTCTCTAACAAACCCTAATCCAGCTCTAGATCCAGTCTCAGCAAATCAAAGTGGATTGGGTTAATCTTAGAAGAGAATGAATTGGACACCTACATAAGTGAAGAAGTTCCAGTTTCAGGGGGAGATGAGGATAAGGCCTTACATAAGAAGACTACAAGAAATATCGACAGGTATGACTTGAGGAGATACAGGTATGTGTTGAAATCTGTTCATGACTAAGTTTATGATATGTTTGTCTTCATATTATTGAGGTTAGTACAATCTTGATTAATCTTAGAATTGTCTTATCACCCTAGTAAAAGTATGAATGCATGTGAATGAGAGAAGAAATTCATTGATTAGGGTTATATGATTGTACTAATGCACCTGTGGTGTTATATGAGGATGATGTTGTCTGCTAACAAGATACACGTACATTAAAAAAAACAAATCAAGTTCTATGACCATGATGACATGAAGACAAAGACTCATCCATAATATTTGATCACATAGAAGCTCTACTTACGAAGTATGTATGACTTTGTTTTACTATGTTTAACCTATGAGATATGCAGGTTCTAACACAAGGTCTCTAAATCATTGAAGAGAACAAAGAAGATATTGTTTGGGTATGTTAAGACGTAACCAAGCTTGATAATCCAGGTATGTTTTCCTATATCAAGTTAGAATCCCACTTTGTTAGGATCTTAGGTAAGTATACCTGTGTATGAAATGATCATAACGATACATACTTAAGATTATTTAGAATCATAATGTTTTGATAGTATTGAGACTATACTAATGAATGTATGATTATGTATGAGATCATGAAAATGACACTAGTGCACACTTGAGCATGCATAGTGGTCCAGGATGGATAAGAAGTTCAAAGACATATAGAGATCAAGCAGGAGGCAACCATAAAAGATAAGTATTTGAATTGTTATAGTAAATGATATTGCTTGTAATAGCTGTATGCTTATTCCTAGAATATATCATGCATAGTGTGAGAATTCATATAGCATTGAACAATATACTATGATGGGTAAGTTGGAAAAACATTCCATTTTTGTTTATCTAGAATGAAACCTCTTTGCTGACATGCTGAGAGATTTGCACGTTCTTGATAGTATGTCTGGTAGAGATGGAAGGCATCTAGATAGCCACTGTATGCATATAGGATATGGAAAAGTGTTGTGCCAAAATATTGGTCAAAATAGTTGCATGACTATGTGGATCATATCAGTATGCATAGTAGGTTATCATGTCAACTTAATTTGATGATTATGAAGTATTACTAATCATGTGATTAACTTTGATTTGTAGAAAAGATCATGTGCTATGATGATAAACACCTGTTCCAAAGAACGAGTGATGGATGTTCAACAAGAAGACTTATAAATCAAACATATTATAGAAGGCTCGTGGTTAGAAGATTCTCTTAGAAAGAAGAAGAGGATCGTGACAAGATGTTTGCTCCAAGTGGCTAGATAATACCATTCTCTTAATGGTGTAATTGAAGAAATCTCTGTACGAACACCCAAGATCGATAGTCATTTGATGAGCTTAATGATCACCATGGGTGATGCAAATTTAAACCTTTTATACAAGGTTGAGGATCGTGTCTATATACAGATGAAATTCTTCTCTTAGATGGATGCAAGAAGTTCGAATGATCTTGAGGCTCATATCAGTAGACCCATCTGACAGGAGATGGCACAGATAGATACGCAGAAGATCACTCAATGCAGAGAGTGAATGATGTTCAGTCACAAAGGGAGAATTGATAGCTTCTTGACAAGCTTGGGCTTTACCAAAAGTAAAGTTGATCCTAACATTTACCTTAAGGTTATGGATGTTGAACCTGTCATACTATTATTGTATGTGGATGATCTCTTTCTGACATGGAATGATAAACGGATCATGGAAAGAAAGAAGAAGCTAGCTACAGAATTTGAGATGAAAAGATCTCGGATTGATGCATTACTTCCTAGGTCTGGAAGTATGGCAAGGCCCAGAAGGAATCTTTCTCAATAAGGGAAAGTATGTTGTGGAAATATTGAAAAGATTTGATATGTTGGAATGCAAAGCCATGGCCACTCCCATGGATTCCAACTTGAAGCTGTTAGCTAATGACTCATCAGCGTTAGTGGATGTGACTCTGTACAGACACGTTATTGGGTCATTGATGTATCTGACGTATACCAGGCGAGATATATAATTTGCTATGAATACCTTGAGTCAGTATCTAGTGGAACCTAGGCGTGTTCACCTGATAGCTGCAAAGCATGCGATGAGGTACCTAAAGGGTACGATAGACTTTGATCTATGTTATCTTGGAGATCATGACTTCAGATTGTATGGCTACACAGATGTTGATTGGAAAGCAAGTGTATCAGACATGAAGAGCACATCGGGAAGATGTTATTGTCTGGGATCTGCCATGATCTCGTGGTTTAGCAAGAAGCAGTCTAGTGTGGCTCTCAGCACAGTTGAAGCGGAATATATAGTTGCTTGTGTTTCTAGTTGTGAAGCGATATGGCTTCAAAAGTTGTTATCAAGATTGTTTGACTTGGAGATGGACCCCACTGTGATCCTGTGTGACAACCAGAGTTGTATCAAGATGAATAAGAATCTAGTGTTCCATGATAAGTCAAAGCACATAAAGATCTAATATTTCTATATACGGGATATGGTGCAGAAAGGAGCTATTAAGCTCGATTATGTGA